>OZ024670.1:7900611-8500611 GCA_964016965.1 Diacarnus erythraeanus | reverse complement strand
GGTTAAGTCAGATAATGATTGAAATAGGTGAAGGTCTGTCCATAAACAATAGAAATTCCATAATAACAGAACTATTATTAACCATGTAATAATGTGTATGTGGCAAGTAGCTATCAAGATAAATATTAGTCTCTCAGTCTATAATATTTTCAGTTTTACTCCTTCTACTCCCCTCTCTCCCACAATTTTTACACTCACTTAGCAGTAGACATAGTTAACTTTCTTACTATACATTGATCTTTTACCAGTAGTGTTATGTATTAGAACAGTGTCCATAATAGACTACACCAAGAAACATGCCCACATTTATCTCTCATTTCCATTTCTTCTACACATACTTTATACTTTATTACCTTAGTCTTAGTAATTCTAGTAACTAGCTATGTTATGTTAAGATTCTTCCTCAGAGTTTATACACTCAGTAGACTATTAGAGGTACAGGATAGATTAGTCTGTCTTTAGGATTATAAGCAGAAAGTAGAGATTATTTCTAGAGGGTAGAAATATCTGATAAAAGATAAGAAAGAGTTTTCTGAATGAGCTGTTTTGTTAGTAGCAGTAACAAAAGATATTGTGTGTATAGTGTATTAGTGTAGTCTCTATGTGAAAGAAGGCTGAAGAAGAGCTTTCTATAGTAAATAGTATAATGAAGCAATATTAATGAGTTGTGATGATCTAGTCATAGTGAAGCTGATAAAATTAGTTAGTTTTAAAGTAGATGAGCTATAATATTATAAAGCATCTGTTGTCTACTAGTAGAATATACCATGTTGTTAGGCCATTGGATATAGGACAATGTAATATGTGAAGGATTTCTTTATATGTAACCTCTTGGAATATTTTTATGTCCCCTTTAATATGTGTGGTAAATTTAAAGATGATTGTGTGGATAGAGTGTATGAGTGAATAGAAAGAAAAGATCCATATTTCACATAAATCTAATCCTCCCAGATGTACCTCACAATTTCCCCTGTATAGACATATTATACTAATTAGATAATGTAGACATAAGCTACTAAGAAGAGTTATCTATGTCTGATGTTAGTGTCAGGTACTTACATGAACATCAGTTACATAGTCTACATCCAGGATGTTATAGGATATGATAGATGACTACAACATACATCATAGTTGCCAACTGTCCCGAAACATCCATGACAGTCCCTTGTCCTGCAAGGAAAGCTTACCTCACTGTACAAATCCCAGATTTCAGAGATTTCCTGTACATTTATAGCAAAAGCTACAAAATTACAAAGATACAACTACTACAAGATTACAAGATTCAACTCAAAGAAGAAAATCTATTAAAACTGTATTGTATTGTATTGTAACATTTACCTTATTATTCATCTGTGCATACGCAAAAGACCGCATATGCGAAAGATATAACAGGTCAAAGGTCAGGTGTGGCTAAATGTCCCTGAAATCTTTTTTTAGAAGTTGGCAACTATGATACATATATAAATGAAAGAACAATTGCTTACTCTGGTCTAAAGATATCATTTTAGTTTCATGTTGTGAGTAAGCCAATTCAAATTACAAGACAGAGAGACATACATAGAATGGAAATAAACTACTTGATAACTTTTCAGTATTGCAATATAATCAGAACTGAAAATATGTGATATTGAATTATGTCTATTTGTAGTTTATGTAGTGTACTTTGACCTGATTATAGAGAGAGTGGCTGTGGTCATTATCAAGTGTGTTGAGATTCTCATTATAAGCTAAATAGAATGTAGTAAGACAACAGTATTATACCTACCAGTACATTCTTCCAGTCTGCATTATTGTTATAGTAGATTTTCCTACTGTACAGTATGTCATAATAGATGGCAGTATTGTAGATGTAGTTTCATTAAACTTTTATTCAAATTGTTATGTTTCACTAACTCATTGTTTAATAAACTATAAATCTCCAATTCCAGACCACTCCCTCACTCTCACTAACCTCACTTCACTGATGGAGATTGATCATGATGATGATTGGATGACTGATAACCTAGACATCCCTTATAGTGTACATAATGATATCAGGAAACAGCACTCTAATAAATTCAAATTTAGTGAGGCTATCTGGAAATGGTACCTGAACAATCATTTGTCCCCATCTTGGGAACATGTGGCTAATGCTCTATATTGTAGAGGGAATCATGAAGTATTGGAAGTGTTGAGGAGCCACTACCTTAAAGGTGAGTCTAATATGTTATGAGGTCTAATGTATTGTATAGTAACAAAGTTTAGTGAGAGATTTAATTTAGGCAGTTTGTTGTTATATGTCTTCCTAATCAGAGAGTTGTTTACTGTTCTTGTCCTTTCTTCCTTCTCCTTGGTTTTATAATGTTGTATTAGGATAAAATTCCTCCTAAATTTCCTTCTGTATTATAGTAGTTGTGTTTGGAGTGTAACAGAAATATTTACTGTATGACAAATGTTTAAAATCTATTTGTATCTATTCCATTCAGTCACTATACAAATAACCAGTCAAAATTCTAATTATTATTGTAATCTGAAGATGTTGTGATGAGCTATGAGGAAACCTGATGGAAGTACCTGAATACACTATTAACCTACACCTATGTAAATAATATAAGGCCAGAGTTAAGGGTACTCATACACCCTCCACCCACACAAAATAATTCCCATTGCTAAGGATAAATAACTGCTGAACTGCTTAGAGTAGCAACATACAAGAAGCACTAATCTATGTAGTACCTTAACATTACTACACATGCTAAAATTTTAAAGTGTAGCATAACTTTATTATATATATGCTCTGACCAATCACACTCTTTAGACTGTTGATTTGAGTGGGATATACAGATTCTTTATCACAGGAACATTCTGGGATTGTTCCAAGATACTTATAATTAGTATTCTGTAAGCTGATTAGAAGGACCTCCTGGGATTATCCCAGTAATCCTACTTCCAGCTGTGGTTAATTTATGTATTATATTATTGTGTATAAAGGAATTTGTCAGATGTATATTATTATACAGCACTTGTAAGTGTATAGATAATGTAGCTATGATGTACTACATAATATACACAGACTATATATCATGTGGTGGCTATAAAATTCTACAGGAACTTATATTTGTCACTTTAACAGATCACTACCAAATAGCAAAGCATAAATTAAAAATGAATAAGAGCATAGTATGAGTGTAGCTGCCATCTATAGAGCTCTCTACCTCTGATGGAGATCACCACAAACCCAACAGTAAGATTACTGTCACCTTTTAAACTAATCCAAACCACTTTACATAAATTAGCAATCAAGAAAGCAAGAAACAATAAATAAATAAATAAATAAATAAATAAATAAATAAATAAATAAATAAATAAATAAATAAATAAATAAATAAATAAATAAAGCACTTGTATAAGCATCAGGTGACATGACTAACATAACCAATTAATTATGTAATTGTTAATAATTATTCAAAGAGAGAATGTTAATTAAGTGGGTGTAACACTCAGTCCTATATGTGTACTGGTCCTCAACAACCTCCTGGAGACAAGTCAGCTGAGTAGCATCATGTGCTTGTTACAATATAGCCGATCTCACTTCTTAGAGAAAGTAAAGAACACAGCTCTAATACATCTCAGAACATGTCCCACTGTGTCTCCACATCAAAGGATATTCACTGTAGCTATACAGACGATCAACATTAGCATCTTCATGTGAGTACTTTCTCTGCCTAAAGTAGGAGTCCAGACAGCATTATAGTTTAATTAGCACAGATCCTGCTCTCTAATCTAAACCAAGCAAGGTACTGTAAAAAGAGGAGAGGCATCAGATCTTAATACCCACTCAAATTAATCATTTTATAGACAAGAGAATTCAACTTCATAAAATGAGGTCTATCCTAATATTGTTCCAGGATGGAATAAAGAGTTTCCACTGTATGGTTAGAATAGAAACTCTGACACTTTATATTCTTCATGTTCTCTACTGAAAAGCATTGAAATTAGGAATTTATGTCAAGTGTGAGGAGTGTGATTTTCTTAAATAGCTGGCAGATGGCATGAAGAGACAGACACAGCAGTTAACTATGACATTGTAGAAGTATTAAGGCTTTAGTATTTCCAGACCTCACTTTAGCCATACATCTACTTCTATAGCCTCACCTTGATTGTGAATAAAGAATGATCTAAGTATTAGTCATGATAATATAGTGTTCTTACTGGTAGATACATTAAAATAACAAAAATGAGCTCATGAATAAATAATTTTCTCCTTCATTGTGAATGGATTCATCACTACAAAGAAAGTCCTATTAGAGTTACAGGTGCACTCATGGTTCTAATTTCTAAACATGGGAGTACAGATCTAACAACTGTATTCATGTAGTGTTGTTATAATAATATGCATACACATGCAGAATTCATGCCTAATTAGCACTTTATAGATAGTGATAAAAATTGATCTTGTGTTGTGTTGCAAATTCTTCTTTTTCTGTGTGACTTGCCTCTTTATTATAATCTTTTTCTTTTTCTTTGTACTGTTTCTCAGATCATACAATTAACAAGTAAAAGATCTAGCAAAGAAAATCCTCAGACATTCTAATACTTACTGATGAAAATAGACACTAATAAAGTATGGAGGTAGCTAATAAGTAACCTGTGAGAAGTTTAGATATGAAAGAGTAATGATTGAAGGTGAAGTACTAGGGTCTTACAGTTATCAGTATAGGATAATAGTACCTCAAAATTATAGAAAAGCATCTGAAAGGATCTTTTTCGTGGTTATTTAGAAGGAGCAACTTTATACAGTTAAATAATTATAAAGAGGAATCTACACTTTATGGTTACTATCGCTGCACTTCCTGAAAGCCATAATAATGTTGCAAATGAGAAAGTAATGTTACTTACTGTACCAGTTTCTGTACTTACTTGTGGTATAATGTAGAGCCAATGGCCTGGATTGTGCTCACATAATGATGATAAGACATAATATGATATAATCATGCATTGATTTTGCTGATTGTACCTGCCTGCAAACAGTGCTCTATAAGATCCATATTTTTAACACTATTATGCAAGAGATTGTCAGAGTTAAGGCCTGGGTCCAGCATTTGCAGTATAGGTTGTACAAGACCTTGTAGTAGCTGTTACTAACATGTAGCAGAAATTACATAAAAAACATTATAGTGTGGCAGACATTCAGTTCTTTGAGCTAAAGTTGGAATTTGTTCCCATAGACCTTAACTTAAATATGGTGTCATTTTGTGCACTATTCTATGGAGATTGTCATAATTTAGATAGAAGTCTTTACCCATTAATATGTTGTGGCTTTGCCATTTTTTTATGCCAAGAGAGAACATAGGAAAATAGTGATTTCAGCCATAACTTAGTCATTATGTGTTCAATGCAGCCTTCCATTATATAACAAGTATAAGATGCCATTCATGAGTTGCATACAAAATCTGAACTCTTTACAAAGGTTGGAACAATTTTTGACATTTTAATCATAAAACACCATCTTTTTTTTGATCTGCTACAAAGAATATTTTCTCAAATAAGGACCAAGAGGTAGTTAAACCCACCAAACAATAATTGTTCTTTTAATATTTGAAAATAATAAGGTTCTATTAGATAAATTGGGTGGGTGTTATATTAGAGATCATTGCAGTCTTATAATTTGCCAAACAAAGAGCTAGTTCTGTTGAGAGAAAGTTTCACAGATGGCATGTCTAAGTGCTACACTATTTAGCAAATAATACTGCACTATTGGTTAGAATATAACTTTTCTTTCCAGTACTTTTTCAACAATGGTGTTATTGTTAATTAAGAATGCACTAGAACACTGACTGTGTAAGAAATAATCTTAAAAAACTCTCAAGAGTCTAGAATCTTGTCCTGTAAGAATAAGATCAGCACATTCTATGAAGATAATTGTTTGATAATATTTAATAACACTATTACAGGTTCTAGCCTGTCTCGAAGGCTGTGTGATGAGGCTATGAAAAGTGGAAAGGTGGAATCTAAAATCAGTAAAATTGTCATCTTTGGAGCCGGTGGATCTGGGAAGTCTAGTTTCATGGACATGGTTATTGGTAAAAATCCTTCAGAAATACGAAGGAGTACTCCCATGGCATGTCGTCCTGTAGCCATGTATCATGTTAATATGACTCATAAGCAATGGGTGAAGCTCTCACCAGAGGAAAGAATGCGGGTCCTAGCTAGAGCTACAATGGGTGCAAAGCATCGGCTGGATGAAGTGTGCAGCGATTCAGAAGATGGCTTTGAAGTCCAGACAGAAGAGCAAGTGGATACTAGTCTAGTGAGTAGTGTAGTACACACTACAGAGAAAATATTCACAACTGAATTTTCCCATCAACAACGTCAAGAGGCTCCATCTATCACAGACCAAACACCCACTACACAAGCAGATCATGTCTCTCAACCTGCTGGAGAGGCAACTCTCCACTCTATTGATAATCTTGTTGGGATGATAGACAAGTGCTCTGAATCAGATGAGGCCTTAACCTCTTTTCACAAGCTGCAAATTATTGATTCTGGAGGACAGCCACAGTTTCATGAGATTCTGCCTAAATTCCTCCGCCGCATGATGCTGTATGTCTTTGTCTTCAAGCTTTCAGAAGAACTTGAAACCAAACCTGTTGTGGAGTATTATAACGAGAGTGGCGAACGCATTGGAACCCCTTACCAATCCTCTCAGTCCCACGAGCAACTAATGAAGCACTGTCTTCACACAATGTATTCCCACAGATCAGAAACCAAGAGTGATGGGGGTTGTTCTAAGGTGATGGTCGTTGGCACCCACCTGGATGAAGAGTTTAAGAGCAAAGAATCACAAGAAGAGAAGAATAAGAAGTTGGGAAAGTTGTTGCTTCCTAAATTCAAAGATGAAGTAATATACTATCAAGGCAAGTTTATATTCCCCATAAATGCCAAAACTCCTGGAGCACACGAGGAAGATCTTGTAAAAGATATTCACAGGATCATCTTGACAGAGTGTAGTCCTCAGTCTATAGATGTTCCACTCCAGTATTATGGTCTTGAGCTCCTCCTGGAAGAAGTCAGTGTCTCTTTAGAAAGAGGAGTCTTGAGCATACAACAATGTCTTGAAGTAGCATGCAAGCTTCATTTTGATGAGCACACACTCGATGCAGCTCTGCACTTCTTGGATGAAAATATGTCTGCAGTGTTCTACTTCCCTGAGATTCTAGAGGGTGTCGTGTTCATTGATCCTCAAGTCCTCCTCGATAAGGTAACAGAACTTGTCGAGACAGTCTACGGTTTGAGAAATCAAGATAGCTCATTTCGTTGGTATGGTGCATCTTGGCAGATATTCAGAGATCATGGTCGTTTTTCTCTTGAGTTTCTTTCTAATGATCGGTTCCAGAAGCATTATGTACCAGGTCTCTTCGCTCCAAAGGAACTGGTCAAGTTGTTCAAGAAACTACTGATTATAGCCGAGTTCAGTGGTTCAGAGTACTTCATGCCTGCTCTCCTTCCTGTCCTCGAAGACAAAAAGGTTGCAGAGTATCGTGTTTCTAAAGATTCTCCTGCAGCTGCCCTCACTTTGGACTTCCCACTAGGAGCTCCTCGACTCGGTACCTATTGCACTCTAAGCTGCTTTCTTGTCACCCATGATAATCAGTTTCCTTGTCCTTGGAAGATTGAACTCATTCGTAATTCCAATTCTCCTACATGCCTTTATAGAAACTGTATCCAGTTCTCTGTCCCTGGTTTCCCTGGCTCTGTCACTCTTATAGACACCTTCAATCACTTTGAAGTGCATGTCTTCACTGCCATAGAAGTATGCAGAAAGTTGTGCACCTATGTTCGCCAGGCCATTCTAACAGGTGTTAGAAAGGCAGCTCTCTCTCTAGGGTACAACAACTCCACCCCATCAGTAGCTCTCCTTTGTCCATGTGGGGTCGGTGATCCACATATCGCCAGATTTGGAGAAGGAATGTGGATATGCAGTGGAGACAACAAAGTGTTTGGAAAATTATCACCATGTCATTCAGTGTGGCAAGATCAACCAGATCCCAGACCCTTGCAAGGTATTGATTTAAGTGCATAAACAATTTTGTTGTGGTGTATTTTTCTGATTGGTTGTAAGTACCTACATGGAGCTGAGATTTTCCTTTTTTTATCTCAATTTTATTAGATTTCAGTATAGAAGCATTTTTTACTTACTTCCATGCAAAGCAGATGTAGGGGAAGATACCCCTATCACCCTTCCTCCTAGTTTCTTTATTACTACTCTGTTTTTACTGCCTGAAAACATAATATTCATCACAATATTATATATATTTATTGTCTCATGTAGTCTCCCTTGACTTGAAGACTGTGCGCAATGCTTTGTGGGATGCCAGATGCCAGTGGTACAACATTGGTATAGAGTTGGACTTGAAGCAATCTACTCTTAATGCTATTGAGACTAACTATCAAGGGAAGGTAGATCGTTGCTTTGCAGAGGTTCTCTCAGAGTGGCTGAGTTGTGCTGTGCCCCAACCTTCATGGGGTGCACTAGTGGAGGCTCTGGAATCTAAGACAGTGAACCATCGTAACTTGGCTGCCGAGATTCGAAGAGAGTACATGAAGCAAGAGTAACTGTGTACTGTTGGTCTTACAATTCTTTCTATTCACAACTGTTATAATTTACATGTAACTCCTTTCAAAGATTATATTTGTAATAATAATTATAACTCAGTGATGGCTATTAGTGATAGTATTTACATTACACCATTTTCCATGACAGCAGTAGCCATTTGATGCAGTTCATATATTATTATAAATGCCAAAATGACCCTTGTTTAAATGGAAGATGATACAATGTAAATGCTGGTCGTTAACAATTATTCTACTGGCACAGAAGTTGAAGTATACATAAATTTACATGACTTTGTTTCTATGATAGCAATGACAATGATATAGGACTCTCAGCTGGAGGAGTAACACACTGACCACAGGAGAGAAGAACACAATGTTGGGGTAGACACATGTGACCACAGGATAGAGGAACAGAGGGGCCAAAGTGGTATAGACACGTGACTACAAGAGAGAGGAACACAGAGAAGTGGTAGGCACATGTGATCACAGGATAGAGGAACAGAAGGGCCGGAGGGGTAGACACGTGACTACAAGAGAGATGAACACAGGGAAGGGGTAGACACATGAGACCACAGGATAGAGGAACAGAGGGGTTGAAGGGGTAAACAGGTGACTACAAGAGAGAGGAACACAGGGAAGGGGTAGACAGGGGAGGGATAGTTACATGTAATCAAAGAAGAGAGGAACACAGGAGAGGGGGAGTAGCCCACTTGTGACCACAGAAGAAGGGAAGACAGGGGAAGAGGGTAGCCACAGTGACTACAGGAGAGGGGAACACAATGATGTGGTAGATGCATGTAACCACAGGAAAGAAGATATAGACATGTAACCACAGGAGTGAGGAACATAGAGTAGCTAGGTGTAGCCACATGCGACCACATGGGAGAAAAACTATAAGGGAGGACATTAATTTTAATGGCACAGAAATTGAAGTCTACATGAAGTTGCATGACATCCATGATCTCCACCTCCAATATAACAGTAACATGATTAAGTACTGTCCCCTAACTTCCCTCCCATCTCACTCATGAAACTATTCCCTGGTTCTGGGATAACTTGGGTCCACTTCAGTGACAACAATGTAGTCTGATGGCAAGATATAGTTAATTTAAAACATGGATAAGGCACTGTATGAATTTGAGCTTAACATGCATTTTCAATTTGAGTGCTTTGTTTTCTCTACAGTCATCCTATAGCTTTAGCTGTTGTTATTTTTAGTATCTCCTCAGATCTATAAAATTTATAAGAGGAAAGTGCATTTAGCTAGTAAGCTACTTATATTTCAAGATACGCAGCAAATTACATTATTATTGTTGTTGTTGTTGTTGTTGTTGTATAAATATAGTTTAAAGATTGAAGTGAACTTCCTTCATGCTTTGTATGTCCTCTCCTTGTTCTCTTTGTCATTAGCAGGGTAGCAGGGTTCTATCCACTGGGTTTCCCCTCCATCACCAGAGAGAAAATGAGTGGTGCATTAAAGTACTAGCTACTACACAAATGAAAGCAACTAAAGACCTAGAAATGGTGAGGACTAGAGTTCATTTCCATGGGCCATATGCCAGACAGTAGATACCAGACAATACGATAATTGATCATTACAAGTCTATAAAAAGAACTCAGAACAGAGAACAGAGAACAGAGAACTCCAAGTCTCCATATTGTGTCAACCTACAAGTAATTCAGTGATTGAAAAGTTTCATCCCTCCTCACCCCACACATATATTTTGTATTATATGTCAGATAAATGGGTGCTTCTATGTGTAAATTTCCTTACAGTATTCTTATAGTATATTACAGTAATCTTATTTTATATTCAGTAATCTTATTATATATTATTGAATATTACAGGTATATTACAAATAACGTAATGTCCAGAATTTACACATAGAATCACCCAGATAAATGGTGACTTGTGGTTGGGAATTCCCACTCATCTATATATAGCCATTATGACAACTCTATTTTATCAGTAATCAAACAAAGGTAGCTTATAGCAGGACGATAAAGATGAGAGCCAAGGTAGGTGTGTTAATCCACCCAGTTGTTGAAGTGATATAGAAATATTAGACAGTGAAACTCTCATTTTAAACATTCACTTAGCTATGTGTTCAAAGTATGGGAGAAATAAATATTGATACCTCATAAAATGAGAATTCTCACACTACATAAGTATAAGGATAAAGAAATAATAATTAACCACAACCATTTAAGACCACGACAAAACTATAACATTTGTTCCTTATAATCAACTGCTTGAATACTGACAAACTATCTAAGGAATTGGTCCAATTGCTGACTTACCTTATAAACTATATTATACCAAAAGAACTTCAGTGATTCCAGTCAAAAAATGAAATAAATAAATTACTTCATTCCTCTTCAGGAACCTTTCAGTTAACTTTCTGTAACTACATCTTTAAAAATCTCTGTCTACAGTACATAGCAGTAATATTTCACAGTTATTTATAAAACCATTCATATTGTTGATAATAATGTGGATAACAAGTGGATGATAATAACATGATCAAAACATGACTTAATCCAAGATACATAGATTAAAGACAGCATCACTTTCATGTCTATAAGGTATGATATAAAATACTAATATCAGTGAATAGGCTGTGGCTCAATTAGCTGGCCCAGGAGTGGAGGGTACAGAGCATTGCAAGTATAAAGTACAAGTAAAACCTCCTAATAACTGACCCCTTGGGAAATTTTAGAGGGCAGACCAGCCAGCCATTATATACAACACACACAGAGTACACCCAGAAGACAGTGTTGGACCCATGTAGTACACAGAGAATATAGACCCACACAATACACAGACATGCACCCACATAACACACAAAGAAGGTATGGAGCCACATAGTATACAGAGAAGGTATGCAGTGCTAGCTTTTTGCATACCTCATACACAGCTTGTACATATCTTGTACCCATGTGTTTGTTTCCATGATCTCCACCTCCTGGATATAATATATTCAACAGTAACATGATAAAGTACTGTCCCCTAACTTCCCTCCCATCTCACTCATGAAACTATTCCCTGGTTCTGGGATAACTTGGGTCCACTTCAGTGACAACAATGTAGTCTGATGGTAAGATATAGCTAATTTAAAACATGGATAAGGTACTGTATGGATTTGAGCTTAACAGTTATTTATACTAGCTATAAGTGGACTATTATTGAATGATCATTATTAATAATATAATCTGTCTAATAGAACAGAGAACAGAGAACTCCAAGTCCCCATATTATGTCAACCTACAACATGTAGAGCCTTTTTATTAGCTTTTTGTTAGCTAGCTATATAATTTCTTTATATACGCATTGTGCAGCACTCCCTTACCTTCACTGTAAACTTATGCCCATGAAGATAGCACAGAGTATTTCAGTGATTCAAAAGCTTCCCCCCCTCACCACACACACATTTTAAAATAATATACTTAATTAATTAATTATAATTAATTAATTATAATTAATTAATTATATTTTAATTAATATACTTTATATTACTTATAGCTATATAGCTATGCCAGATAAATGGTGACTTGTGGTTGGGAATTCTCACTCATCTATATGTAGCCATTATGACAACTCTATTTTATCAGTAATCAAACAAAGGTAGCTTATAGCAGGACAGTAAAGATGAGAGCCAAGGTAGGTGTGTTAATCCACCCAGTGATATAGATATATTAGAGAGTGAAACTTTCATTTTAAACATTCACTTAGCTATGTGTTCAAAGTATGGGAGAAATAAATATTGGCACCTCATAAAATGAGAATTCTCACACCAAGTGCACCCTATAACGTGTGTCGTCCTTTAAAGGAGTGAAGTTAACTTTTTTCATAGAATTACTGTGACAATCTTAGTGGTGAAAATAATATACAGGTAATGATGTTTTACTGACAGTAAGAATGGCATATACACTGGGAGAGAAACCACATATTCTGAGTGTCCATGTTGAGGTGATATATTTCCTGACGTGGCTAATCTGTAAATGTCAGTTTTAATTTCCTTACTCTTGTCCTTGTACATGTTCAGTACATATGAGATATATCTATACATCACAGAACATCATATTCCCATTTATTAGTAATATTATTATTATATCAATAGAATATAATTATTAGTTAATTACAGGATAAAGAAATAATAATAATTTACCACAACCATTTAAGACCACCACAAAACTATAACATTTGTTCCTTATAATCAACTGCTTGAATACTGACAAACTATCTAAGGAATTGGTCCAATTGCTGACTTACCTTATAAACTATATTATACCAAAAGAACTCCAGTGATTCCAGTCAAAAAATGAAATACTGCATTCCAATTCAGGAACGTTTTAGTTAACTTTATGTACATACATCTTTAAAAGCTCTGTCACCAGAACATAGCATATTTCACAGTTATTTATACAACCATTCATATTGTTGATAATCACAAGTGGATGATAATAACATGATCAAAACATAATCAAATCACAATTGTATAATGTCATACTATAAAATGTTTTACTCAGTTCTGTCCACACTCTCATCAATAAGATTAAAGACAGCATCACTTTCATGTCTATAAGGTATGATATAAAATACTAATATCAGTGAATAGGCTGTGGCTCAATTAGCTGGCCCAGGAGTGGAGGGTACAGAGCATTGCAAGTATAAAGTACAAGTAAAACCTCCTAATAACTGACCACTTGGGAAATTTTAGAGGGCAGACCAGCCAGCCATTATATACGACACACACACAATACGCACAAAAGACAATGTAGAACTCGTGTGGTACACAGAGAATATAGACCCACACCATATATAGAAATACATGCTTCAACATAACAGAGAAGATGTGGACACATATAGTACATGGCATGGACCCTCATGCAGTGTTATATAATTTTCAGCTAGTACTACATGCACACTAGCTGAGCATAGCTTGTTACATTTGTAAGCAGCTTGTACATATCTTGTAAGTTATTAATGAAAACTACAGGAAGCTAATGATTATATTATGGAAGTGATAGTTCTTTTGTAATGATGTTTTAGATGTAGTTTAACCAGAGGTACAATTTCATATAATATGTGAGTCACAGCTTCACTGTGATTATTAATTTTCATAAAGGTTCTAGCGATATTATACCTATAAAACTGGTGATACTTTTTCTCTGAAATTCTAAAAATTTTCCTGCTTATACAAAAGTAAAGGTTAGTAGTTAGAACTATATAGAGTAGGAAGTGCCAAAATTTCTAGTACTGACAGTCATTAACATCTACTGTAATAGTAATAAAGTGTAACAATACCACAAGACAGAGCAGTCTCTTTAGCAGTCCATGAAGTAGCTAGCTATGACCATTTTCTATAGCATCAGAAATATGACATGGACACTCTGTACACACATAGCTACACATCCATACATCCCTTACCCTAACACTCTGTATATACATAGTTACACATCCATACATCCCTTACCCTGACACTCTGTATACACCTAGTTACACATCCTTACATCCCTTACCCTGACACTCTGTACACACATAGTTACACATCCATACATCCCTTATCCTGACACTCTGTATACACATAGTCACACATCCATACATCCCTTACCCTGACACCCTGTATACACATAGTTACACATCCATACATCCCTTACCCTGACACTCTGTATACACATAGTTACACATCCATACATCTCTTACCCTGACACTCTGTATACACATAGTTACATCCATACATCTCTTACCCTAACACTCTGTATACACATAGTTACATCCATACATCCCTTACCCTAACACTAAAACCTCCTAATAATGGACCCCTTAAGAAATTTTAGAGGGCAAAGCAAGCCAGCTACACACACACAGTACACAGAAAAGGTATGAACCCACATAGTACACAGAGAAGGTATGGACCCACATAGTACACAGAGAAGTTATGGAACCACATAGTACTGGTATGAACCCACATAGTATACACAGAGAAGGTATGGACCCACATAGTATACACAGAGAAGGTATGGACCCACATAATACAGGTATGAACCCACATAGTATACACAGAGAAAGTACAGACCCACACAGTACATAGAGAAGGTATTGGAACCACACAGTACACAGAGAAGGTATGGACCCACATAGTATAGGTATGAACCAACATAGTACACAGAGAATGTATGGACACACACAGTACAGGTATGAACCCACATAGTACACAGAGAAGGTATGGAACCACATAGTACACAGAGAAGGCATGGACACACATGGTAATCAGAGAAGG
Organism: Diacarnus erythraeanus; assembly: GCA_964016965.1. Lineage (NCBI taxonomy): Eukaryota > Metazoa > Porifera > Demospongiae > Poecilosclerida > Podospongiidae > Diacarnus > Diacarnus erythraeanus. The sequence continues at coordinate 8,485,732 of OZ024670.1, read as the reverse complement.
TATGGACCCACACAGTACAGGTATGAACCCACATAGTACATAGAGATTGTAAGGATCCACATAGTACACAGAGAAGGTATGGAGCCACATAGTACACAGAGAAGTTATGGAACCACATAGTACTGGTATGAACCCACATAGTATACACAGAGAAGGTATGGACCCACATAGTATACACAGAGAAGGTATGGACCCACATAATACAGGTATGAACCCACATAGTATACACAGAGAAAGTACAGACCCACACAGTACATAGAGAAGGTATTGGAACCACACAGTACACAGAGAAGGTATGGACCCACATAGTATAGGTATGAACCAACATAGTACACAGAGAATGTATGGACACACACAGTACAGGTATGAACCCACATAGTACACAGAGAAGGTATGGAACCACATAGTACACAGAGAAGGCATGGACACACATGGTAATCAGAGAAGGTATGGACCCACACAGTACAGGTATGAACCCACATAGTACATAGAGATTGTAAGGATCCACATAGTACACAGAGAAGGTATGGAGCCACATAGTACACAGAGAAGTTATGGAACCACATAGTACAGGTATGAATCCACATAGTATACACAGAGAAGGTATGGACCCACATAGTACACAGAGAAGGTATGGACCCACATAGTACAGGTATGAACCCACATAGTACACAGAGAAGGTATGGACCCACATAGTAAAGGTATGAACCCACATAGTACACAGAGAAGGTATTGGACCACACAGTACAGGTATGAACCCACATAGTACACAGAGAAGGCATGGACCCACATGGTAATCAGAGAAGGTATGGACCCACACAGTACAGGTATGAACCCACATAGTACATAGAGATTGTAAGGATCCACATAGTACACAGAGAAGGTATGGAGCCACATAGTACACAGAGAAGGTATTGGACCCACATGGTACATAGAGAAGGTATGGACCCACATAGTACACAGAGAAGTTATGGAACCACATAGTACAGGTAAGAACCCACATAGTACACAGAGAAGTTATGGACCCACATAGTACAGGTATGAACCCACATAGTATACACAGAGAAGGTATGGACCCACATAGTACAGGTATGAACCCAAATAGTATACACAGTACATAGAGAAGGTATTGGACCCACATAGTACACAGAGAAGGTATGGACCCACATAGTACACAGAGAATGTATGGAACCACATAGTACACAGAGAAGGTATGGACCCACATAGTATACAGAGAAGGCATGGACCCACGTATAGTACAGGTATGAACCCACATAGTACACAGCGATTGTAAGGATCCACATAGCACATAGAGAAGGTATTGGACCCACACAGTACACAGAGAAGGTATGGACCCACAGAGTACAGGTAAGAACCTACATAGTACACAGAGAAGGTATTGGACCCACATAGTACACAGAGAAAGGTATGGACCCACATGGTAATTAGAGAAGGTATGGACCCACACAGTACAGGTATGAACCCACATAGTACACAGAGATTGTAAGGATCCACATAGCACATAGAAAAGGTATTGGACCCACACAGTACACAGAGAAGGTATGGACCCACATAGTACAGGTATGAACCCACCCACATAGACAGAGAAGGTATGGATCTAGTTAGTACACAGAGAAGGTATGGACCCACACAGGTATGGACCCACATAATATAGGTATGAACCCACATAGACAGAGAAAATATGGACCTACATAGTACAGGTATGAACCAACATAGTACACAGAGAAGGTATGGTCCCACATAGTACACAGAGAAGGTATGGACCCACATAGTACAAACTATTCCCTTTTTTACAGGTTGAGTGGAAATGTTTATACAACTCAAAATAGCATCTAATCACAGATACAAATGATTTTTGCTTGGACAAAGTAACTTTTACTCACTGTCTATCTGGCCAACTGGAAATTTCTTCTCCTTATCTCACTGAAACTAGTCCTTTATCTCCTCCCTTACTTTTCCTTTCCAAGTTGATGGAGTTTGACCTACAAGTACAGACATAGCTACTATTCACAGAGATGAAATTATTTTTCATGCTAACATTACCTGAAGTTTCTACTCAGAACATTAAGTCATTGAGTCTATTTATGCTGACTCAGCAGTCAGTGTCCGTCATTATTGGCCTAAAGCAGAATCCATGGTCGGTCGGTAATGGCTAGGGCAAGATTCATCACTGAAAGAATAACAGCAGGAGTAGTGATTCAGTTCTGGGTAGCATACCAATGCAGGGGATAAAGGGATTTTCAGAAGCAATTTCCTGACAGATATAGGAAGCTATACAAGAGTTAGTGGGTCCTATGTCTTGTCACATAGTGGCCCTATCAGATGCTCTACTAGTGTTTTGGCTCTGCCAGTGTCTAGGAGGTATAGAGTGGAACCTGTTTATAATAATATAGTCATCACCCTTGGGATACTGTTATAATAGAGGTGGCCTGCTCATACTGGTCACCCTTCCAGGACACAACCAGTTGGCTGCTATACAGAGGTGGTCTGTTTATACAGTGTAACCTGTATATAGTGGTCACCCTTGGGACACAACCAGTTGGCTGTTATACAGAGGTGGTCTGTTTATACAGTGGAATCTGTATACTGGTCACCCTTGGGACACAAACAGTTGGCTGTTATACAGAGGTGGTCTGTTTATACAGTGGAACCTGTATATAGTGGTCACCTTTGGGACATAACCAGTTGGCTGTTATACAGAGGTCAGGTGGTCTGCTTATACAATGGAACCTGTATATAGTGGTCACCCTTGGGACACAACCAGTTGGTTGTTACAAAGATGGTCTGCTTATACAATGGGGTCACCTTTCTCTTGGAACACAGTCAGTTGGAATAGTGGTGACAAAGAAGTGACATTTCAATATAGTTTGCTATCAGTAGCATATGCCAACAAAACACCACATTACAATTAAATATATTGGGAGAAAAATTCCAGGCCATAGACTGAGGACACCTCTGTAATAACTTACTGATGTCTTCTTCCCCTGGGAGGAGATGGCTGGAATGTTAAGAGGTTGTACAATTGTTTTGATATGAGGTTTGAATTGGATTCTTTAACCAATAGAATTAGCATGCCCTCATCAATTGCCTGTATCTCCACTGCCTTTAATCAATTGTTGGGCATCAGACTGAAGTTACACTGCTCTCAGGAACAACAGCCAACCAGTTAGGTCCAGGTTTCACCATACAAGCAGATTACAAACTGATAGTGATTGTGCCCTAAGGGTTATAAAAATAGTCGCCCCAAGGGTACAAAGATTATCACCTCTATAGTGACCATATTATAAGTACCCAACCCGGTAGTACCCCAATGGAGACCACAGTAATACCTACAATCTACCAGTACCCCAATGGAGACCACAATAATGCCTACAATCTACTAGTACCCCAATGGAGACCACAATAATACCTACAATCTACTAGTACCCCAATGGAGACCACAATAATGCCTACAACCTACCAGCACCCCAATGGAGACCACAATAATGCCTACAATCTACTAGTACCCCAATGGAGACCACAATAATACCTACAATCTACTAGTACCCCAATGGAGACCACAATAATGCCTACAATCTACTAGTACCCCAATGGAGACCACAATAATACCTACAATCTACTAGTACCCCAATGGAGACCACAATAATGCCTACAATCTACTAGTACCCCAATGGAGACCACAGTAATACCTACAATCTACCAGTACCCCAATGGAGACCACAGTAATACCTACAATCTACCAGTACCCCAATGGAGACCACAATAATACCTACAATCTACTAGTACCCATTCTGTCCCTCACATCCTCTCATACCTCAGGAAAGTGGAGATGTAGAGCATACTCAAACACACACTGGGTTGGGCTGATTGCACACTATCATACCATAGCCCAGGCAGAAACTAACTCCCATTCTAATCACAGTGGCCATATGGAGTCAAACATGGAGGGAAAACCTCTCCGACAATTCTGATGTGATCAGATGGCCACTCTAAACAATGACAGTAGCAAGAACAAGGAAGACATGGATTTCAGTCATTACCTGGCTTTCTACTAGCTCACATCAAGTGCTCAATGATTACAGCACACATAAAGGGAACTAAAAATAGTAGATGTCCTCTCACAGGGTAATTTCCACTCCACAGGACACTCCAACCCCAACACAAACACAAGAGAGCCTGATATAGATCTACTCACCATCTCTAAACAAGACTAGACATCACTGTGCTTAAACACAGCTGTTGGATATTCTATTCCAAGAATGGTATAGTCAGGTCTACTCAGAGGACAATACTACACAGCAAAGAGAAGTACAGTTTAGTGTGAGCATGGTCAAGGAGGAATCTAAACATTACTAATGCTGCTGTTGCATGGTTAGACCGGGAAACAAATATCACAGTGCACACATCAGACACCTCCACATTGAGGGTCTGGCTGACCCTACAATACCAGATTAGAGTAGGATTTAAAGGACTCGGGCCATGTCTCCCAATAAGTAATACTGGCATCAATGGCAGAGAGAAGGGGGTAGTTATGGGAACCAGCCTTTCTTTGCTTTATAAGATCTAGTGAAATCACAACTCCACACAAGAGGAAGGGGCTCACCTCAGTTTCATCATGTTCAAGCCGACACTGCCAGGTACTTAAGTCCCATTCATGGTAGCTGTAGACACACATAATTTCCTGACAATGAGAGGACTTGGTCCAGGACCATTCTTTCATCTCAAAGACCAGTCATTTTCTCTTTGGTAGCGGGAGGTTGTGACTAGGGCAGGAGTAGATAAGACCCATTACTCTGGACACAATATCACAAAGGACCTGTTATAACAGGTGCAGAGAGGGGCTACCCTTCCTAAATTTATTCACAACCTAATTATTATTGGTCTGAAAATGACTACACAAAGTGTGTGACTAACCTGGATCAGCAGTCTTCCTCTTGGGACTTCTTCAGAGTGATGATGGAGGAATAGCTTCTATCATCTGTAGTAAGATGGAATTTCAGTCAAGAGAGGTATATTATGGGTCTGTTCCACTGTAATCAGTGCCAGTCTATAAGGAATGACATACACATAGCACTTACCCTCTACAATTTAGAAAATTATTCCAGAGGGTGGGGGAATTATGACTAAAGGAAGATATTTCTTTTAGGAGAAGAAATAAAGATACAAGGGGGAGAGAAATATCCACTTTCATTTCACCCTAAATGAAACCCTGCTCTATCATACCCTCAGTACATTATGAGTCTGTATCACTGTACTAATAAATTCCTCTACCTAGAAGGAATGACAGCACTGACACATGTTTCCCTAGAAATCACAGCTAATAGCATGACTTCTCCATTAGTGAGAGTGGACTTGGTGGTATTGAAATGAGATGGAGCTATTACAGGTTGGAAGCCCATTAACCCTAGTTGGGTGTCTGAAATGATATCAAACAGTTTTATTTTTCTGTCTGCCTGTCCACTGTAATTCTTCAATATAAACACAAGACATATGATTCTGTCCCACTCACTCTACTAAACAGTCAAAGTTGGAACATCCACCAACAGTTTTGCTGTGTCTAATTTACAGTAATTAATAGTAACTGTTTACCTAGAGAGTACAGTTAGCTAGCTACTAAAACTAAAGAGTACTCACAAACACATCCATAGCAGCACGTCAGCTTCAGACTCATTCACTGAAAGCACCTAGGCCACATGACAGCTTCTGTCCATTTTTTCCAATTGCACACTTCCTGTAAGCTGGGGTGTGAACTATGATGTAATGTTATGCGTTTATAGATCTACACAATTTTATATTGGCATAATAAATGGAAGACCTTGGATAAATTTGGCACACTACAATCAACTATCAGTAATATTGAGTGTCCTATAGCTAGCATCAGTGAGTAAACAGATCTCTGTGGAGCTAGTTGCAGCAAGTTCCAGGTCTCTACCACTTTCCTAGCTGGAGATATAGCTTTTCTTGTGAATCTACAGTCCATGATCACAGTTGCTAGAAAGCAGTTTCGTGAAGGTGACTAGCTAGGCTGTCAAGTCTTTCTATAGAGGGGTGAGACTCTCTGTAAATGATTTGATCTATGATCTAGCTACATGTATTGTACATGTAGCTAGCTAAACAAACATACCTGGATACAAAGTGAATCAGAAGACAAGTGGTCACACTAGAAAAGCTATACCTCCAGCTAAGAAAGTGGTAGAGACCTGGAACCTGCTGCAACTAGCTTCACAGAGATTTGCTTACTCATGATACTAGCCATGTGACACCCAAGATTACTGAATTCTTGATTGTAGTGTGCCAAAGTTATCCAAGGTCTACCATATGACCAATATAAAATTGTGTATAAACGCATTTATTACATCATAGTTCACACCCCCACTTTTAGACAGGAAGCAATTAAAATTCCATTGCGATTGGGAATGGCATGGGTGGGTACTGAACAATGAATATCATTAAAGCCACTCCCTTTTTCTGCAGACCGATCGATTTGTTTACCTGAGACTTCCTTGACTTTAGTCTACGTAGGTATAGTTTATAGCTGGTTGACCTCTATCTAGCTACTTACCTAATAGATGATACAGATCCTACATGAGCGGGAAATCGAACGAGAAAAGTAGCGGTTCGTCTGGATCGTCCGTTTCTACACAGGAGGAGGAAAAAGCGAGTCGAGATCTTCCAGCTCCTAATTCCACAGAACAACGTCCTCTAAGTGTCGGATTAAACCCTCCGGAAGAAAATCCGCGGCATGATAATACTTCTACAATTCCAAGTCAATCCACTCCTCATCAGGTCCTTCCATCAGAGGGAGAACACCATGAGCAGGAAACATCCAATTCTCCAGAGATTCGGAAAGTGTCTAGGCAAGAGAGACGGAGGTTAACGAGAGAGAAGGCTAAATTTAAAGGTGAATACATAGGTAACACATCCATCAATGTAGCTATATTTAGATTATTAATATCTTCTCACAAGTCAGGTTTATTTTGAGGAGTTATTATTATATTATAAATGAGGAGGCTGAGTATAGCTAACCATGTACTGGAAAAAAAAACACTGACTCAGCACATTCATTCAAAATGACTAAGTTTGTAATGTTAGCAGAGAGTTAGAACACAATTACCAGACAACCTTGCTCTGAAGAAATTGAACCTAATCTTATGAGCTTCTTTATACTAGCAGCCATTTACATTTTTCTTTGTGTATAATTATTATATTTAACTGTCAAAGAAACAAATAACAACAAACATATAACATGGAATATTTGGCTCCTATTATTCATAACCTGGTGGGTATTAGTTTACAGTGATTCATAACCACCTGGTGGGTATTAGTTTACAGTGATTCATATCCACCTTGGTGGGTATTAGTTTACAGTGATTCATAACCTGTTGGGTATTAGTTTACAGTGATAAAAAAAGTTTATTGTGTGGTCTTTGACTAAAGGGCACGTTTTAGCAAGTGTAACAGATGTGCTGGGAAAGCCACTAAATTTATCTGTTATATAAAATAGAAAAATCTAACTTAAAGATTTTAATCTTTGATCCCCATGCCAGCCAGTACATCTCCTTTCATAGTTTGATCTTCTCAGCATGTGCCAGTATCTCTACATGCAATAACCTAACATTAAGAATCAAGCTACTCCTTTAAAAGAGTACAAATTTACCATTTTAGAAGCAAAAAGATGTTTTATTGTCAAGTGAAGGAATAAAATATAAATATATTATGTATCTGAGAGAATGGAGTATGGTATTGGACATTATTATAAGGGATATTTCTGGCCTGAACTATATACTTTCTGTTAAAGTGTTCTATACATGTCATAAGTGTAGTTATTGTGTATATTATAATACATTATAATAAGTCATCTGATGAGGCTGTGTATTGTACATTAGCTATTCCCATCAGCAGACGTTCTAGGGAAGATATAGTTGGTGAGTTCACTTGTCTCTAGAAACAAACTTCTTCCTTCTTCATAAGTGTAGTTATTGTGTATATAATACACTCAAGAATCCATCCCAAGAGAGTTAAATGAGAGATATTTTTATAGTCTTCATTATTTTCTCCAGAGCATGCTCGAGCACTATAATTGACTAAAAAGTAGTCTTTTTTGAAGTCCCTACAGTACACTAGAGAGACCACAGAGGAACTTTTAAACTTTGGACCCTTGTACATGTATTCTGTTATCATCTCTGGTTTTATCTGATAACATCTCTAATGGGAAACATGTGAATCTCATTTTAAAACCATGTGAGAGTAGAATTGTGGCCACAGGTTGTCTGTGCAGTATAAATATTGCCACTTTGGGCACATGACATGCATGTGCTGTGTGATATGGTGATAGTGAGTTGGGCAGTGATTTTTAAGAATTATTTATGAGCTACTATTTCAATCTTTGTTATGTTCCAGATTAAGACACTATAGTTCTGTCAATTCTAGCCAGCACATTTTTATTTATGACATACTCTGCAGGCCAAGACTGTGAACCCAGTGTGCTGGCTTACACCAATGACTAATAATTTTAACACACTGTCTGTGTCATGTAATATTTAAGAGCTGCCCATAATTAGTTCTGGGAAGGAATAGAGCTGTCATATTCTTCATTTCCATATTAGCTAATCTTGTTGTCATATATCTATTATTCTGAGAGCAAATTTAGCTGGCAAGCTTTAATCGTCCTCACTATTTTTCTCACCAAATGTGGCTAATAAATTTTGTCCCATTTTTACTTCTTTTTAATACTAAATTCATCAGGCTGTATCCAGTAGCCTATAATGCTACACTATGAGATATCCACTATAATACCTAGTTCTAACTAAATCCTGTCTCAGGATAGAAGCCACAGCACTGTTTGCTATGTCTGTAAACTGTATTACAGACACTACTATAAGTCCAGCTAGATGGCTAGCTTACCTAGTCCTTCATTTGTCAATAACCTACTTAATTAAGTATTTAATCTTTTGTATGAACATATACCAAATAAATATGGAAGCTACAACTTTCTTGTTAACTCTCCACAATGAAGACTTGAGTGAATCCTTACAATGTCACAGTTTAGAGACTACATCAGAGTGAGGGGTAGTATCAGATCTCAGGGCATAATCTTAGTGTAGGGAGACATATAGCACCTGGGTAATGGACCACCTGGGCTATTGTTTTTATAGACTTTTAGAATTGTTCTGTTCCCCTCACTCCCCTAACCCTCATGTCTAATTTAATTTAAAGTCATAAATAGAAGAGTTCTCTGTGAGTGTATTTATCATGAGGTCTGATATGAATAATAAACAGTCTTTATAGTAAACTATAGGTCTGAGATGTTTTATTGTGTAGAGGTTAAAGGGTATTATAAGAAATGTAAATGATATTCTAGTTAGAGATATATTATGTCATTTAGTTTATATATAGTTATGTGTGTAGTTAGTTTATTATGAATTATTTGTAGCTCCTCCCCTGAATGTGGAGAATGTAGTAGCTGTTCTAGAGGGACTCACACTGGAGAGTGTTGGTGAAGTGCTGTTTATTCCTGATACTAAACTAGCAGCTATCAAAGGAGAATTCACCACTGAGAAGGAACGTTTAAGAGCAGTAGTAATGTACTGGTTACTACGTGATCCACTAGCCTCTTGGAGGAGGCTTATATCACAACTAGATGAATATTCTTTATCAGATATATATTTTTTATCAGAAGAAGAAAGAGCAGCAGCAGTAGCAGCAGCAGCAGCAGCAGCTGCAGCAGCTAACTCCATACGTAACTATGCAGAGAAGTTGACAGGTAAGTAATGATTGTAATGATCACTCAGAACAGATGATGTGTACACACTCTTAAGTTCCCTGGTGTGATTAGGAATTACCCACCTTATTCCCACAGTGTCTAGCTACACACACCAATGTCTGTGTGTACTTGTTTTCTTCTGGTATATTTTTGTAACTTCTTGTAAACATGTTGTTTTAAGTGTTTTTAGGGTAAATTCCCTGAGGTGTATAGACCTGTTAGTTAACACTTACAATGTATAGATAGAACTGAGCTAACTGTTGTAGTTGTAAATGTTAATGAAATGGAGTACTTGAGTTGTTATAGCTGCACTTTGAGGTCCTACTAAGTAGTGATGAGAAACATCTATCACTCTACATACAACCCACATATGGAGTATAATTAATTAACCTTTTGTGACTATTTTTACACATTATAAGATAATGTTGTGTCAAGAATAATTTAGTGTTGTTACAGCTGAGACCATATCATTTTAATTTCATGTTTGTATTAAATGATAGAATCTCTTCCATTTGTTTTGGGCTACATTGGTAGTATAGACCTTGTATAATTGTAGGTAGTGTGAAGGTCACATCCTAGCTTCCCTGTATTAAATGAAGTGATGACATAGCAGGCACCAATTCAGAAAGGATTGTTAGACTTGAGAGAAATCTATAGCAATATAACACAGCCATTACTGACAGCTTTCAATACTTTATAAGTTACTTCCTCCCTCTTGCTGTCAGTCTTTCAATGTCATTGTGTATACTTACCTACTTGCTGTGAAGTTGTATAATCTAGATAGATATGATAGAGCAAGAAGAATAATGTAGAGACTTAGGATGAAGTAGATTCCCAATAGCTCTAGCTCTAGCTCTTGTGTTAACTATGTAATTCTAATGGAAGGTTAAAGTTAGATTTATTAGTAGCCAAGTAGGATTGTGTAATTATGTTCTGTAGAATAGTAATACCTATAGACACAGATATAAAGTATAAATTTGTGAGACCCATCATGAAGGTCTCATCACTAACTCATCTCTTAAGTTAGGCTACAAGGCCTACAAATGATAGAAATGTTGTATGGTGAATTAAGTATTATTCTTGTACTCCTTCCACCCACCTCTATCCTCCACCCCATGTCTACACCTCTATCCTCCACCCCATGTCTACACCTCTGTCCCTATATCACATAATGTAATTGTTTAATGTCATCAACCTTCAAAGAGCCATGGAAAATCCTAAAGATAGACTACTTGACCCACCTCTGATGTCATGGATATCAGACAGTATTCTCAGCCAATACACTGTACATGTATATTAAATATCTAATTGAAATCAAATTAATCCTTTAATGTAGCATAGGTGTAGGAACTGGGGGGGGGGGGGGCACTTGGGGCATGTGCCCCCCCAATATTTTGGGTCACTAATACAAATATTATTCCAGTGCCCCCCCAATCTGACAAAATAGATTGCAGGTTGCTTGAAGGAATCAAGGTCCTATTCAAGCAACCACTTAGTTAGCTGATGAATAGGCAGTTTACATAAGTCCTTATTGACTCCCTATACCTAGTATCAAGATTTGTGGCCTATTGTGTCTCTCTTGATGCCTGTAGCAGGGGTATAGACAAGGGAGGGCAGATTTTTGTAACTAGTTAATAATAGCAATGATAGCTAATAAGCTCACGCTTTGGCTTATTTTTTTTTAGTTATTTACTTACTCCATATGATGTGCATTATAGTGGTTTGGTAAACAGTATTTAACCATGACAGTAGTGGTTAACAGGTAAGCATGGTAATAATATTGTAACAGCTGCTTAGAGAACTTGCTTGACTCTTAACCTAATTGCTAGTAGCTAGTACCATGTCTGTGAATCTTTAAGATAGTGGTTTAGCAGCAAGGTGAATCATCCAATGAATTTAAGACCAGCTATCAGCCTGAATTAGCCAGCAGTCAGCTTGAACTGGTGAGCTAATAATGTTTAGGTTTTTCAATCAATGTATTCTTTTTACTAGCTTGAAAGTGATGTTGAAGATGTTTCAGTACAGAATCTACTATCTTCAAATGAAATAGAGCCTAGCCTATCCTTGTGTAATATATGTATTACTCTAATTTGCTCTCTTACACCTCTTGGAATTTGAAGAAAATTTTTGCTTCTGCACTTGATGCAGGAGGGGGCATATCCCCCTCCTGCACCCTCCCCCTTGAGCCAAATTGCAATTTTTTTTTGTTGTTACCTTATTAGGCCCCCCAGTTCTAAAAAGTTGTCTACACCCCCCTGTGTAGTAGCTGCTCAGTATTAGCTAGAGCTAGGTATCTATTGATGAGAAGTTTATAGGTAAAAATAAGCATTTTTGGTTCTTGTATTAAAAATGTGTTGCTAGTAGGTGTGGTCACTCAAAATTTTTGCCGACACACACACCTAGCCATTCCTTTACATACAGTGCCCCCCCCCAATCAAAATCTCATTCCTACACCTATGTGTAGACATTCTTATATTTTAATAATGTATCTCTATTATCTCTGTTGTAATTACTAGGTCAGTACATGTTTAAACCACTCCAGTAGATAGTCCTGAAGCCTTGGGACATTAAAGAGACAGTTATAGTGAAATTAACCACTGACTTTTCACTTCCAGTTCCTACCACTCCCATAGAAAAACAGTAGTAATAGAATAGATAACTATAGAAACACCTCACACTACATTTCCTCTATGTTTGAGCATAGTCACAACCTCAGTACACAAATTCAGTTTCATCCTTTAGCTTTCTAGTGATGAAATATGAAAGCTAGAAGATTTTAGTCTTCATCTCTTAATTAGTATAATAGTATTGTTCATCTGCTCCTAATAGCATGTAGTCAGTATATAGAATAATTTGTTCTTGTGTAGCTTTAAGAATGTGTCTCACTTCATAAGAAATTTTACTTTACTTAACCCTCTATTGTGATGTGTTATATCATTTAAAGAAGTCCTACTTAGTAAAAGACTTTAACCAATACATGATGTATATAACTACAATAGAATACTCCTCACTAACAAAGCTGTAACTCTAGCTAGGAAGGTAACAGAGACCTTGTATTTGTTACAATAAGCTCCTCTTACAGCTTGTATTACCCACATGGCCTTAATTAAGGAATTAATAATAATATACCAAGTCTTCAAATCAACAATATATAGTGTAGCTTAGCTGACCTATGTACCAAAGAGCAGCCTTAGCATCTACAATCTAAGGGTTTTTTTCTATTTTACCTTTGATAAGAACTTAGTAATTTCCTGATGATCTGGTAAGTCCACTGTTGTAGTGATATATACTATAGTGTGACACTGTAGGGGTTAAAATTTCCAAGTGAACTGCTATATATTTCTATCTAACTAAAGTTCCATTGTAAGCAGTTTATTCAATTCATGTGTCATTTACTCTCTTTCTGTATAGAGTATCCCCAATAATGCAAACTATTAACAGACAAACCTATAAGTTTAAGAAAAGAAGAAATGTCTCAATGATAGCAGAGCAAGTGGAGGGAATGATTAGATTGATATTGGGTTTTAAAGGGTTCCTGTTTAACATCTTTATTTTCTTGTGAGTTTCCTCTCTATTAATTTTGTGATAGTATAAGGCAGTAACCTGTATATTAGTTAAAGGAAGTGTGTGACTATTTAGCTATTAAAATAGAGTATTTTTGTATTTACATAAGATTTTCCTTTCCTGTTTATATTTTCCTGAGAAATTTAAGACTAGACTTGCAGATAATTCTGTTTAAAGGAGGAGGAAAGAGTAATATCAGAAGGGTACCTGTTACCTTCTTGTAGTCTTCTCCCTTCATATAGAGAAGAATTACCAACATTTCCAGAACAATTTTTGGGTGAATAAACCACACCCACTAATTACACCCTCTAATAACACCCACATATTATTTGCACTCAATGTTAAAAATGATTAAGTATGTAAAGCTTTCTTGTTATTGTATCATCTGTGAATTTTATTCTTGTGCTGTTAATTTATCTATCTAATCATACACACAAAACTCTAAAATAAAGAGATCTCTGATATTATGGGATTAATAGTATATGAAATATTGTCTAAGCAGCTCAGGTAGATTTATATTAACTTCCAGCATCTTGTAGTCTTCATTAAAAATGTACAAGATATGTACAAGCTGTTTACAAGATATGCAAAATATACAAGATATGGAACAAGCTATGCTCAGCTAGCATGCAGTGCATGGAGTACTTCTATAATATTATGTAATCAACATGCAATTACACAATTATTAATAGCCAAGTCTTACAAACTGACAATAAAGTCATTTGCCACTCTGAAATTATCCTCTATAACCTTCAAGGAGGTTATTGTATCAGCAATACACATGATTATCATCAGTCCTATGCACCTTTATACTTGATAGGTATTAATATGTATTGTGTAGAGTTGTGGCAAGTGCTGTGTTTTCAGTCAGTACTAGCCACATGGCAAGTTACCAAACTGACCCAAAAGTACTTAAGTATATATGTTACTAGTGTACTTACGTAGAATCTTCAGTAAAACTGGTTGTATTAACGACAATATTTTCGGTCTTGTATGAACCTAGAAAATCTTTTTTTTATCTTGTAATGTTCCATGAAGATTTTGTTTTCAATTATGACGATTATGATGATAATGATGATAATAATTTTAATGATAATCAGTTTAGTGATAAAATAGTATCACACATCCCTAATTCACACTGATCAGTGATCCAATTTGTATCAGTAGACCCATGACTATGAAGTTTAATTGTGATGGGACAACAGTTCCAGTAAGGGCTTTTGAAGAAGCAGAGAGTTTTGTAAGATTCAGCTATAGTTCCATCTTCAACTCTAGCCCTAGCCCTAAAACATTACTGAGATTGTCACTAATCTGCACATTGTTCAAAGAAACTCTTGATCTTTATGGAATAATTATATGATACTGGGAGGTAACCAATTTCAGAGAGGGGTAATCATTCTTACATGTGTTTAGTATGGGCACTTGGGTAACCAAAATTCTAAGATTTCCTGTTAGATTAGTCACCAGGGGTGATAACCAATTCCACTGACACCAGGACAAACATCATATCCATGCGGGACTGGGACAAAATCAAATGTCCTGGACATTCCAGGAAGGTTGGCAACTATGAATTACAGTCTAGAACTAAAAACAACTAACATGCTAAGAGTTGATGTTATTCCTAGGTTTTAGGACAGCCATATTATAGTGTAGTGTTGTTGTTTTAGGGTATCCTATAGTAATGTATATTTAATTGACAGTCACCAGAGAACCTATAGACTATTTACTTCCCAGCATAGACCTAGCCCTAATATCCTCTGTACACTGTAACACTGAGTGAGTAGTAGTGAAGTACATTAACCATAGGTAATATCTGTCTCCATTGTCCATACATGTACACATGTAATACATTTATACTTACTGTAGGGATAGAAAACTTTCATCTTATATGAGACTTAAATTCATTGCTAGTTATTTTAAAAGATGTGAGAGAGGTGTGCTTAATCTTTGAATTTCTCTAGATGAAGATAATGGCTACTGCTAACTAAACTTAGTAAATGAGACAAAAAAGAGCTCGCATAATACTTAGTAAATTCTCATTTATGTGACTTCATTTTTAATAGGATATAATTTAGTGTACTTAAAGATGAGCCACGAAAAGCACAGAAATAATAGCCAGTGAAAGATGTTGGACGATTTAGTCGTGATTATTATCTAGTTTATTGTGTGTATGATGGGAATAGCCTACCCTTGCTAAGTGGGTGTCCTCCATCTACTGAAATATTAGGGGTACATCAGTACTATGACTGTGACTTAGTTTTATTTAGAGGTCCATGTAGCTATTTAAATGTTACATGTTATTCTCTCCTCCAGACCCTAGCCTTACCTGTCAAAGTGTGTCAGCTGCTCTACAGACTGTGAAGGATTATTATGATGATGATAGGGATATTATTTATGCTAATTCACTTGAGGGCATTCTTAACATACCACTTTCAAAGAAAAGGGAGATTAGAGAGGAGAGTACTGGTGTTGACCAGTACAGAGAGAGGTTAACACAACACTACATAAGGATTTATCCTAATGCATCTTGGGATGGACTGGCAGGGAGACTTCTTTACTCAAAGAACCAGGCTCTCAAGGATGTGAAGAAGAATATCATCAGAACCAAAAGAGGTACATACCTTATCAGTGTTATTATGAATAGGTTGTCATAACTCACTAGATTAATGTAGTATGTACAGTGTTGAAAGCTTACTAACAGCTCTAGTCACCACACAGCAGAAAGGTTGTAGGATTATGCTCTAAGATGATATTTAATTTATGTGTGTATCCTCAATCTTACTCAGACATCTCATTAAGACAGGAATTCTAAGTGGATACCAGTAATTATGTAAATATGTTATATTCAAGAGATGTTTCCAGGATAATAGTAGGCTTACAGCTAGGTAGAAACTGTGCTTTTGTAAAATCTCTTCTCCTTTAGATCTCTTAAGTAAACTTTACATATTAGACATATTATATTCAGTTTGCACTGTTTCATACAGAGGGGGGGAGAAAGGGGGGAAATCCCACCCCAAGCCAAAGTTCCCCCCCAAAGAAAATCTGGAAATAGATTATAAATATAATATTGCAATAACAGAAAAAAAATTATTTCTCTTGAAAACAGCTAAGATTTCTTCAAAACCATTTTATGTCCTTCAATGGCAAAATAAATTTCTGTTCTCCATTTTTAAAAGCACATGGTCTAGCAGTAAAGTGCTGATGAAGTAAAAGTGGGTATTACACTTCATCAGCAGATTTAAAATGGGTTGACACGAATTGACAACACTTCTAATGCCCACTTCATAGCATGTAGCTACAAAAATTATAATTGAAATGGGTGTGGTCATTTAAAAGTGGGTGTGTCACTTCTCCTCCCAATCAAAAAATCCTGTATGAAACCCTGGTTTGTAAGACTTGGCTATTAATAATTGTGTAATTGCATGTTGATTACATAATATTATAGAAGTACTCCATGCACTGCATGTTAGCTGAGCATAGCTTGTTCCATATCTTGTAGATTTTGCATATCTTGTAAACAGCTTGTACATATCTTGTACCTTTTTAATGAAGACTACAAGATGCTGGAAGTTATTATAAATCTATCCTATATCCTGAGCTTCTTGGACAATATTTCATATACTATTAATCCCATAATGTCAGTGATCTCTTTATTTTAGAGAGTTTTGTGTGCATGATTAGATGGATAAATTAACAGCACAAGAATAAAATGAATAATTCACAGATGAGCCCACATGTGCTATTTTCAAATGATCTGCTGGTTTTCTAAGATACAGAAACCAGGGCCCTGCTTGTCTAATGGAGATGTCAGCAAACTAATAAAGGTTTTGAAAAAGCTGTAATTAAAGATTTTGTTTTGTTGTCACTTGAATATTAAAATTGGCTAATATTTAGGTAGACTTAAAGTCATAAATAGGTCTAATGGCTAAAAATAAGGGAAGTGAATATTATGGTATTTACATTGAAGGGTGAGGGACAACTTAACTAATTAAATGTTCTAACTATATTATACCTCTAAAACTTTAGTTAATAGCAAGACTGATTCTTTCCACTTGTTGTTATGTTGGCACTTTCTGTCATGTAACCAGGTATGACAGGTTTCTTTCCACCACAGCTACTTGTTCTTGTTTTAAAAGTTCTTTAGTAATTACCTAACCTACTTCACTCTCTTCTCTACAGAAGATCTCAGTAAGACCCAGTTAAGGGGAGTTAGTGCTATCAAATGAGTAAGGGGAAAGTTAAATTAAGAATCATATCTCTGTCCTAGCTTGAAATCATATCTCTGGTCTAGATACTTCATATTAAATATTTACACAAGCACTTCCAAGTATGTATCCTGGGAAGTGTTTATAGTACTGCTCACATAGGGTTAGAAATAAGGATGAGAGAGGTGATTATACAGAAGTAAGTGTATGATCTAGGGCTATAGAGGTAGTTATTATAGTGTGACTTCACCTAACTATATGAGTTAAGTCTAGCTGTTACAGTACTACTAACATATTATAGACTGTACAGGCTAGAGCTGGGGCTAGTGTCAGGTTCTGTTAGCTATGAGGATTATGAGTGAGTGTTAGTTTACTGACATCCATTCATTATATAATAACCATAGTTTCATCTTTTAACTTTCCAGACCTTATGTCACTATTAGTCTCTATTATTGTGGTACTATAGTTACTATTAGAATAGTTCTAGAGGTCTAAGATACTGAGACTTTTACATCAGATCCAAAGATGTAGTAGTACCTTGATTTAGTCACATCCATTACCTACCACTTTAAGGCAGTTTGTAAGGTCATATCCTGGCATCCTGGTTAAGTCAGATAATGATTGAAATAGGGGAAGGTCTGTCCATAAACAATAGAAATTCCATAATAACAGAACTATTATTAACCATGTAATAATGTGTATGTGGCAAGTAGCTATCAAGATGAATATTAGTCTCTCAGTCTATAATATTTTCAGTTTTACTCCTTCTACCCCCCTCTCTCCCACAATTTTTTCACTCACTTAGCAGTAGACATAGTTAACTTTCTTACTATACATTGATCTTTTACCAGTAGTGTTATGTATTAGAACAGTGTCCATAATAGACTACACCAAGAAACATGTCCACATTTATCTCTCATTTCCATTTCTTCTACACATACTTTATACTTTATTACCTTAGTCTTAGTAATTCTAGTAACTAGCTATGTTATGTTAAGATTCTTCCTCAGAGTTTATACACTCAGTAGACTATTAGAGGTACAGGATAGATTAGTCTGCCTTTAGGATTATAAGCAGAAAGTAGAGATTATTTCTAGAGGGTAGAAATGTCTGATAAAAGACAAGAAAGAGTTTTCTGAATGAGCTGTTTTGTTAGTAGCAGTGATGAAAGATATTGTGTGTATAGTGTATTAGTGTAGTCTCTATGTGAAAGGAAGCTGAAGAAGAGCTTTCTATTGTTGATGTTAGTAAATAGTATAATGAAGCAATATTAATGAGTTGTGATGATCTAGTCACAGTGAAGCTGATAAAATTAGTGAGTTTTAAAGTAGATGAGCTATAATATTATAAAGCATCTGTTGTCTACTAGTAGAATATACCATGTTGTTAGGCCATTGGATATAGGACAATGTAATATGTGAAGGATTTCTTTGTACTAACCTCTTGGAATATTTTTATGTCCCCTTTAATATGTGTGGTAAATTTAATGATGATTGTGTGGATAGAGTGTATGAGTGAATAGAAAGAAAAGATTCATATTTGACATAAATCTAATCCTCCCAGATGTACCTCACAATTTTATGGGGTGCCGTTTGTCTCAAAATTATTAAAAAAGAGATTATTTAATTGTGAAGTAAAGGTATATAAATACCGCTAGGGATATAAATACTGCTATTTTGACATTATGGGTGTGGTTTAATGAAACTTTGAACTTTGTGTTTGCACGAGTTGAATTATTATTATCGTGCATAAATAGCAGCCAATTCGCTATGGCTACCCAAAAAATGTTACTGTCAATGTTGGATCTTTCTATAATGCTCTCACTGTGGCCATACAGCAAGCTACTTCTGGATCACAGTCAATTAGTGTCTTTGCCACTCCTATGTCATATAATGAGTCCAAGCAGTGCAGTGTAAGTGTGTGTGTACTAGTATGAGGGGTATTATGTGACTATTAAAGTTAGGAAGATAATGTTTACCACGTGAGTAGCTATGCAGCTTTGCTCTATACTGAATGTTGTTGTTGTTGTTGTTGTTGTTGTTGTTGTTGTTGTTGTCATTATGTAACTAATATTTCATCATAATGAACAGTTGCTGTTTTTATAGATCTCATCCAGCTTCTGGCATTATCCTACCGTCATATAAAAGTCTGTCTGACCAAGGTAGCAGCAATGCTAGCAAATGGCATAAAGCTACTCATGCAATTCTTGGATATTAGAGACATTATTTGCTTACTTACTGCAAACTTAATTTCTGGGTCCACTAAGCTTCTAGCATCATGTTCTGATAGGATCCAAAAATTCATTTCACTGATGAGTGTTTCCTTCCAAAAGCATCAATATGTGTGATGTGAGTATTACTTTTCCCAGGTCATATGGAAAATTACTATATCCAGAATTCAGAAATAAGCGGCATATTGGTTTTTGCAACCCGGCCATGATTGTTAATAGTTATTAACTTCTAATAGCTGCTTTACTTCTATTGATTGATATAAATTATGTATATATAACATCTTTATAACTAATGACATAGATATAATTATAAAGTCTATTGGAGTCAACGACACACTGATCACATCCTGTGTTCAAATATTCACCTGCTGAATGTATAGCAGCCTTATATAGATCATTATTGTTGTTGGAAAAAACCTGAAATCCTGAAGCAATTGTGAACAAAGTGAAAGACACATTCTAGGAACAGCAACATGCTCACCAATTAGAGATGATACATCTATATAAGCATTAGTGTCAGGGTATCAGTATGACTTAATCCCTCAAAAAAGCTAGTTGATATGGTGACATGTTACCTCATGATGGTTCCAACTTTCCAACAAGCACTTATTATTCTGAGGTAAATATACAAAATGTAGACAGTACAAATCCACTTCATTTAAGGGTCAAGCAATGATCTCTTTCCAAATCCTATTCTAAATCAATATAATTACTTCCTACACACCTATGCATATCACGCCACAGTCTCTCTATTCTTTTATGTATGAAACTTCCTGTTATCACTGAAGAATAATCATGATTGTGGGAAGCAATCATGTATCTCCATATAGCTATAGCCACATTCTCTCCTCCAGCTATAGCCACATTCTCTCCTCCACAGTCAGATCTGATGTGATCAGGTAAGGTAGAGAAATAGAGCATCAAGGAAATTAGCAAGTACAGTTGATGATCAATATGATCAACCCGATGTATGGATTCTCTTAAGGGTTACTCTTAATCCCAACCTAACCAAGTGATCTTTCATCAATACTCCACCATCATTGGGATGGTTTTGTTTTATGGAATGGATTAATTCATCTAACAGTTGATTCAATAATGGAGTATGGTCATCTGAAGAAATATTGCTTTCTTCCAGTTTTCTATACAATAAGAGTATAGCTATTTTATTCCACTTGTAATTAAGACACCTCAGTTCTATAATTTCGTCAACAGTCACTTTATTATGAGGTCTTCTGACTAATATTTGAGACCTAAATAATTTTCTAATTACGTACATACATGTTTTTATTGTGGGCAGGTTTAGTAAAATGGCTCAGTAAAATCTGAAGAGTCAAAGTTTATTTTTGGGACATTGAAATGAATAAATACACAGTCAGTCTTACGTTTATTAATGATTGTAACAGTGACCACAGAATTTTAATACCAATAATAATAATTGATAGAATTATAGCTAATTATAAGATAACATAACACATAACATAAGATATCACAATGCAGGGAACAAAAATTAATATCACAAAATATTTTCAACTGTGAATAATTAAAACAATGAAAATTACAAATTATTATTGAGAGGTAAGAGTTTATCCAGGTGTAGGATATTGAGAGGTGACATGACGAAATATTGAGAGTGGTGACAGTTTCAACACTAATGAAGACTGAAGAGTACCAATAAGAATTGTCCAGTGTGTCTTGCATTCATGTAGAAAAAATTCACGTAAAATTAATAAATGACATTAAATAACAGCAACAGTAAATAACAGCAACAGTAAATAACAGCAACAGTAAATAACAACAGTAAATAACAGCAACAGTATATAACATCAACAGTAAATAACAGCAACAGTATATAACAACAGTAAATAACATCAACAGTAAATAACAGCAACAGTAAATAACATCAACAGTAAATAACATCAACAGTAAATAACATCAACAGTAAATAACAGCAACTGTTTATTATGATGAGATAAAAGCTACATAATAATAATAACATTCAGTGTAGAGTCAATATTGAAGCTGCATAGCTACTCACGTGTATCTTCCTAACTTTAATAGTCACATAATCCCCCTCATACTAGTACACACACACTTACACTGCACTGCTTGGAGTCATAGGAGTGGCAAAGACACTAATTGACTGTGATCCAGAATATGCACGATTATAATCCTTTTCAACCCGTGCAAACACAAAGTTCAAAGTTTCATTAAACCACACCCATAATGTCAAAATAGCAGGATTTATAAATCCCTAGCGGTATTTATATATCCCTATCAGTATTTATATATCTTTACTTCACAATTAAATACTCTCTTTTTTAATAATTTTGAGACAAACGGCACCCCATACAATTTACCCTGTATAGACATAATATACTAATTAGATAATGTAGGCATAAGCTACTAAGAAGAGTTATCTATGTCTGATGTTAGTGTCAGGTACTTACATGAACATCAGTTACATAGTCCACATCCAGGATGTTATAGGATATGATAGATGACTACAACATACATCATAGTTGCCAACTGTTCCGAAATGTCCAGGACAGTCCCGGATTTAGGCTCATAAAAAATGTCTTTGAAAAAAATGAAAGCTTACCTCACTGTACAAATCTCAGAGATTTCAAAACTACAAGATTACGAGATAAAGATACAACTACTACAAGATTACAAGATGTTACTACAAGATTACAAGATATAACTCGAAGAAGAAAACTACTTGTAACATTTACTTAATTATTCATCTGCGAATACGCAAAAGACATAACAAGTCAAAGGTCAAGTGTGGCTAAATGTCCCTGAAATTTTTTTTTAGAAGTTGGCAACTATGATACATATATAAATGAAAGAACAATTGCTTACTCTGGTCTGAAGAGTGAAGACTGATTCTTCATCATCACTTTAAAGAGAAAGTTATATGATATCATTTTAGTTTCATGTTGTGAGTAAGCCAATTCAAATTACAAGACAGAGAGACATACATAGAATGGAAATAAACTACTTGATAACTTTTCTGTATTGCAATATAATCAGAACTGAAAATATGTGATATTGAATTATGTCTATTTGTAGTCTATGTAGTGTACTTTGACCTTATTATAGAGAGAGTGGCTGTGGTCATTATCAAGTGTGTTGAGATTGTCATTATAAGCTAAATAGAATGTAGTAAGACAACAGTATTATATCTACCAGTACATTCTTCCAGTCTGCATTATTGATTTTCCTACTGTACAGTATGTCATAATAGATGGCAGTATTGTAGATGTAGTTTCTATTCAAATTGTTATGTTTCACTAACTCGTTGTTTAATAAACTATAAATCTCCAATTCCAGACCCCTCCCTCACTCTCGCTAACCTCACTTCACTGATGGAGATTGATCATCATGATGATTGGATGACTGGTTACCTTGACATCCCTTATAGTGTATTCATAAGTCAACACTCTAATAAATCTAGTGAGGCTATCTGGAAATGGTACCTGAACAATCATTTGTCTCCATCTTGGGAACATGTGGCTAATGCTCTATATTGTAGTGGGAAGCATGAAGTATTGGAAGTGTTGAGGAGCCACTACCTTAAAGGTTAGTCTAATATGTTATGAGGTCTAATGTATTATATAGTAACAAAGTTTAGTGAGAGATTTAATTTAGGAAGTGCCTGAATACACTATTAACTACACCAATGTAAATAATATAAGGCCAGAGTTAAGGATACTCATACACCCTCCACCCACACAAAATAATCCCCATTGTTAAGGATAAATAACTGCTGAACTGCTTGGAGTAGCAACATACAAGAAGCACTAATCTATGAAGAGCCATAACATTACTACACATGCTAAAATTTAAAGTGTAGCATAACTTATATAATATATATGCTATGACCAATCACACTCTTTAGACTGTTGATTTGAGTATAGGATATACAGATTCTTTATCACAGGAACATTCTGGGATTCTTCCAAGATACTTATAATTAGTATTCTGTAAGCTGATTAGAAGGACATCCTGGGATTATCCCAGTAATCCTACTTCCAGCTGTGGTTAATTTATGTATTATGTATAAAGGAATTTGTCAGATGTGTATTATACAGCACTTGTAAGTGTATAGATAATGTAGCTATGATGTACTACATAATATACACAGACTATATATCATGTGGTGGCTGTAAAATTATACAGGAACTTATATTTGTCACTTTAACAGATCACTACCAAATAGCAAAGCATAAATTAAAAATGAATAAGAGCATAGTATGAGTGTAGCTGCCATCTATAGAGCTCTCTAGCTCTGATGGAGATCACCACAAACCCAGCAGTAAGATTACTGTCACCTTTTAAACTAATCCAAACCACTTTACATAAATTAGCAATCAAGAAAGTGAGAAACTATAAATAAATAAATAAATAAATAAATAAATAAATAAATAAATAAATAAATAAATAAATAAATAAATAATAAATAAATAAATAATAAATAAATAAAGAAAGAAAGAAAGAAAGAAAGAAAGAAATAAAGAAATAAAGAAATAAATAAATAAATAAATAAATAAATAAATAAAGCACTTGTATAAGCATCAGGTGACATGACTAACATAACCAATTAATTATGTAATTGTTAACAATTATTCAAAGAGAGAATGTTAATTAAGTGGGTGTAACACTCAGTCCTATATGTGTACTGGTCCTCAACAACCTCCTGGAGGCAAGTCAGCTGAGTAGCATCATGAGCCTGTTACAATACAGCTTATCTCACTTAGAGAAAGTAAAGAACACAGCTCTAATACATCTCAGAACATGTCACACTGTATCTCCACATCACAGGATATTCACTGTAGCTATACAGACGATCAACATTAGCATCTTCACGTGAGTACTTTCTCTGCCTAAAGTAGGAGTCCAGACAGCATTATAGTTTAATTAGCACAGATCCTGCTCTCTAATCTAAACCAAGCAAGGTACTGTAAAAAGAGGAGAGGCATCAGATCTTAATACCCACTCAAATTAATCATTTTATAGACAAGAGAATTCAACTTCATAAAATGAGGTCTATCCTAATATTGTTCCAATATGGAATAAAGAGTTTCCACTGTACATAGGCAGCGGAACCATGGGGTTAGTGGGGGCAATTGCCCCCATTCTCTGGCAGCTATGGGGGCAGTGTCATTGAATGACCCCATTCTAAAATCAATGACATAACAAACAATTTTACACAACAACATGGGCAGTGCTAAGGCCTAATCTTGTAGTTAGTTAACAAGCCATTTATAAATTCTTATCTGATAATCATTCATTCTTGAAACACTGAATTAGTGCTGCTCTATTTTGATCACCACTGCCACCAGTGAACACGACTTTTTTTAAGTTTTATGACAAGTCAAGACATATCCCTGTTCCACTATGTCCAAAACTATAATCATGTTACTACATACACAAAATTTCCCAGACACCTTTATATAATCAAACTTTCATAGACAAAATTATATTTTATATTTTTTTTGCCATCTTTGAAACATGATGGTAGGAGTGTGATTATCAGAGAGCATAGCACTCTTAACCACAGATCTAGTGGACCTGCCCTCATACTCAAAATCATCTTCCTCCGACTATGCTGTATGGTTAGAATAGAAACTCTGACACTTTATATTCTTCATGTTCTCTACTCAAAAGCATTAAGATAAGGAATTTATGTCAAGTGTAAGGTTTGTGACTTGTTTAAACAGCTGGCAGGTGGCATGAAAAGACAGACACAGCAGCTAACTATAACATTGTATATAGAAGTATTAAGGCTTTAGTATTTCCAGACCTCACTTTAGCCATGCATCTACTTCTATAGCCTCACCTTGATTGTGAATAAAGAATGATCTAAGTATTAGTTATGACAATATAGTGTTCTTACTGGTAGATACATTAAAATAACAAAAATGAGCTCATGAATAAATAGGAATTTTCTCCTTCATTGTGAATGTATTCATCACTACAAAGAAAGTCCTATTAGAGTTACAAGTGCACTCATGGCTCTTATTTCTAAACATGGGAGTACAGATCTAACAACTGTATTCATGTAGTGTTGTTATAATATTATGCATACACATGCAGAATTCATGCCTAATTAGCACTTTATAGATAGAGATAAAAATTGACCTTGTGTTGTGTTTCAAATTCCTCTTTTTCTGTGTGACTTGCCTCTTTATTATAATCTTTTTCTTTTTCTTTGTACTGTTTCTCAGATCATACAATTAACAAGTAAAAGATCTAGCAAAGAAAATCCTCAGACATTCTAATACTTACTGATGAAAATAGACACTAATAAAGTATGGAGGTAGCTAATAAGTAAGCTGTGAGAAGTTTAGATATGAAAGAGTAATGATTGAAGGTGAAGTACTAGGGTCTTACAGTTATCAGTATAGGATAATAGTACCTCAAAACTATAGAAAAGCATCTGAAAGGATCTTTTTTGTGGTTATTTATAAGGAGTAACTTTATGCTGTTAAATAATTATAAAGAAACACTTTATGGTTACTATCACTGCACTTCCTGAAAGCCATAATAATGTTGCAAATGAGAAAGAAATGTTACTTACTGTACCAGTGTCTGTACTTACTTGTGGTATAATGTAGAGCCAAAGGCCTGGATGGTGCTCACATAATAACAATAAGACATAATATGATATAATCATGTGTTGCTTTTGCTGATTGTACCTGCTGATAGGATTTAACAGTGTTCTATAATGTTCCTATTTTTAACACTATAATGCATGAGATTGTCAGAGGTAAGTTAAGGCCTGTGTCCAGCATTTACAGTATAGGTTGTACAAGACCTTGTAGTAGCTGTTACTAACATGTAGCAGTTACATGAAATTTCATTAAAAATATCACATACATGAAGATGTAGTGAGTGGCAGTCTGGCAGACATTCAGTTCTTTTAGCTAAAGTTGGAATTTGTTCCCATAGACCTTAACTTAAATATGGTGCCATTTTGTGCACAATTCAATGAAGATTGTCAATGCATGGAAGTCCTTACCCAATTATGTTGTGGCTATGCCATTTTTTATGTCAAGAGAGAACATAGGAAAATAGTGATTTCAGCCATAACTTAGCCATTATAAGTTCAAAGCAGCCTTCCATTATATACCACGTATAGTATGCCATTTATGAGATGCATACAAAATCAGAACTCTTTACAAAGGTTGGAACAAATTTTGACATTTTAATCATAAAGCACCATCTTTTTTTTGGTCTGCTACAAAGAATATTTTCTCAAATAAGGACCAAAAGGTAGTTAAACCCACCAAACAATAATTTTTTTTTAATATTTGAAACCTCTATCACATTTAGTTTCAGAGTTATGAAAGTTTGAAATACACTTGTAAAATTGTTGATTAATTGATCAGTGTGTACATGTATAATAGTATGAGATTGTGATTGGAGGGCCTATATAAAATTTAATGTTTGTTATAATAGCAACTCATTAACTTACCACTATTTATCATGATACCATTTATGAGTACATAATTACCAGTAATGTACAATGACACTGATAGCTAGTAATCTCATTCCAATAAAAGTGTAAGGTTCTATTTAGATAAATTGGGTGGGTGTTGTATTAGAGATCATTGCAGTCTTGCAATTTCCTAAACAAAGAGCTAGTTCTGATGAGAGAAAGTTTCACATATGGCATGTTCAAGTGCCACACTATTTAGCAAGAAATAATACTGCACTATTTGTTAGAATATAACTTTTCTTTCCAGCACTTTTTCAACAAGGGTGTTATTAATTGTTAATTGAGAATGCACTAGGACACTGACTGTGTAAGAAATAATCTTAAAAAAACTCTCAAAAGTCTAGAATCTTGTCCTGTAAGAATAAGATCAGCACATTCTATGAAGATAATTGTTTGATAATATTTAATAACACTATTACAGGTTCTAGCCTGTCTCGAAGGCTGTGTGATGAGGCTATGAAAAGTGGAAAGGTGGAATCTAAAATCAGTAAAATCGTCATCTTTGGAGCTGGTGGATCTGGAAAGTCTAGTTTCATGGACATGGTTATTGGTAAATATCCTTCAGAAATACGAAGGAGTACTCCCATGGCATGTCGTCCTGTAGCCATGTATCATGTTAATATGACTCATAAGCAATGGGTGAAGCTCTCACCAGAGGAAAGAATGCGGGTCCTAGCTAGAGCTACAATGGGTGCAAAGCATCGGCTGGATGAAGTGTGCAGCGATTCAGAAGATGGCTTTGAAGTCCAGACAGAAGAGCAAGTGGATACTAGTCTAGTGAGTAGTGTAGTACACACTACAGAGAAAATATTCACAACTGAATTTTCCCATCAACAACATCAAGAGGCTCCATCTATCACAGACCAAACACCCACTACACAAGCAGATCATGTCTCTCAACCTGCTGGAGAGGCAACTCTCCACTCTATTGATAATCTTGTTGGGATGATAGACAAGTGCTCTGAATCAGATGAGGCCTTAACCTCTTTTCACAAGCTGCAAATTATTGATTCTGGAGGACAGCCACAGTTTCATGAGATTCTGCCTAAATTCCTCCGCCGCATGATGCTGTATGTCTTTGTCTTCAAGCTTTCAGAAGAACTTGAAACCAAACCTGTTGTGGAGTATTATAACGAGAGTGGCGAACGCATTGGAACCCCTTACCAATCCTCTCAGTCCCACGAGCAACTAATGAAGCACTGTCTTCACACAATGTATTCCCACAGATCAGAAACCAAGAGTGATGGGGGGTGTTCCAAGGTGATGGTCGTTGGTACCCACCTGGATGAAGAGTTTAAGAGCAAAGAATCACAAGAAGAGAAGAATAAGAAGTTGGGAAAGTTGTTGCTTCCTAAATTCAAAGATGAAGTAATATACTATCAAGGCAAGTTTATATTCCCCATAAATGCCAAAACTCCTGGAGCACACGAGGAAGATCTTGTAAAAGATATTCACAGGATCATCTTGACAGAGTGTAGTCCTCAGTCTATAGATGTTCCACTCCAGTATTATGGTCTTGAGCTCCTCCTGGAAGAAGTCAGTGTCTCTTTAGAAAGAGGAGTCTTGAGCATACAACAATGTCTTGAAGTAGCATGCAAGCTTCATTTTGATGAGCACACACTCGATGCAGCTCTGCACTTCTTGGATGAAAATATGTCTGCAGTGTTCTACTTCCCTGAGATTCTAGAGGGTGTCGTGTTCATTGATCCTCAAGTCCTCCTCGATAAGGTAACAGAACTTGTCGAGACAGTCTACTGTTTGAGAAATCAAGATAGCTCATTTCGTTGGTATGGTGCATCTTGGCAGATATTCAGAGATCATGGTCGTTTTTCTCTTGAGTTTCTTTCTAATGATCGGTTCCAGAAGCATTATGTACCAGGTCTCTTCGCTCCAAAGGAACTGGTCAAGTTGTTCAAGAAACTACTGATTATAGCCGAGTTCAGTGGTTCAGAGTACTTCATGCCTGCTCTCCTTCCTGTCCTCGAAGACAAAAAGGTCGCAGAGTATCGTGTTTCTAAAGATTCTCCTGCAGCTGCCCTCACTTTGGACTTCCCACTAGGAGCTCCTCGACTCGGTACCTATTGCACTCTAAGCTGCTTTCTTGTCACCCATGATAATCAGTTTCCTTGTCCTTGGAAGATTGAACTCATTCGTAATTCCAATTCTCCTACATGCCTTTATAGAAACTGTATCCAGTTCTCTGTCCCTGGTTTCCCTGGCTCTGTCACTCTTATAGACACCTTCAATCACTTTGAAGTGCATGTCTTCACTGCCATAGAAGTATGCAGAAAGTTGTGCACCTATGTTCGCCAGGCCATTCTAACAGGTGTTAGAAAGGCAGCTCTCTCTCTAGGGTACAACAACTCCACCCCATCAGTAGCTCTCCTTTGTCCATGTGGGGTCGGTGATCCACATATCGCCAGATTTGGAGAAGGAATGTGGATATGCAGTGGAGACAACAAAGTGTTTGGAAAATTATCACCATGTCATTCAGTGTGGCAAGATCAACCAGATCCCAGACCCTTGCAAGGTATTGATTTAAGTGCATAAACAATTTTGTTGTGGTGTATTTTTCTGATTGGTTGTAAGTACCTACATGGAGCTGAGATTTTCCTTTTTTTATCTCAATTTTATTAGATTTCAGTATAGAAGCATTTTTTACTTACTTCCATGCAAAGCAGATGTAGGGGAAGATACCCCTATCACCCTTCCTCCTAGTTTCTTTATTACTACTCTGTTTTTACTGCCTGAAAACATAATATTCATCACAATATTATATATATTTATTGTCTCATGTAGTCTCCCTTGACTTGAAGACTGTGAGCAATGCTCTGTGGGATGCCAGATGCCAATGGTACAACATTGGTATAGAGTTGAACTTGAATAAATCAACTCTTGATGCTATTGAGACTAACTATCGAGAAAAGGTTGACCGTTGTTTTACAGAAGTTCTCTCAGAGTGGCTGAGTTGTGCTATGCCCCAACCTTCATGGAGTGCACTAGTGAGGGCTCTGGAATCTAAGACAGTGAACCATTGTAACTTGGCTGCCGAGATTCGAAGAGAGTACATGAAGCAAGAGTAACTGTGTACTGTTGATCTTACAATTCTTTCTATTCACAACTGTTATAATTTACATGTAACTCCTTTCAAAGATTATATTTGTAATAATAATTATAACTCAGTGATGGCTATTAGTGATAGTATTTACATTACACCATCTTCCAGGACAGCAGTAGCCATTTGATACAGTTCATATATTATTATAAATGCCAAAATGACCCTTGTTTAAATGGAAGATGATACAATGTAAATGCTGGTCATTAACAATTATTCTACTGGCACAGAAGTTGAAGTATGCATAAATTTACATGACTTTGTTTCTATGATAGCAATAACAATGATATAGGACTCTCAGCTGGAGGAGTAGCCCACAGTGACCACAGGAGAGAAGAACACAATGGTGGGGTAGACACATGTGACCACAGGATAGAGGAACAGAGGGGCCGGAGGGGTAGACACGTGACCACAAGAGAGAGGAACACAGAGAAGGGGTAAACACATGTAGGGATGGTTACATGTAATCACAAAAGAGAGAAACACAGGAGAGGGGGAGTAACTCGCATGTTACCACAAGAGAGAGGAACACAGGTTAGGAGGAGTAGCCCACTTGTGACAACAGAAGTGGAAAAGACAGAGGAGGGGGTAGCTTAAGTGACTACAGGAGAGAGGGACACAATGGTGTGGTAAACACGTGTGAGCACATGAAAGAGGAACACATGAGATGTAGAGATGTAACCACAGGATAGAGGAACATGGAGGAGGGGTAGTCACATGTGACCACAGGGGAGAAAAACATGAGTGAAGAGATTTATAATTATAATGACACTGAAGTTGAAGTTTACATGAAGTTGCATATTTTTTGTCTCCATGATCTCCACCTCCAGTATAATAATATTCCAGATCCTTCAACCTGAAGTGGACAACTCCATGCAGTATAAAAATTTCTATTTTGTAGCAAATTCCATAGCTGGCTAGTTTCATGACCAGCACATTATATTAAGGTAAAAATTAGACTTGTGAATCTAACAAACATCATGAATTAACTTATAATAACCAAACTTATTGTTTTTATCGTCTACTTTGGACTACTCTTTAAGCCTCCTGACAGTGTTTATTGCTAATTCACAGCTGTTAGCTAGCTAGTTCAATATCCTTATCTTTAGGTATAAATTGAATCTATTTCCTTACTTCATAACTTCATATTTATAGCTGTAAATCTGAAAAATTGGTATTGGTTGAAGGCTTTGATATTTAACAGTAACATGATAAAGTACTGTCCTCTAACTTCCCTCCCATCTCACTCATGAAACTATTCCCTGGTTCTGGGATAACTTGGGTCCACTTCAGTGACAACAATGTAGTCTGATGGTAAGATATAGCTAATTTAAAACATGGATAAGGCACTGTATGAATTTGAGCATAACATGTATTTTCAATTTGAGTGGTTTTGTTTCCTCTACAGTCATCCAATATAGTGGTTATAGTGATATAGTAGACAGTGAAACTCTCATTTTAAACATTCACTTAGCTATGTGTTCAAAGTATGGGAGAAATAAATATTGATACCTCATAAAATGAGAATTCTCACACCAAGTGCACCCTATAATGTGTGGTGTCCTTTAAAGGAGTGAAGTTAACTTATTACATAGAATTACTGTGATGATCTTAGTGGTGAAAATAAATAATATACAGGTAGCTAATGATGTTTTACTGACAGTAAGAATGGCATATACACTGGGAGAGAAACCACATATTCTGAGAGTCCATGTTGAGGTGATATATTTCCTGACGTGGCTAATCTGTAAATGTCAGTTTTAATTTCCTTACTCTTGTCCTTGTACATGTTCAGTACATATGAGATATATCTATACATCACAGAACATCATATTCCCATTTATTAGTAATATTATTATTATATTAATAGAATATAATTATTAGTTAATTACAGAATAAAGAAATAATTTACCACAACCATTTAAGACCACCACAAAACTATAACATTTGTTCCTTATAATCAACTGCTTGAATACTGACAAACTATCTAAGGAATTGGTCCAATTGCTGACTTACCTTATAAACTATATTATACCAAAATAACTTCAGTGATTCCAGTCAAAAAATGAAATACTGCATTCCAATTCAGGAACGTTTTAGTTAACTTTATGTACATACATCTTTAAAAGCTCTGTCACCAGAACATAGCATATTTCATAGTTATTTATACAACCATTCATATTGTTGATAATAATGTGGATAACAAGTGGATGATAATAACATGATCAAAACATAATCAAATCACAATTGTATAATGTCATACTATAAAATGTTTTACTCAGTTCTGTCCACACTCTCATCAATAAGATTAAAGACAGCATCACTTTCATGTCTATAAGGTGTGATATAAAATACTAATATCAGTGAATAGGCTATGGCTCAATTAGCTGGCCCAGGAGTGGAGGGTACAGAGCATTGCAAGTATAAAGTACAAGTAAAACCTAATAACTGACCACTTGAGAAATTATAGAGGACAGACCAGCCAGCCATTGTATACAACACACACACAGTACACCCAGAACACAGACAAACTACACAGAAAATACGTGCACCCACATAACACACAAAGATGGTATGAACCTACATAGTACACGAAGAAGGTATGAACCCAGATAGTACACATAGAAGGTATGGACCCACATAGTACAGGTATGAACCCACATAGTACATAGAGAAGGTATGAACCCACATAGTACAGGTATGAACCCACATAGTACACAGAGAAGGTATGGACCCACATAGTACAGGTATGAACCCACATAGTACACAGAGAAGGTATGGAACCACATAGTACAGGTATGAACCCCACATTGTACACAGAGAAGGTATGGACCCACATAGTACAGGTATGAACCCACATAGTACACATAGAAGGTACGTATGGACCCACATAGTACAGGTTTGAACACACATAGTACACAGAGAAGGTATGGACCCACATAGTACACAGAGAAGGTATGACCACATTGATTGGAAATGCGGTCACGTGCACCCATAGTACCAGTTCATTGTGGTGAAATACACTCCTCATTATGGTTACTACAAGCTTGCCGAAAATGAACTCTTTCCTTTGATGTTCTGAGGTAAGGGCGTAAAGGTAATGGCAGACACCCTTGAAACTGTCTATGAAATAACTAAGCTCAATAAAAAAAATCAGAGAGAGTATTTTCAAGACTAATAGATTAGATCATTACAACAGGCTCAATTGGGATTTGCCTTCTTTGTCCAACAGTTAGGGCCAAGGCCTTAGCATTTATTGCTGAGAATTACAAAAGTGGACCCTCACTAAAAGATCTGAAGTCAGTGCTTATCTTAAAGACTTTGAATGTAGCTGGGAGGAAATTTTTTTCTGAAATCATCAGTGTAGTTAAATCAATTTTAGTCATGCCTGCTACAAATGCTGTGAGTGAAGGAAGTTTCAGTGTTTCTATTGATTTAAAACACGGCTTCACTCATCTATGAATCAGTATACGACTTAACTGGAGCATGGTGCTCAATGTTCACAGAGAAAAAACTGATGAACTAGCTATACCTATGATAATATTTCTTTGTTAAACAAGTTTATTGGATGTTATGAAAGTAGAGATTTAACACTTGAAAAGTCATAACGTTATATCTAGTGTCAAACTTGTATTCTCAAAGCCCCCCTGGTGTCTACAGGCCAGTGGCTAGTGTTACTTCTTCAAGATCCCCTCCATCCCTTGATACCCACAGAGAACATTTCAAAATAAAGTGTAAAAAATATATTATGTGGTGTCATTATTAGAGATGATACCAGTCCAGAACAGTCCCAGGACAGAGAGAGAAGGTGGCTTACAGACATAGGTGGAAGAAGATGATTCTGAGTATGGGAACAGGTCACTATTAGATATATGGTCAGAGCGTTGCACTCTCTGATAATCATACTCAGTATACTCATAAGCATTTGAAGACATACGTACATTAGAAGGCTAATTTTCTCAGAACTCACAAAATTACTGGGAATTAAGAAAAAACAAAAACAAATTGTCTATATGAGAGTATGATGCTATAAAGGTGTTACAAGTTAATCCAATTTCTCTGTAATTTCCTTAGCTCTGTGTATGTAATAACATTTATGGGATAAAATAATTGTTATGTAGTTAATTCATCAATATTAGAATAAATGGTTCTTCTGCCTACTTCATTATTGTATATTTTTATAGCTATTTCTCCACTACTAACTTATACGTAGTTATTTACTGACTAGGAACAGAGTATCATAATATTCTGAGCTCAATCAGGTACTGTACTATCACCACACCCACTAGGCATGCCTTATCACACCCACAAAATGTCAACCACAACCTTTGACTATTTCAGAATCCGCAAATGTGAAACAATTACGTATGTGACATATCACTAGTTGTGCTGGAGTATTACCATAGAGCCTCAGCTTTGAGATGTCTGAAATCAAAGATGCTACTGATAATGAACAGGACTTAGAAAGTTCTATGTAGTGATTTCCCCTTACATGTGTAGTTACATCATTTCACGCAAATGGTACATCTTGTATATTGATCTCCCTACCCTCAGCAAATGAAACATGCAGTTAATCTTAAGCCTTCTCCAAACATGTCTTTAAGTAATCTGTATCTAGAGCTCTTAATGATTATAGCCACAGCTAACTACACCTAATACTAGATTTATAGCCTAAAAACACAAGAATCTGTAGATTGGTATGGCTAACTAGTAGTTAGCTATGCTCTTAATGTATACATGATTATTGAAGGCATAAAGCATTAACCATGTAATGTATTTTAACGATGTAATGTATTGTGACTGTTGGTGAAAATTCCATTCTGATGCAGAGCTCTTCAGCATTTCAGTGAAATTCTTGTGCACTGTGTGTGTTCAAGTAGGCAAAATGGTAATGGTTACTCACATACTGACTGACACTCATCAAATTGCTCATCAATACAGAACACTCCTCTGTTCCAGCATCACACAAATAAGAGTCTTTTTTAGCTTGAGCTGAATAAGGAGCAAAAATTAGCTATACAATATTACTTCCTTGAACATTTCCCTTGGAAAATATACAAAGTAATTCATAAATTTTGACTGCTAAATTATCAAAGTTTCCACTACTGCCCATTACCTGTGATATAATATCACAGATAATGCTATAGCTCCAGTTTCCACTACTGCCCATTACCTGTGATATAATATCACAGATAATGCTATAGCTCCAGTTTCCACTACTGCCCATTACCTGTGATATAATATCACAGATAATGCTATAGCTCCAATTTTAAAGCATACAGCCAGCCACAAGGGATGTGTCAGGACATCATTCTTTATAGTCAATATTATTTAATTTATAGTTAACAAGTAAACAACACTCAGTGGTCATTCATTATTATAGGGGCATTTTTATTGCCTTGTTTTGTGGCCATAGTAAGGTATGAACAAATAAGCACCACCCAAGGAAGGCGTTGGTGTCATTTAGAAAAAAAAACAAACTTTTTTTACCCTTTAAATTGGCCTACAGCTCCTCTAACAAAACAAGTGTTGATGTTACACACCAAACAGTACTGGAATCAGTCCTGAGATTATCAGTACTATAGTAGTGATGGTGGTGGAAACCACAGTCATTCTTGCTTTAATAGTCACAGCTAGTCCTATGTTATTTGGTCAAGAAGGGCAGTGAGGAGGTCAGTAAGGAGGTGGGTGTTATCAGATACAGTGTGGGAATAAAAATCGAGCAAATTTTGTTATGTCTGATTTCCCTAATTACTATCAAAACACACACCATTAAGGACACGTCTTCATGTTACACTACATGAAGACATGTAGTGTAACAAGACAGCTAGAGTGACTTAAACTGTTAAGCAGTCAATATACAATATTATTATAAATTATTATATTAAAAATATTGTGTAGTTTGTTATTGAAAAAAAAAATTATAAGAGGAAGCCAAATGACATGAACTAGTATTTTTGAGGGTACATGGATGCATTTGAATCAAGATAAGCATTCAGATGAAGGAGGTGGTTCCTGTTGAAGAGTACTTTCTTCTGTATTTTCTTCCTTGGTAGTGGTAGTGATGGGAGCTGCTGGTGTAGTATTGGTTACCACAGGAGAATTCCTTCTCCTGCTATCACAATAGTACACTATAACAACAATACAGGATCCTACACAGAACACTACACAGCAGACCGAGATGATGATAAAGAGGATAAAAATCACAAAAACAAAAATGAGAAGTTTCTCTATTGCTTCAACGAAAAGCTCAGCGCCATCTGAAGCTAAATACACATTATCATCACAAATTTTCACTAGAAATCAAATTTTGTCACCTTAACTCTCTTAACATTGACAGTTGACACTATGTGTCATAGCTAGATAGATAATAATAATTATACAAGCTTACCCATCGCTGTGCTATTTATGGTAGTAAAATAACATGAATGAATTACTAATTTTGATAAACAGCACTTCGAAGTTAGTGAACTGTGTTCAGAAGGGCTAGAATTATAGATCAACTAGTTAATAGCTAGCAAGGTTAGTGAACTGTGTTCAGAACGGCTAGAATTATAGATCAACTAGCTAATAACTAGCAAGAGCGGGTAACGTACTAATAATGCTACTTTCCTGGTCAGCCCTAGCCCCGCCTACTTATTCACTCAACTGCAAGTTCTGGTCGCATTTTTTGCATCGGTGAAGAGCAATGAATCTTTAAGAAGTCGTGACATCCCTAAGGGATGTTATTATGATAGAATAATTATTAAACTTTCATGCATGCTCATCTCTCTCTTTAAACATAGCTATATCTTTCGAGTTAAGGTAGACAATTCAGTCAAAATTAACAATGGTATTTAAAAGTAAATAACAAGAACAAAACCATGCACACATAGTCAACAAAAGCAAAATTAAGTTTAAAAAAGAGCCCTGAGATAATATGACCCCAGAGGATGGACTCTATAAGTACATACCTACGAACCTACAAGCATAACACCAATGATATAATGGCTTTAAAAGCAAGCTAGTGTGGGTTGTTGCTGCATGATTAAAAGAAAATAATATGTAGTTAGCTATAGCTATCTCAAGCTTTGTCTTTCTACCACCATGGCAGCTATGTAATAGAGCACTCAGGAAGAGGTCTCTAAATCACTTAGAGTCTGCAGGTTGTTCACTGCATGCCAGCTTTATAGTGACGATACATAGTAAGATACTGTGCTTCTTCTGGTTTAAACTTGGTCAAAAGGCAGTCATTTATTAAATCATGGAGAACACAGGTTCTTCTTCTGCATTGGAATGTGGTATATAGACAAAATAGTGCTTAAGTATGTACCACCACTAAATATTATAAGTATAAATATTATAGGTATATTATACTATTACGTTATTTTATATAGTACTATTATGTAAGTATAATTATACATAATAATAAATATGTATATAAAACCTTGTCATACAGTATTGTGGTCAATGGCTAGCTTAGTTAATAGAATTTGGATAGTTAGGAGGCAGCAATAATATGCCTGAGATCAAGACCATTAGGCTTGAGAGCTTGAGACTGTGGTCAAATGCTTGAGAATCGAGCCTAGAGCTTGAGACTTAGTAGGTATGCAGCTATACTATAAGTACAGTGGAACCTCAGTTACACAGACCCTATGGGACCTGTATGAGTACAGTGGAACCTCAGTTATACAGACCCTATGGGACCTGCACTAGTCTGTATAAGTACAGTGGAACCTCAGTTATACAGACCCTATGGGACCTGCACTAGTCTGTATGAGTAGAGTGGAACCTCAGTTATACAGACCCTATGGGACTTGCACTAGCTGTATATATAAGTACAGTGGAACCTCAGTTACACAGACCATATGGGACCTGCACTAAGTACAGTGGAACCTCACTCTAATGGGACCTGTACTAGTCTGAAACATCTGTATTAGAATGGACATTCTATTTAGTTGCAACAAAACAGCACTGAGTATGAGCTGGTTTAAGCTGAGGCTCCACACTGTACTTTATAGTTCTCAGTAGTGGGTGTGTACTTTTTGATTAGCCAACACATAACTACCAGTCTCTGAAACACTTTATTATCAATACAAACATTATTCCATTGTTTTTCTCAAATGATCGTTAGAGTGGAACATTTGATCAAGTACAACCTTTGTACAAAGGACAACTAAAATGTACCATGACTTCTGAGATTCAAGACGGCCTTCTTACAAGGGACAGTAGACCTAATCCCAATGTGGCCTTTATTCAGAGGTTCCACTGTATCTTAATAACTTCTCAGATAAGAACAGTCAGTTCCTATA
The DNA here is from genome assembly GCA_964016965.1 of Diacarnus erythraeanus. Classification (NCBI taxonomy): domain Eukaryota; kingdom Metazoa; phylum Porifera; class Demospongiae; order Poecilosclerida; family Podospongiidae; genus Diacarnus; species Diacarnus erythraeanus. Next base: position 8,447,039 of record OZ024670.1, on the reverse strand, counting down.
AGGGACAGTAGACCTGATCCCAACATGGCCTTTATTCAGAAGTTCCACTGTATCTTAGCCTCTGAGATAAGGACAGCCTCCAAACAAGGTACAGATCTGAGGCCTTTATTCAGAGGTTCGCTATACACATTCACTTGCCACAGACTGAGAAGGTAAGGTGGGTAGAATTTGCTTTGGTGTGGTCAATGTCACCTCCCATACTGTTCTTATAGCTATAAACTAATCTTATGCCACTTAAAGTAACTAGATGATGAGCAGTTAGCTATCTAGCTGTTTAGTTTCAAAAAAAAAAAGAGGTTAGCTATGTGCATTTTACTATAAAAGCATGAAATTAATTTCTATACATAATGAAGCTATTTTTCTGACATAGAACCACCTTAGATTTGACCTTTAGTGACCTCTAGGCGTAAATTTAGATGCAATAAAAATGGTGTTTTTTACCACCAAATAACATAGTAAGGTGCAACATTGGTACATTGTTTATCTCCATTTTCTCAAAAGTTTTAGTTACTTGGTATTTAATGAACATTCCAAGACATTGTGGGTTACGAATAAGCACAGTTTAACATGTTCCTGAACAAACATTGATGACAAGACTCAGATGCTTCTAGCAGGGTAGTCCATAAAGGTTGCCATCCCACACTATATATATTTTTGCCATCTTCAGTCTATTAGGGTGAGATTCAAATGTAGGGCTCTGTTCCAGAAATTTGCTTGATAGCTAGCTTGCTCATTTGATATGTTGTACAATAAGCTGCATGACTCTGTATGAACAGTTGCTTACTTTATAGCTAGCATCATTGACACTCAGTTGATAACTTGAGTTTCAGTTGATCATACAAAATCATTCCATCTCAGACATCTAATATCTTTCATCAAAAGGAGAGTCTTCAAATGCTTTGTTAAGACCAGAAAAAACTTACCAAATTTTTAAAGCTGTCTTTACTTTTCCAACAAAAGAAGAGACAGTATCACATTCTATGAATGCATGAAAAACAGGTAAGCAGCACAATTCCTGGAGGTTGTCCTAAAGATAAATTTGCCTCAATTTGATTAAAATGTCCTAATAATGTCCTAATTATTAAATTGTCCTACTACAGGAACAGCTCCTCTAACTACAATCAAACCAACAAGTGTTGATGTTATATACCAAATATCTGATTCCAACACTGGAATCAGCCCTGAGATTATTGGTATATACTATAGTAGTGGTGGTGGTATATAGGAACCACAGTCATTCTTACTTCAATAGTCATAGACCTATGTTATTTGGTCAAGAAGGGTAGTGAAATCAGTGAGTAGGAAAGCAGTGACAGACAAAAGTTGATAGATAAAGTAGAGAACTTAGAAATTCATCATCTTGGTGACAAGTAAGTATCATATGCAGTGTCCTCATTAAGGAGGTGTCCTTATTTCAGGGGTATCTTATACACATCTCTATGTAGCTGGGAAGGTGTGCAGTGTTCTCATTAAGGAAGTGTCCTTATTTCAGGGGTAGTTTTGTATACATCTCTATGTAGCTGGAAAAGTGTGCAGTGTCCTCATTAAGAGGTAGTTTATCATCTCTAAGTAGCTGGCAGTGTCCTCAATAAGGAGGTGTCTTTATTTCAGGATATCATTATGTCATAATAATATTCTGTTTACAAAGGGAAATTATTACTACTATATAAACTGAAGTGGATGTCAGGTCTGGGAGCAGCCGATATAACTGTGTATGAGAACGCTGCATGCAATGAGGTAGAAGACTTAGAAAACCAACAAGTTAATGATTATCAATAAAGACGTCATATAGCATTAAGTGTAGCTAATGTCTGATTTCTATTAACACACATCGTTAAGGACATGTTAAGTTACAAGAGTCGTTTAAACTGTTACACAGTAGCTAAATATGTTTTTAAAAAGTTGTGCATTTTACTGTTATTGTAAAAACTAGGAAGCCACATGAATGAGTGTAAACATTAATTATTGAGGGTACATAGGTGCATTTGGATCAGGATATTCGGCTGAATACGAAGGAGGGGGCTCCTATTGTAGAGTATTCTGGGGATATTCATCTTCCTTGGTAGTGGTAGTGGTTAACATGATGGGGGCTGCTGGTGTAGTGGTGGTCACCACAGGAGGGTTCCTTCTCCGGCTACTAGAGGCACCTGTGGTACCAGTATAGCACACTGCACAGCATATTATGACACCCACACAGATGGAGATGGGAAGGAAACAAAGAAGAATGAAACTAGCCACTGTTAGTCCAATGACATATCCTACAACTGAAACAAAATACACTATCTTATTCACCTACAGTTAAACCCCTTAACCCACTCTACCACATCTATTCCCACCTCATGAAATGAGGACACCTCTGTATACAGTGGAACTCCTCTATTCCAACACCCTGAAATGAAGACACCTAGTCTGTATACAGTGGAACTCCTCTATTCCAACACCCTGAAATGAAGACACCTAGTCTGTATACAGTGGAACTCCTCTATTCTAACACCCTGAAATGAGGACACATATGTATACAGTGGAATTACCTATTCAGATTACATCATTATAAATTGTACTGTTATGGGCTAGGAATAGGAATAGGGATACAGTTGTAATAAGATAACACCTAGAGAGCAAACGATAACTCCCTAGAAAGAAAATAATCAGTAAGATAACCTCTAGAGAGTAGCAGTCAATAGCTATAGGCAAAATGGGCATGATGGGAGCTGTCAGAAATAATTAGCATACTTGCCAGCTCCTCACCCCCACACCACTCCATTACATTACATCTGACTAGTGAGGGGTCTCTGACTAATGGAGGGTCTCTGATTACTGGAGGGTTCCTCACGAGTAGTGTAGGGACTACAGTTGTTTTCATCTGAGCCATCAGCACAATCATTTCTTCCATCACATCGGTCAGAACGAGAAGTAGTACAGCCTCCGTCATCACAGGGAAATCCTCTTTGGCAAGCTGACAATGAAAGAGATGATGTAACAACAAGTAATGCTATTAATGATAGCTACATACAGGCTATAAAAGGGCATGGCTACGCAAATATGGGAGTGGTCAGCAAAAAATCAGCATACTTTCAAGCTTCCATCCTCACTCCACCCTATACCCAACTCCACCCAATAATAATAATTCCATCTGACTAGTGGATAGACTCTGACTAGTGGAGGGTCTCTGACTAGTGGGGGGTCTCTGACTAGTGGAGTGATTCTGACTAGTGGAGGGTCTCTGACTAGTGGGGGGTCATGACTAGTGGAGAGACTCTGACTAGTGGAGGGTCTCTGACTAGTGGAGGGTCTCTGACTAGTGGAGGGACTCTGACTAGTGGAGGGACTCTGACTAGTTGTAGACAAGCAGATGGAATGAGAGATTACTATTATTGTGAGATGATCCTTGTCAATCACATTCTCATTATCTTTAAGTGTTCATATTTAGCTACGTAAGTTTCTAGCTAGCTATGTAGACAACACACTTCATAATAGTAGTTACATTGTAACTACTCAAGCAGTATTACTATCGTAGTCCATGACCTTTGATTCACTACCAACAGCCAGAGGATGTACTCTGCACTCTAGACTCTGTAATCTAGACTCTGACATGCTTGCTCATTCTGACTAAGAATATAAAGCGCTACAAGAATTCCCCCATAGCTACATACCCACACAGATATCACACTAATTGAAATCCTTAGCAACATGTTAGCTAGCTAAGTTCTTTATCAAGTAAGAATGTAAGTAATTTCAGACTGTCAAAAAGATCATAATGCTGTCCCACATCAGTACTAAAACTCACTAAAACATCGGGTTTCATCACTTCTATCTGAACAATCTCTGTCGCCATTACAGCGATCAAAAATGGAAGTTGTGCAGGATCCATCTCTACATGTGTAGCCGGAACAATGTGATGCTGCATAATAAATCAATAGCCACCACAGATCACTCTATGTAATGACCAACACCCTGAAATGAAGATGTTCTTAATTGTCATGGGGAGGAGGGATACAGGGGCGGATCCAGAATTTTGGAAGGGGGAGGTGGCTAACTATTGGAGGACTACCCCCTCTCCTGCCACCCTATCTACAGTGAACACCTTTAATCACTCTCTCTACAGCAAGAAATCACCCTCTCTGCAGAGAACACCTTTAATGATAACCCTCTCTACAGAGAACACTTTATTGATCACTCTCTCCATAAAGAACATTATTAATGATCACCCTCCATATCCTTCATGAAGAGAACACCCTGTTCATGATCACCGTTTAGAGAACATTTCTTTTAAGGAAAGGTGTAAACAACTAATAGCTACCTGGATGATTTTTTGGACACTCTTAGCAGGCTAACTGAATGTTGTTAACACTTAATATTTAAGATGTTACCCTAGGATATCTTATGCATCATAAATGAACCAGCTAGCTTTCTCCACTTTGACCTTCTAGCTTCACAAACCTGCCATTAAAAAACTGCAGAATACGGACAAACTGCCCAGGGGTTATAAAAAGAGCAGGAAACATGGAACAGGACTCAAACTTTCTACACAGATTCTATCAAACTCCAACAGCTTTGATACAGTCTACAGCTAAATGAAAATAAAAATTGTATTCAGATGGTTACCACCCACTTTTATGTTTCTTCTTAGTATTATAGTATACTCTGGTTACGTCACTTAGAATATAAGGTGATGCTGAATATTGATTGAGTGATTTTATTTTGGTGCAGCTGTTGGCACCTAGCTAACCAGACAGGTAACTGCTTCAACTTTCAGCAGCTAAACAGTTAACTCATCACCAGGTGCAGAAACCGCAGCGATCAAAAATGGGATTTCATCATAATTATTCTTGTATGCTGCCATTAGTGCATCATCAGTATCTTTAAAATGTAGTGACTTCAGCAGGCTTCCTGGCTGATTCTTTACTGGCCTTCAAAAGAAGATGCCATTGTTTTGTTACTGCCCTGCATGTGCCAGCTTGCCTTGGCAGCGGTTCACCAACAAATGCACTTGAATTTTTATTTTCTCAACATGTTATAATAATCATCAAAGCAAGAGTAAACTTTATTCACATGTTAATTTAAGCTTAGGTAGGTAACAAAAAAGTTCTTAAACAAGTAAAGCCAAAAAAAAATTTAAAATGGTGATGTACGTAGGGGTGACAGCTGAACTGCATGTAGATACATAACAGACTAGCTAACTGCTACTACAGGTAGCTAGCTACATGAAAGAAATATCATCTCAAAGTCACTAGCCTCATTCATCTGCACCTAGCTAATGACTTTGGGATAATATTTCTTTCATGTAGCTACCTGTAGTAGCAGTTATAGCTATAGTCTGTTATATATCTACATAGTGACTTAGGATTGTGTAGCATGCATGCGGTTCAAATGTAGCAGCAGTCATCTCTACGTCACCTTTTTAAAAAAAAATTTGGTATAATAATTAGCTAATGTGCTACACATAGCTAATGGAGACAATACATCACTAAAAAGGACTTAGCTATAGCGTAGTTTTAAAATCTAGCAAGGTCAAAGCTTCATCTCGAAATTCTAGCTAGGAACCTGAGGACTCACCTGCAATGGTCTCCACAAGTAGTGCCAATGTAATTAAGAGCGTAAAAACAGCAGAAACGTAGACTTTCATCCTCCAGGCGCAGCTAGCTTTAAGACACTCCTCGTTCTACACTTCAATGTGCGTACCTTATAGCTAGTATGACTACGTGTATTGTATGTTCCACTCTTTCTAGAAATTTATAGATTGTGTTGCACAATCTACAAATTCACAGATTGGATACCAATCTGTATGTATAATGTTCCACTCTTTCTAGAAATTTGGCCAATCTATAGATTGTGTTGCACAATCTACAAATTCACAGATTGAATACCAATCTGTATGTAGGTGTAGGAACTGGGGGGGCACTGGGGGCATGTGCCCCCCCAATATTTTGGGTCACTAATTTATTCCAGTGCCCCCCCAATATGACAAAATAGATTGCAGGTTGCTTGAAAGAATCAAGGTCCTATTCAAGCAACCACTTAAAGTTAGCTGATGAATAGGCAGTTTACATAAGTCCATATTGACTCCCTATATATATCTAGTACATACCAACATTTGTGGCCTATGGTGTCTCTCTTGATGCATGTAGCTGCTCAGTATTAGCTAGAGCTAGGTACGTATTGCTGAGATGTTTATCAGTGAAAATAAGCATTTTTGGTTCTTATTTAAAAATGTGTGGCTAGTTGGTGTGGTCACTCAAAATTTTTGCCGACACACACACTTAGCCATTCCTTTCCATACGAGAGCCCCCCCCCCCCCCAATCAAAATCTCATTCCTACACCTATGATATGTTCCACTCTTTCTAGAAATTTGGCCAATCTATAGATTGTGTTGACACAATCTACAAATTCACAGATTGGGTGCCAATCTACACAGATTAGTATCCATTGTGCAATACATAGATTGTGTTGAGAATTCAAATTTGACAACTGTTTTAAAGTTTGTGACTAGGAAGTCTGCATGAGCTCTAGGTCAATGTTCCCACATAGCTGAGCTGTCCCATCCAGAGAACGGCAATTAACTTCCACCATAAAATTCATTCTGTCAATTGGAGAGCTTGGATGCTAGACCTAAAAGTATTGTAGGTCATCCTTCAGTTGACAAAGAAAGATTTCCGTTAAACAACTCTGAAATCACCTGCACAATCTATAAATTGGATGCCAATCTGTGAATTTATACACAATCTATAGATTGACCAAATTTCTCTTTTCAGTTGTTGTGTATAGCTAAATAAATGTGTATGTTTGTCACTATGTATGTGTGCATCTACACTTCACTTGTATGTAAAATACAAGTACTAACCACAAAATGCATGATCAGCTATTTCAAGTGTGCTCACATGGCAAAGAAAGCTAAAGTAAAACTCCCTTTTTTGCTACAAGAGACTCAGAGGCTTCTATCTCTGAACCTTCTGAGTCATACTTTATAAAGTAGACATAATAATTATACTGAGTGCATATTGATTTTTTTAGTTTTGACACAAAGGACACCCCATAATAAAAGTAGAGGTCTACTTTATGTAGACACATGCTGAGTGCATATTAGTTTTTACACAAACAGCGACCCATACACCATAGTACGTATACCGCAACTTCTTTATAATAATAGACCTCTACATTTTTTACTTCATAAAGTAGGCCTCTACTTTATAAAGTAGACCCTTACTTTATATATCCCATAATGACTTATTTATGACTTTAAGTGTTAGCAAATCTAAATCTTTAATTCCAGTTTCTTCTTCAGAAACTGCTGGGGTGAACTGTCTAGCCAAACGAAGAATAGTAGATGAAGATAGATTATTACGTATTTGCCTGGCTTGCTGGAAGGAGAATAACCAAATCATTGAGCACACAATCACTGAAGGAAAATTTATTAATCATGTATGGTTCATGTAACTGCTTGATAATACTTCCTGACACCACTAAAGAAGTGGCCCTTGACAGAAGCATCAATGCTATCCTCTTTCTGACTGACAAAAAGCCCATGTCTTGTATCCAACATAACAAGAGTCATTTAAAGTGTTATACACATTAAAATGTTGTGCAGTTATTGTAGAAAACTCAATAGGAGGAAGCCAGCTAGTGAATGAGTAAATTTAAGAATTTATTGAAAGTCATTTGAATCATGTAGCATACATCCACTGAATCACAACATTCAATAGAATCAGGACATTTACACGGATTAGAATCAGGATATTCACACGGATTAGAATCAGGACATTCATACGCAGCACTAAAATCAGGATAATATGTAGAAATGTCATGCTTTGGATGTCCTCCAGAAAAGTTCCTTCTTTGGCTACTAGAGGCATCCGTACAATCAAAACAGCACACTATACAGACACCAACCACCACGATGATGATGGGAAAGATACAAAGAACGACACCTGCCGCTATTAGTCCAATGATAAGCCCTAAATCTAAAACAAAATACATATTATTATTACTATATCTTTATATCACAGAATTTTTTTGTCACCAACAGTTGGACCCTTTAACCCCCTCTATTCCAACACCCCGAAATGAGGACACCTAATATTCATTGTATAAAGTAGATATAGGTATGCCAAGGAGCCAGATGCGAGTTAAAACCGTATATACTAGTCTGGCACGCGACCCCTTTGCACAAGTGAAAATGTGTCTGGTGACACTGATATACAGTACAGTAGACCCTCACTTATACGAACTCCTTGGGACCAGCACTAGTCCGTATATGTGAAATGTCCGTATATGTGAAACATGTATACATGTGACATAGGAAAATAATGACTGTAGTTTAGTCTGCTTTAACTGGGCACATCTCTAGCTAAGTCCTTAAACCAGTGTTAGCAGCTTTGCATTAACAGAAGGTGGGGGGTGCCCACAACAGGTAGTTAGCGGTTAATGATATTCATAACCTGCTGTATCAACCCAATATGGTATTCATTGTATAAAGTAGATATAGCTAGCTAGCTGAGGTAGGCCGGATAATCCGAGGAGCCGGATAAGTGAGGCCGGATATGCGAGGGTCTACTGTACCAGTTCTAAAGGAATTTAATCAAGTTTGATTTCCACTGCATGTGGTCTGCTAGACATCCACCTCTGTGGCAAAAACTAACGAAGCATAATAAACCACAGAATGATTATAGTGAGTGCATGGCTCTCATTTTCACCCTGGCTGGCCACAGTGCAGATTTTTGTATATAGCTATCCTAGCTAGTCTGCAGCGAACTAATCCGTAGCATAAGAGAGATGGCTAGTTCTAATTTCTTCATGTGCGTTGGCTGTGGGAAAGATTTGTCCGGTAGAGCAAAGACCAGAAAGAAACTTCCATAGCCAGTAGGCAAGATCCCCAAAACACATCTCGACAGCCTACCAGCTCAACAGCTACCTGCCGTTGCAAGTTCCTCAGCCAGTCCTTGTAGCCTAAGCGCTTAGCTACTTCTTCCGCAGCGACTTCTACAGCCATTGAGAATATGAGCTTAGATCCTAGCTAATAATTGCATATCTGCGGCTATCTGTTAATCACTACCAGTACCGCAACTTCCCCCTCAGATTCAGAGGGTAAAAACTGGTACTGTATGTGTCACCAGACCCATTTTCACTTGTGCAAAGGGGTCGCGCGTGCCAGACTAACTGTATACCTGTATTATCATTACCTTAAGTCATACACTGTATCTATTGGCCTTCAGATAGGCAGCTGCTATAGCTAGCTATTATATATAGTGTCCGACAGAATAACCTCTGTCCATTTTGCCAAAAGTATATATTATTATTACAAAACCACACACAGTATGAATATTATCATTAACAGTACTACAGTCCAAAAAGAATAGTAGAAGGACAGTGTAATGTCTGATTTACTGATTTACCTAACACACATCATTAAAGACAAGTCCTCATGTTATGTTATACAAAAAGTAAAAATCATGTTGTGCAGTTATTATAGAAAACTCAAAAGCTTACAATAGGAAGTCCTGTGAATGAGTGTATTTAAGAATGATGGAAATTGGTGCATTTGGATCAGGACATAAATTATACGTCTACGGAATCACAACAATCAATAGAATCAGGACATTCACACACATTAGAATCAGGACATTCATATACATTAGAATCAGGACAATCATATGCATTAGGATGGTGATATGCATTAAGATCAAGGATGCCACGCATTGGATATCCCTGTGATGTAGCAGTCCTCACAGGAAAGTTCCTCCTCTGGTTACTAGAGGCACCTTTATCACCCATACAGCACACTATACAACATAACGTAAAGAAAAAGATGAAAGTGATACAAACTGCGAAACCTGCCGCTATTATTAGAGCAATAGCCCCAAAATCTGTAACAAAATACAAACATTATTACTATAATTATTCAGAATATTTTTTTTTTAATTTTGCCACCTACAGTTGAACCACTCAACCCCCACTATTCCAACCCCCTGAAATGAGGACACTTCTGTACACAGTGAAGCCTCTATATTCCAACCCGAACACCTCTGTATACAGTGGGACCTAAGTTATGCAAACCTTATGAGACCTGCACCAGTTTGTACAAGTACAGTGGAACTTCAGTTATACAGACCCTATGGGACCTGCATCAGTCACAATGGAAACAGACCTATGAGACCTGCACTAGTGAAACATCTGTAGCTATTAGAATGGATATTCTATCTAAGGCACAACGAAACAGCAATTAATTTGGAACCAGTCTAATCAAAACAGCTGGATACTCAGTGGTGGATCCAGGGGGGGGGCTTTGGGGGCTGAAGCCCCCCCCCCCTCCAAGTTAGTTAATGATATTCATAAATATCATTTGTGCATTCCTTAGTGTTTATATATATACTGTGAGAACTAGTCATAAAAATGATGTAACATACTTTTAGCAATTAACATGTTCATTGACACAATGTTTAGCAGGGGTGTAGACTAGGGGTGGTTAGGAGCCCCAAGATTTTAACAGGCTCTGGCTTAATTCTTTAGTTATTTTTTATTTTTAGCTGCATATGATGTGCATTGTAGTGGTTTGGTAAACACTATTTAACCATGACAGTAGCTAATGGTTAACAGTTAAGCTGCTTAAAATTGACTTCTTGCCTAATTGCTAGTAGCTAGTACCATGTCTGTGAATCTCTAAGTTAGTGGTTTAGCACTCCTTTAAAGTCAGGTGAATCATCCAATGAATTTAAGGCCAGCTAGCAGCCTGAATTAGCCAGGAGGTTTTTTGATCAAAAATATAGCTAGTTTTACTAGCTTCAAAGTGATGATGCTTCAGTATAAAATTCACCAGCTTCAAATGAAATAGAGCCTAGCCTATCTTTGTGTACATATTTATTTGAATATTACTCTAATTTGCTCTCTTACACCTCTTGGATTTTAAAGAAATTTTTGCTTCCGCACTTCGTGCAGGAGGGGGCATATCCCCCTCCTGCAACCTCCCCCTTGAGCCAAATTGCAGCTCTTTTGTCTTTATCTTATTAGTCCCTCCAGTTGTCTACACCCCTGCTTAGTGCCAAGCTTTATCCATGGGACTTGTCTTCCGCATGCTGGTGCAGTTGTAGCATATCTAGCCATACCATATAAACCTTTAACTGTTGTTTTTTTTATGTGCAATAATTAATATTCTCTTCATAATCACAATATCATCAGATTGTAGCTACTCATTTTTAGCATCCTGGCTTGGGGGGAGGAGGGCGGGTCCTCTAATATTCATATGCAGTTAGCCCCCCCCCTTCCAAAATTCTGGATCCGCCCCTGATACTATAATAATTATTTTGATTAGCCAACATACCAGTCCCCATAACAACTCAACAGCTCCCATTTTTCCATAGTTGTTCTAGCAAGGACAACTAAAATGCTCTCAGAGACTACAGTGGGCAATTAGATTAACCTAAGTGGCCATACCAGAACTTATTTTCCCCACTGTTTGCTACCTTGTTAGAGCTACACTAGGTCATAAATAAAAAATGGTAATCTTTCAAAATAAAAGTAACAAAGCCATATTGTGAGTACAGCATAAATGGAGGCCTGTTTTGATTTATGTTCTAATTTACCAGACCTCAGTCGAGTCAGGAAGGGACAGGTAACCCCCCATGGCCATAAAATACCTGAGATAAGGACAACCTCCCTACAAGGGACAGTAGACCTGATCCCAAAGTGTCCTTTATTCAGAGGTTCTACTGTATCTTTCCTTAAGATAATGTACTTGTCACAGAGAAGGTAGGGGAAAATTGGGTCAATGGCACCTCCCATACTGTTCTTACACTGTTAAAAGGGCTAATATCTTCGTGGTTTTCAATAATCAAATTTATTCGTGGAAAAAAATTCATTGGTTTACAGCTCATCGGTGTCTCAATTAAAGAGTACCTAGCTAGAGCAATCACTTAAGAACCAGCAAGTGCAGAAGGAGTGTGGTTTCAACCATAGTTAGTGGGTAAAACATTCGTACTTTTATTCTAACCATGAAAACCATGAAGATATTACCCCTTGAAAATTTCCTGCTATACAGTTGCTATATAAACTTAAAGATGGAACTATAGCATTATCTAGAGAAACCACTATATAGATGATGAGTAGTTAGTTATCTGGTACTTAACCCCTAGAGAGCTAACAATAAGGACAATAGTGGTGAGGATAAAAGTGTCCAATGATCACTCATATCCTCCCAACTCAGTGAGTGGTTGTATGTACCTGAATGACAATTGGCTTCATCTGAGACATCAGCACAATCATTGTATCCATCACAGCGGTCGGAACGAAGAGAAATACAGCCTCCATCATCACAGGGAAATCCTCTTGGGCAAGCTGACAACGAGAGAGATGAGGTAACAATAGCTACAGGCTACAAGTGGGCATGGCTAGGCCAATATGGGAGTAATCGGGAAAAATCAGCACACTTGCAAGTTTTAACCCCCACACCACCCCACACCCAACTCCACCCATCCTAGAGAATACTGTTTTAAGGACTAGTGGAAGGACTCTGACTAGTGGGGGGGTGGGTGGCTCTGACTAGTGGATGGATTAACTAGTTGGGGGTCTTAGACTAATTGCAAACAAGCTATAGGAAGTTATCTGCTCCAGTGCTTTGCAAAGCACAATGCTTTCTAGGGGGGTCTTGGGACATGCTCTGAGACAAATTCTGGTGCAATCTAGGGCAAATGTTACTTTAAAAATTAGTATACTGTCATCATTGTCATGTGGCATGGAGAAGTACGATAAGCTAAAAAATTAGGGGGGCTCGATCCAGCCCCCAGAGCCCCCCCTGATTCCTATGTCTAGGGATTATAAGAGATGATCCTTGTCAATCATACTTAAGTATGCACATTTAATTAAGTCTCTATGTAGACAACACACTTAACATATACTCAAGCAGTATTACTACATGACCTTTGACCCATTACCGACAGCCAGCTAGGAGATGTACTCTGCACTTGACTTAGTCTCACGAGCGCCAGACTCTTACATTCATTGAGAAAGAGTCTGGACAAGTTCCATAGACAATTTTGTTTCAACTTGCCAATGATCTTGTGGCAGGCATTCACAAAACGTCACTGTACGTCACAGTTTTTGAATTTTAATTTTTGCGTACTATTAACTGTGCGAGTGCATGTGTAACTACAGAGTACTCACAATAAAAGCAAAGCGCAGACTTTTACTAAATTTGTGACATATATCGCGTCATATAGTTGTGTATGACGTCAATAATTGCTGACTGTGCACAATGAGATAGTCTATCAGGGGCGGAGGAAGCTTGAATTGATTGGTAGGGCAAAGCCAAGCTAATAGCCTATGGTTACCTTTCCTCTTTTCCAGGACTTAGGAAACGCATAGCCCTTGAACTGACCAAGTGCTGTAGAACGCACTGCCATAATTGAGAAGAGGGCGGGGCAAATTGATAAGCATTAATAATTAGAACATTAAATATAATAATAATTATTATTATATTAGAGCTAAGCGCAAGCTAGCTAGATAGTCCACAGTCTGTAGTGTCATAGAGTCGTCTTCAGACTTGGAAAGAATCCCACAGGTGAGGGTAGTAGATTGGTCCGGCGCTCGCCGGGTCTGCCGGACCTGTTCCGCCGCCACTGTCTATGGAACTTGTCCAGACTCGATCTTTCTCAATGTAAGAGTCTGGCGCGCAAGACTATACACTTGACTCTAGACTCCAACATGCTAAGAATCACACTATTGACAAAGAATGGCAATTAAAGTTACAAAACTATTCGAGAATTCACCCACACAGATATCAGAGAATGTGTGCACTAATTGGAATCCTTAGCAACATGTTAAGTTCTTCATTAAGTAAGAATGTAAGTAATTCCAGTCTGCCAAAGAAGTCGTAATACTGTCCACATTATTTAAGTCTAAAACTCACAAAAACATCGGGTTTCATCACTTCAATCTGAACAATTTCTGTCGCCATCGCAACGATCAAAAATGGAAGTTGTGCAGGATCCATCTCTACATGTGTAGCCGGAACAATGTGATGCTGCATAATAAATTAATAGTCATCACAATTCCTCAAATATGTAATGAATGATATCTCTGTATACAGTAATCCCCCCTATTCCAACACCCTGAAATGAGAACACCTGAATAGAGGGGCACCACTGTATAGAGAGGTGTCCTTATTTCAGGGTGGTTCCATTGCATACAGAAGTGTCATTTCAGGGGTTCGAATAGAGGGGCACCACTGTATAGAGAGGTGTCCTTATTTCAGGGTGGTTCCATTGCATACAGAAGTGTCATTTCAGGGTGTTGGAATAGAGGGGTACCACTGTATATAGAGGTGTCCTCATTTCAGGGGTTGGAATAGAGGGGTACCACTGTATATAGAGGTGTCCTCATTTCAGGGGTTGGAATAGAGGGGTACCACTGTATATAGAGGTGTCCTCATTTCAGGGTGTTGGAATAGAGGGGTACCACTGTATATAGAGGTGTCCTCATTTCAGGGTGTTGGAATAGAGGGGTACCACTGTATATAGAGGTGTCCTCATTTCAGGGGTTGGAATAGAGGGGTACCACTGTATATAGAGGTGTCCTCATTTCAGGGGTTGGAATAGAGGGGTACCACTGTATATAGAGGTGTCCTCATTTCAGGGTGTTGGAATAGAGGGGTACCACTGTATATAGAGGTGTCCTCATTTCAGGGTGTTGGAATAGAGGGGTACCACTGTATATAGAGGTGTCCTCATTTCAGGGTGTTGGAATAGAGGGGTACCACTGTATATAGAGGTGTCCTCATTTCAGGGGTTGGAATAGAGGGGTACCACTGTATATAGAGGTGTCCTCATTTCAGGGGTTGGAATAGAGGGGTACCACTGTATATAGAGGTGTCCTCATTTCAGGGGTTGGAATAGAGGGGTACCACTGTATATAGAGGTGTCCTCATTTCAGGGGTTGGAATAGAGGGGTACCACTGTATATAGAGGTGTCCTCATTTCAGGGTGTTGGAATAGAGGGGTACCACTGTATATCTCATTTCAGGGTGTTGGAATAGAGGGGTACCACTGTATATAGAGGTGTCCCACAGTAGTGATTATCCAAACCACTACAATATTATCATCTTATTTTTCTTGGTTCAGTAGTCAACATTGACACAGATGACACAGCTGAGATGTCACACTACTAAACACCTTTAATGATCACCCTTACCCTCTCCATAGAGAGATTACCCTCTTCACAGAGAACACCTCGACCTCTCTGCAGAGAACACCTTTAATGATCACCCTTACCCTCTACATAGAGCTCTCCACAGAGAACACCTTTAATGATCAGCCTCTCTACAGAGAACACCTTTAATGATCAGCCTCTCTACAGAGAACACTTACCCTCCCATAGGGAGCACCTTTAATGATTACCCTCCACAGAGAACACCTTTAATGATCACCCTATCCACATACAGAGAACACTCTGCTAACTTTGATTTAAATCTGGAACAGGAAACCACC
Source organism: Diacarnus erythraeanus (assembly GCA_964016965.1). Classification (NCBI taxonomy): domain Eukaryota; kingdom Metazoa; phylum Porifera; class Demospongiae; order Poecilosclerida; family Podospongiidae; genus Diacarnus; species Diacarnus erythraeanus. The sequence goes on along the minus strand of OZ024670.1, from coordinate 8,431,568 downwards.
CCCAAGCCACACCCCATTATATTTAACCTTTGTTTATAATTAGCATAGTTTAGCTACTTTCCTAGTGTGGCCCGTTTTTGCACTTCAGACTGAGTCTAAGATGGTCAGATTGCGAGATACGAAGCCACACACCTCATTCAGCCAGTGGTTTTCTGCCTGTACACCCCTTAAAGTTCAAGGTGCTAGAGTACTACTAATTAAGTTAGACTTCCGGTGACAGGGGGGCAACCATGAGACCCTGTTCATGATCACCCTCTCAACAGCCTTTAAGATAAAGATTACCTTCCAGTCTAGTGGTGTATGTATAATAAAGGCTAGTGTTAATGATTTTATTCTTGTTTCTGGTCTTCACAACCTAGCTCATGGGAGCAGTGATTATTATCATTAACAATATTCAATTACAATTATCTGATAAACTGATACTCTGCCATGGCAGCACCATTTTCTGGAATATTCTATGCAGCTTAGCAAAGTCATCTTGATATCAACATTATGAAATAGCAGCTAGCAGAGAAAACAAAGCTAAACACAAAATTATCAGCTTATTTGCAACTGCATGCAGTCACTTGTAGAGTCAAAGGTCAATATTTGTATTCTTAAAAATGCAATAATGTGAATGATAACTTTTGAGCAGTGTCAATTTCCAATGAGGGGCAGTTGACCAGAAACAGGAATGTTATTAACACTGGCCAAGCTGTGTCAATTTCCAATGTGGGTGCTTGACGAATATCATTAACACCGGTTACGTTAGCTATAAGCTATTAGCTAACATTAAAATCTCCTTATTTTGACATTCTAGAAACCTCAGGACTCACCTGTAATGGTATCCACTAGAAGTGCTGCCATAAGGAGAGTAAACACGACAGAAACGTAGACTTTCATTCTCTATATTTTAGGGTACATATTAGCTAGCTTTAACGACAGAGTAGAGTAATAATTATAGCTACCTGTTGAAGCACACAAATCAATGGATGGACTTGTCCACTGAAAGCTTATATAATCCATGGTTGTGTGACGAGGGCGGAGGTGAGATAAGCTAAAGCAGCATGTCCGTTGAACTGTGTCCTTTTAACTTATAATCCATGGTTGTGTGACAAAGGCGGAGGTGAAGTAGCATGACCGTTGAACCGTGTCCTTTTAACTCTCAATAGAATCACGCATGCTCATAGGGTCCCTCCACTTTCCACCTTCAGTCCCAATAACTGCAAGCTCAACCAAGTCACTACATTGACCTCGTAGATAGTGACCTCTCAAGAGTAATAATACTTAAATTCATAGTTGTGGTTTTACTATAATAGCTATAATTATACCACTAAAACTTGAAACCAATCACTAGTTTAATTAATATTCATTTACTCAGTGATAATCATACAATAAGTGAACTTTCTCATACAGGACTGCAGTTGATTGTAGCCATCTTGCAATCGATGCTGAAGTGACAGGTTAGTGGGAAGATTTGAAAGATAGAAATAGCTGCTGAGACTCAGCCATTCCCCTAAAGTCTGTTGTGACTTTGGGGTAAGGTAGGACTTAAGACACTGCACAAGACACAAGTATGAAGTCCTGGTTAAGACTAGTGACAACTATTAGTCGGATTCCTAACTCTCTACCCAGACATACTGATTGACACTCAACAAATTGCTCATGACACCATCAGAACACTCCTCTGTTGAATCTGTTCCATTACAAAATATGGGACTACTTCTTACCATACATACAATTTCCATCACACAGAAAAGAGTACTTGCCAGCTGGAGCTGCATGGGGAGTAAAAATTAATATTTGCAAATTTTATAACATGTCTCTTGGAAAATAGTCAAGCGTTGTATCATTCGATTTCAAAATTTTGACTGCTAAACCATCAAAATTTCCACTACATGCTGCTTATTGTCTGGCGGTTCATCTCCACTAGGTAGCTGTGGGTTTTATTCTCCTGGTATATTTAATCTCTTGCCTAAAACCAGCTATACATTTCAATTGATCATCCACAGTACTGGAAGGGGGAGTCTGCTGGGAGTGTTGCTTAGTACGAATCACTCAAGGTATACTCAAGGTTGAAAAAGATACTGAAAAACTAATTATGAGACTTCTTACATTGGATTAGCTATAGCACTCCACCATGCAGACTGTTGCCATGGAATGTCATGGTGAAGTCATATTAATGTTCAACTTTGACCTTGCTGCATTGCTACATATGCATGTCTGGGGGAGAGAGTAGACAACTGAATTTCCTAATGATTAGGTTGTCCCACTAGTTGTCCTAATGATTAGGTTGTCCCACTAGTTGTCCTAATGATTAGGTTGTCCCGCTAGTTGTCTTAATGATTAGGTTGTCCCGCTAGTTGTCCTAATGATTAGGTTGTCCCACTAGTTGTCCTAATGATAGGTTATCCCACTAGTTGTCTTAATGATTAGGTTGTCCCACTAGTTGTCCTAATGATTAGGTTGTCCCACTAGTTGTCCTAATGATTAGGTTGTCCTGCTAGTTGTCCTAATGATTAGGTTGTCCCGCTAGTTGTCCTAATGATTGGATGACTAAATTGACCTAAGGATAAAGTTTAGCTGATACTAATATTATGTATAACTTTGATGGATTTTGGGGGAATAGAATTTGATTGTCCCAATGATCAGAATGTTTTAATAATAAGGTATTATTAGATTGGCCTACTTACTACAGGAACAGCTCATCTAACAGTGCTTCTATCTGTAAATTTCCTTACATCTATTACATCAGCTCTTTCTCCATGTAATTAACAGAATTCAGATTACATCATTGTCAATGTACAATAGTCTGAGTAGCACTGGTAGTCTGAGTGAGTAGCACTGGTAGTCCGAGTAGCACTGGTAGTATGAGTAGCACTAGTAACACTGGTAGTCTGAGTAGTACTGACTGGTAGTCTGAATAGCACAGGTAGGCACTTGTAGTGGGAGTAGCATGTAGTAGTACTGGTAGCAGTGGTATCTATAGTAGTAGTAGCACTTGTAGCATGAGTGTAACAATGCATTAAGAGCACTGAGTGCATACTCAGACTATTAGTGCTACCATTGCTACACATAGCTACTACCACCGTGCTAGCTACTTATACTACCAAACCAGTGCTACTCGGACTACCAGTGCTATCTGTGCTACTCAGACTACCAGTGCTACTCGGACTACCAGTGCTACTCGGACTACCAGTGCTATCTGTGCTACTCAGACTACCAGTGCTACTCAGACTACCAGTGCTATCTGTGCTACTCAGACTACCAGTGCTATCTGTGCTACTCAGACTACCAGTGCTATCTGTGCTACTCAGACTACCAGTGCTACTCGGACTACCAGTGCTACTCAGACTACCAGTGCTATCTGTGCTACTCAGATTACTACTACCAGTGCTACTCGGACTACCAGTGCTACTCATACTACCACTGCTACTCGGACTACCATTGCTACTCAGACTATTGTACATTGACAATGATGTAGCTGATAGTTACATGGCCCTTTCTTTGGCATGGTGTTGATGTGATAGTAATGATGTAATGTAAGGTAATCATATAACTACAATGGAACCAACAAGTGTTGGTATTTCACAGCAACCATCTGTTTCCAGTACTGGAATCAGTCCTGAGATTATTATTATTGGTACTAGCTATAGTAGTGGTGGTGGTGGTGGGAACCACAGTCATTTTTGCTTTAAGGCCAGTGTTAATGACATTCTTGTTTCTGTTCAGGATATTCCTTCACAACCTAGCGGGGCGGTGATTATTTTCATTATGTCATTATTCTGATGAACGGATACTCTGCCATAGTAGTACCATTTTTTGATGAACTGGAATATTCTGTGTAGTTCAGCAAAGTCATCTTGATCTAGAAAACTATCTGTAGCAGATAAAACGCAGCTAAACACAAAACTATCAGCACTAATTTGCAACTGCATGCAGCCACTTGTAGAGTCAAAGGTCAATTTGTACTCTAAAAAATACCACAATAATGAGAATAATGGTAACTTTTGAGCGGTGTCAATTTCCAATGCGGGGCGGTTGACCAGAAACAGGAATGTCATTAACACTGGCCTAATAGTCATAGTCCCATTGTTATTTGGTCAAGAAAGGCAGTGAGGAGATCAGTAAGGAGGGCAGTGAGAAGGAAAGCGGTGACAGACGAGAACTGGATTACTCTTGGGGATTTAAAGACCTTCACCTTTTGGTGACAAGTAAGTATCATGATATGCAGTGTCTTCATTGACATCCTTATGGTACATCTCCATGTAGCTGGGAATGCATGCAGTGTCCTCACTAAGGTCAGGGGTAGTTTTATACAAGGTGTGCAGTGTCCTCATTATAAGGAGGTGTCCTTATTTCAGGAACATTATGTCATTGTTTACAGCCAGGAATTATTTACTAAGTAGACTAAAGCGTCAGGTCAGGGAGCAGCTGATATAAGTGTGTATGAGAATGCTACATACAATGAAGTTTGGAGTCTTCGGACTAGCAGAAAACTAAACAGGTTATACAATGATTAATAAAGACATCATGTACACACATTAACACTCAGTGTAATGTCTGATTTACTACATCATTAAGGAGAGTCACTGCTGAATAGGAAGGAGGTGGTTCCTGTTGGAGAGTTACTGCTGAATAGGAAGGAGGTGGTTCCTGTTGGAGAGTCACTGCTGAATAGGAAGGAGGTGGTTCCTGTTGAAGAGTGCTCTGGGGATATTTCGTGGTAGTGGTTGACACAATGGGGGCTGCTGATGTAGTGGTGGTTAACAAAACGGGGGCTGCTGGTGTAGTGGTGGTGGTCGCCACAGGAGGATTCCTCCTCAGGCTACTAAAGGAGAACTGAGCACCCATGGCATCAGCACAGCTCTTTCCACAGGTGATCACACACACCACGATGAAGGTAGGACAGATACAAATAAGAATGAGACCAGCAGCCATTAATAGTACAATAATAAGAACTCCTGAAACATTATTATTGTATTATGAAATTTTCACTAGGAATCAAATTTTGCCATCTATAGTTGAACCCCTCAACACCCTCTATTCCAACCCAGTGAAATGAGGATACCTCCAGTAGCTGATCCAGAATATTCTTAAACAGGGTGATCTTTAATTTTTGTGCACAAATTTGTAGTTGCCACGCCCATTTATTTCCTCACTTCCATGGTGTGGTTTCTATAGACATTCAAGAAGTTTGTGACAACTCCATCCTAGAAAAATGACTAATAGTTTTCTTATTGCTGATACCATTATGAAAATTTTAAAATTAAGAGGAGGGGGGGAGGGGAGGGGGTGACATGTCACCCTATTCACCCCCCTGGATCAGCCCCTGACCTCTGTATACAAATGAACTCATCTATTCAAAACCCATAAAATGAAGACACCTCTGTAAACTCGTTATATAGATCCTATGGGACCTGTACCAGTCTGTATAAGTACAGTGGAACCTCAGTTATACAGACCCTATGGGACCTATACTAGTCTATTATAGGTGTATTTGAATGGACATTCTATTTAATGCACAACAAAACAGGAGCCGTCTAATTAACATAATAATACTAGTATATAATATAACCCCTAGAGAACAGACAATAAGTAAGATAAGTTAGATAACCCCTAGAGAGCATAATATAAAAGTAAGATAGCTAACCCCTAGAGAGCAGACAATAAGTAAGATAACCCCTAGAGAACAGACAATAAGTAAGATAAGTTAGATAACCCCTAGAGAGCATAATATAATAAGTAAGATAGCTAACACCTAGAGAGCAGACAATAAGTAAGATAACCCCTAGAGAGCAGACAATAAGTAAGATAACCCCTAGAGAGCAGACAATAAGTAAGTAATGATTCCTTCTCTTTGTAACATATAATTTGCTACGTATGGGCTAGGGCTAGGGGTAAAGCTAGGGCTAGGGGTAGGGCTAGGGGTTAGATACAGTATAATAACAATGGTATGCAATTGACAATGGTGTAATCTCAACTGTTACATGGAGAAAAAGAGCCAAGATAACCCCAGACAATAAGATAACCCCGAGAGAGCTGAGCAGCTGTGAGGATATAAGTGTCCGATGGAATTTAATACACTTATATCCTCCCCACTCAGTGAGTTGTATTTACTTGAATGACAATTTTCTTCATCTGAGCCATCAGCACAATCATTCTTCCCATTGCATTGGTCAGCAGTAGAAATACAGTCTCCATTATCACACCGAAATCCTCTTAGGCAATCTGAGAGATGAGGGAACAATAAGTAATACAATTTAATTAACAATAGCTACAGGATAAAAATGGGCATGGCTATAGGAAAAATCAGCATACTTGCAAGTTCCCGCTCCCACTCCACCCCACACCCAATTCTACCCAATATATATGGAGGGTCTCCGACTAGTGGAAGGACTTAGTGGAGGGACTTAGTGGAGGGACTCAGACTAGTGGAGGCTCTTTGACTAGTTGTGGACAAGCAGATGGAGTCAGAGAAATTACTAGCTACATTATTAATTGTAATTATGAGATGATTGACAATCACTCTCTCAAGTTTGCATATTTAAGTCTCTATGCAGACAACACACTTCATAATGTAACTACTCAAGCAGTATTATTACTCATAGTCCATGACCTTTGACCCACTACCAACAGCCAGAGGTTGTACTCTGCACTCTAGACTCTGACATGCTAAGAATTAAAATTAAGGCTATAAAACTATTTGAGAATTTCCCCATACACACCCACACAGAATGTGCACTAATTGGAATCTTTAGCAGCATGTTAAGTAGTAATTCCAGCCTGCCAAAAAAGTCGTAGCTAATACTGTCTTACATCACCCATTTATTTAAGTACTAAAACTCACAAGAACATCCGATTTCATCACTTCCATCTGAACAATCTCTGTTGCCATTACAGAGATCAGAAAGGAAAGTTGTACAGGAACCATCTCTACATCTGTAGCCGGAACAATATGCTGCATAATAAATTAATACCCATCACAAGTCCTCAAATGAGATCACTCTATGTATACAGTGAGCCACTCTATTCCAACACCCTGAAATGAGGACACCTCTGTATACAGTGGAATTCCTCTATTCCAACTCCCTGAAATGAGGACATCTCTGTTATAGTGATCCATTCAAATGAGGATGCTCCTATAATCATGATTTTAGGAATGGGAGAAGAGAGAGGTCCCTATCTAATTTTTTTCAGCTAGGGAAGTGTTCTCGTTAAAGTAAAAGAGGTTCATTATTACATGCTAGAGGCATCCTCATTTCAGGGTGTTGGAAAAGAGGAGTTCCATTGTATACAGATTCAAGTGGATTTACTATAATATTATACAGAAGTCTCCTCATTTCAGGATGCTGGAATAGAGGGGTTACACTGTATAGCTACAGAGGTGCCCTCATTTCAGGGTGTTGGAAAATTACACACAGTAGTGTCCTCACTTCAGGGGTTGGAATAGATGTAGCTATATAGAGGTGTCCTCATTATAGGGTGTTGGAATAGAGGAGTTCCACAGTAGTGATATATTGTCCAAGCCACTACAATAATATTATTACTATCATAATTATCTTGGTCCAGTAGTCAACATTACAAGGACACAGAGATAAGAGATGGCTTGCAGGACACAGTTGAGATGTCACACTGCTGAACACCTTTAGTGATCATCCTCTCCACAGAAAATACTTTTAATGATCACCCCCTCCGAAGAGAATGGCTTTAATGATCACCCTCTCTGCAGAGAATGGCTTTAATGATCACCCTCTCCACTAGAGAACATTCTGCATAGTTGCTAACTTTTCCAGATTTAAATCTGGGACAGGAAGCCACACCCCCAAACCACCTCCATTTTAGAAGCCACACCCCATTATAATTGACATTTGCACTTCAATGTTTATAATTATTATTATGAATTTAGCTACTTTCCTAGCTAGAGTGGCCTTTTGAAGCCACACACCCCATTCAGCCAGTCAGATGGTGTGGTTTTCCTCCTGTACACCACTTAAGAGTTCAAAATACTATATAGAGTTCCACTAATTACGTAAGTTAGACATCCGGGGACAGGAGGCAACTATGACCCTGTTCATGATCACCCTCTCAACAGAGTATAGGGAACACCCCTTTAAGATCACCTTCTAGTGGTCACTATTTATAGATATTCTTGTTTCTGGTCAGGATTTCCCTGCAATCTAGCCCATTGGGACAGTTATCAATGTCATTATTCTAGCTATAATGTAGTAATAATGATAAACTTTTGAGCTGTGTCAATTTCCAATGTACCAGAAACAGGAATATCATTAACACTGGCATATTAATGTGCTACATGTTATCATCCACAATGGAGACAGATAGCTAGCTAATCAACAAATCAAACGTTAAAATCTAGCAAGGTCCAAGCTTATTTCGACATTCTAGGAACCTCAGGACTCACCTGTAATGGTGTCCACCAGAAGTGCCGCAGTAAGGAGAGTAAACACTACAGAAACGTAGACTTTCATTCTCTATATAGCTAGCTAGCTAGGGACAATATTAGCGACGGAGTAGAGTAATTACTTGTTGAAGCACACAAATCCATGAATGGATCTGTCAACTGAACGCTATATAATCCATGGTTGTGTGACGAGGGCGGAGGTGAGATAAGCAGCATGTCCGCTGCACTGTGTCCTTTTAACTTAGCTCATTGTATTGAATGTCAATAAAATTAAATCACGCATGCTCATAGGGTCCCTCCACTAGTTTAATTAATATTCATTTTTTACTCAGTGATATAATCATACAATAAGTGAACTTTCTCATACAGGACTGCAGTTGATTGTAGCCATCTTGCGATCAATGCTAAAGTGGCAGGTTAGCGGGGAGATTTGAAAGATAGAATAGCTGCTGAGACTCAGCTATTCCCCTAAAGTTTGTTGTGAATTTGAGGTAGGAGCGACTTAAGACACTGCACAAGACACAAGTATGGGTCCTGGTTGAAACTAGCAACAATTAGTTGGATCACTAACTCCCTTATACCCAGTCATACTGGTTGACACTTAGCAAATTGCTCATCGACACACTCCTCTGTTCTGTTACTACTTCTTACCATACAATTTCCATCACACAGAAAAGAGTCTTTTCCACACTTGCCAGCTTAAGCTGAATGAGGAATAAAGAAAATAATCAAATTTTAAAAACTAATTGAACATGTCTCTTGGAAAATAGTCAAACATTTTATTAATATAATTCAATTTCAAAATTTTTGACTGCTAAAATTTCCATTACCTGGTGGTTCATCATTCAGAGGTGATTCTATATATATATAGCTCCAATTTTAAGGCACACAACTACAAAGAATGTGTCAGGATGCCATCCTTAGTCAATATTGAATTATTGAAAACACAGTGATCATTCATTATTGGCAACAGATGTCATTCATTAGTAAGGCAGTCCTTCATTACTTGTAACAGGTGACTCCATTATCTAGAAGTAGCAGTGGGTTTTTATTTTCCTGGTATTATATTTATTGTTAGCAATCTCTTGTCTGGAACCAACTACACATTTCAATTGATCATCCCACAGTGCTGGAGAGGAGTCTGCTGTGTTACTTGGTACCTATCTCTGCAATCACTCAAGGTTGAAAGGGATATCGAAAAAACTAACGAGACTTCTTGGATCATTGCATTGGTTAATTATAACACTCCACTATGAAGGCTGTTGGAAGGATGAAGTCATGTTCTATTCCACTATGCAGGCTGTTGCCAGGATGAAGTCATGTTCTATTAATGTGCAACTTTGACCTTGCTACATTGCTATAATTTTCATGTACATGTCTTGAGGGGGTGGGTGGAGAGAGGAGCAGATAACTAATGCCCTAATGATTAGGTTGTCCCAGAGTCGGATCCAGGGGGGGGGCGGCAATCCCCCTTTTCAACACTGTGACATTTTTGTGTAGCTGGGCCACAAACAGTGTAAAAAGCTTACACTTTACATCTAAATATTCATAAAATGCTAATTAGATAGAGCCTGGCATGGTTATAGCATAGCTTGTACTTTGTAAACTAACATACCTGGAATTGAAAAACATCCCAGAGTAGCTGATAATGACACAGACCATTAAATTTGTTAGATCATTCCAACAAATGTTTAGTTGTTGTGAAGCAGCTACAGAAGATAACACCTCTGTGTTGTACAAATTCCAGAAGTTTAAAGTTTCTATCTGAAGGACTTCCTACCTCACTTTTCTCCTAAATCATATCACCACAGTAGCTACTGTAGAGGCAACTGAGGCATTTTGCCTCAGTAGATTTTTGCTATTGTAAAACTAATGCATTAAATTATGCAACAGTTAACTGACAACTCTGTCTGTAGTTACAGTGCTGAAGCATACTTCAACATAGGAATATCTATTATCCTTTATTGAACATAGGAATATTTATTGAACATTGTGTCAACGAATTTTCTGAGATATGGATGTTTCTAGAGAGAATATCCTCAAAAGATTCAGCTCAGTTGAGAAGGACATTTTACAGTTGTGTTATCAAGTTCTTAACATAGTGCATGTGGGTGTCTATTAGACAGCCTGAAATGCCACCAGATTGAATCAAAGAGCAAAAATTTCCTGGGGGGGCATGCCCCCAGACCCCCCTAGATGGTGCACTTCCTGCACTATGTAGTCACAAATCCCAACCCTATCTCCTGCCTGAGAATGTAAAAATTCCTGGCTACTCCTCTGCACAATGCTTCATATCTTGCAAGAATTCTGGTAACTGTTGCTACAGTTGAAAAGGCAAGTTCAGCCCTCAAGGGCCTCCCCTCCCCCACTATCCAAAATCCTGAGATCCACCTTAGAGATATCATTGCCCCCCCCCTTTTCAAAATCCTGGATTTGCCCCTGGATTCTGTTGTCCCACTGCACTAGTTGTCCTAATGCTCCAATGATAAGGCTGTCCTAAAGATTTTTCAATGAAGCTGTCCTAATTTATTGTCCTACTGATGGAACAGCTCCTCTTACTACATTACACACCAACATCTGATTCCAGCACTGGAATCAGTCCTGAGATTATTGGTACTATAGTAGCTAGTAGTGAATCACAGTCATTTTTGCTTCAATAGTCATAGTCCTATGTTATTTGGTCAAGAATGGCAGTAAGGAGGGCAGCAAGAAGAAAAGCAGTGACAGATAGTATTATTCTTGGGAATTTAGAGAGACCTCTTTTGGTGACAGGTATCACATGCAGTGTTTTCATTAAGGAATTCTTATTTCAGGGGGAGTCTTATATGCATCTCTATGTAGCTGGGAAGGTGTGTAGTGCCCTCATTAAGAAGGTGTTCCTATTTCAGAGGTAATTTTATACACATCTCTCTGTAGCTGGGAAGGTGTGCAGTGTCCTCATTAAGGAAGTGTCCTTATTTCAGGGGTAGTTTATACACATTATTATTATGTTATACTGTATTCTGTTTATTTCCCTAATTACTATCAACACACACATCATTAAGAACATAAGTTACAAGAGACATTTAAACTGTACACAGTAAATATACAAAAATATGCAGTTATTGTAAAAACTTAAGAAGAAGCCACATGAATGAGTGTAAACTCTATATTATTAATTATTAAGGGTACATGGGTGCATTCAGATCAGAATAGGCATTCAGTAATATGCATTCGGATATGCATTCGAATAGGGATATGCATTCGGATCAGGATATGCAGACACAGCGTGCATTGGATATTCTGGAGGTGGCTGCTGTGGGTAGCTTGGGTAGTTCAGGTTACCCATAGGCTGTGATTGAGGATAGGCAACATCAGCTGGATAGGAAGGAGGTGGTTCCTGTTGGAGAGAATATTTGTTTTCTTCAGTGGTAGTGGTAGTGCTTATCACCATGGGGGCTGCTGGTGTATTGGTGGTCACCTCAGTTTGGTCCCTCCTTCGACAACTGGAGAAAACAGCACTTGTGGCACCAGCACAGCATGCTACACTGCAGATGGCACCCACACAGATGCAGACACAGACAGAGACACTTGCCACTACTGCTCCAATGATAGTCCATAAACCTGAAGCTAAATATACATTATTTTAATCTTTATTAGAAATTTTGCCACCTACAGTTGAACCACTCAACCCCCCAACCCAATAAATGAGGACACAATTGAACTCCTCTATTCCAACAGGACACAGTGACAGTCATTATGTTAGCTCCAAGGAGTCACATTTATAGATAACTGCTGATTTATAACTGGGAACTGAGGAGTAAGGCTAGTAGTAGACTGCTGAACTGGCAGGGCACCTGCATGAGCAATGTTGCTAGGTTCCCATAGCCAGAGCTAGGAGTTCATGGGATTCATGTGAACCCCTTTTCTGGATCATGTAGTATGTTAATTGTGGAGAAGTACAGTAGACCCTCCATATCCAGTCCTCACTTATCTGGCTCTTTGATTATGGGCCTACCTAGCTATATCTACTTTATACAATGAATACTAGTATTGGGTTGATACAACCGGTTATGAATATCATTAACCACTAACTATATACCTGTTGTGGGCACCCCCCACCTTCTGTTAATGAAAAGCTGCTAACACTGGTTTAAGGACTTAGCTAGAGATGTCAGATGTGCCCAGTTAAAGCAGACTAAACTACAGCCATTTTTTTTCTTCCTAAATAATTTTTGTCACATGTATACATTACAAAAATTAATTGTTTCACATTATACGGACATTTCACATAATTACGGACTAGTGCTGGTCCCAAGGAGTCCGTATAAGTAAGGGTCTACTGTACTTTAAATTGTTTTATACAAACCTTGATCTCGCCATCTTCATTTATAATTCTAAACTGCTGCTCAGCAAAAATATAGATTGTTCCTGAGCAGCACTTTAGTTAACTGCATCTAGCTAGTGAAAATGAAGAGACAAAGGAAGTCAAGGGGTATTCCAAGGCCGTAGGAAGAGCGTAGGCCAAGGGGCAATGGCCCCATAACTTTCATTCTGGTTATTTTTTAGTTAACCATAGCTCAGAAATAGATGTGGCTTGTTAAACAAGTTAAACTCTAGAACAGACGACCCACCACTATAAATTTGACCATAACTATTATGTATTCAATCTTTTTTTAAAAAGTTGCTATTGATTAAGGTGTAGCTACTAAGACAATTTGACATTTTATAATAGATTGCTCAATTTTTCTTCTTGTAAATTCATATTTAAGGTGTACACAAACAGAACAAAGACTAAGTTCCCTAGTCCTAACACACATGAACTATGAAACTATTAATGTGGACCTTCTATTTTTAGAATAACATTAGTTTACCAGTCTGTTATTTGATTTTTTAAAAACAATGAGGATGGGTGTGGTCTAGTGAAAAGTTTTGCAACATAAGGTACCCTATGAACCCCCATTTTCAAAATTCTGGCTACAGTGGGGCCTGTTGCTATCTAAAAAAATCCACAGAGTAAACAAGGACTTGATGATTGTGTGGCAGAAGATCCATCCTCCCCAGAGAAGACTCACCACTACTTTGGTTGCTACTACTTGCATTGAGCATTGCTAATCAGCTAGATAGAGGGACACAGAAATTTCATAAAGAATATTTTTAATTGGACAAAATCAGAAAAGGGCTCTTTCTCCAGGTAAAGACTGGTTTACAATATGACATTCATCATCATCATGTCTGTGTATTCATTGTCAGCGTTTGTAGCGTTTGCATTCAGCTAACCTGTTCACAAAGTTACTAGCATTAGCTGTAAACACACCCTAACTGAAAACATGACGGACATATACTGTGGGTGATGATAATGTAACTCTAGTGATTATTTTTGGTAATTATAAATGAAGACAGAGAAGGGTTAGGAACACATAAATACACTTCATATTCACTTAAAAAAAAGGCAACAGGAACCTGACACTAATGCTGGAATAACACTCGCAGTCTATTCCAGTGTTACATAGCATCATCAGTTATTGACATTCACATGGTATTCATTTGCAATTCGCTGACAAAAAATATGAGTCAGACATTGACATAACGCTAAACTAATGTATTGTAAACCAGCCTTAACAGTAGAGATTACATCATTCAGATTTGTCAATTGTGTATATACTATTGTTATCTAACCTTAGCCCTAGTCCTAGCCCATAGCAATAGTACAATTGAAATCTGAACAATCTGTTGCATGGAGAAGGTTTTGGCCTTGATTCATTTTTCTGCTCTAAAAATCCACAGATTGTGGATGAACTCATGAAGCTGGCAATAGTGCCAATAGGTCAAAGCTAGAGCCAGCTAGGCCATGGCAACTAGCTACCTACAGGGAAGTAGGAACAGGGGGGCTGGGGGGGGGGGGCAGTCGACCCCCCAATATTTCTAATGGTGGGGGCAAAAGGCACATTTGCCCCCCCCCTCCAATCTTCTGAACAGTAGTAATATAGCAGAGTCAAAATGTCACTTACTTTTGCCTATTCTAGCTTTCCACCCACACACACTTGGTCAATTCGCATATACATGTACTACGTACTATGGTTGCAGGCCCAATACCTTGGAAATTGAATGTACTGACTGAATTGAATAACTAATGTGTGAGTCAGTGTAACACTGACTTACACATTAGCACACTGACTCACATACAGTCAAACCTTGATCTTCTAGACTGCTACAAGATCTACAATAATTAATTGATTTAGGACACTTACACAGCTAACACATTCACCAGGGATTGTTCTGTGGTAAAAACCATTAATATTTATGTCTTTTACAAAATTAATCACTACATATCACATGTGTGTGCATGTCACGTGCATATGCATATGACATGACTAGGCCCGAGTCCAGTGTCTAGTGTTTTGTGTCCCCCCATCCCAATAAATTTCATCTTCCTACTTCACTGACCTATTATTAAGTGTCTAGGATATAGCTTAGCATGTGGTCTGATTATGTAATGATTTTCACATGAATAGCAAAATAGCTGGAAACCCATAGTAGATTTTTGTTGACACAAACAGAGCCCCAGTACTAGTCTGTAGCTATAAGTACAGTGAAACCTCAGTTATACAGACCCTATGGGATCTGCACTAGTCTGTATAAGTACAATATTATACAGACTCTATGGAACCTGAATCTGAAACATCTGTAGCAGAATGGATATTCTAGTAATTAATTTGGAGCCAGATACTAGCTATATGTATAAGGCTCCACCAACTTTAGTTCTCAGTAGTTTTTTGATTAGCTAACATTCAACATAGCTAGCTACCTGTATCTTTTTCCCAATAGCTCTCTATTACACATTACATCCTAAACTAGGACATGAGCTTTTTAGCACAGTAAAGGGCCCTCTGAAGTTAGGAGAACCTCTGTTCAAAGGACAACTAAAATGTACCATCTGGTTTACCTTAACGTCTGAGATAAGGACAGCCTCCCTACAAGGGACAGTAGACCCGATCCCAGTGTGTCCTTTATTCAGAGGTTCCACTGTATCTTAGTGTAAATTAACCTCTGAGATAAGGACAGCCTCCCTACAAGGGACAGTAGATCTGATTTCAATGTGTCTTTTATTCAGAGGTTCCAATGTATTTTTCGATATTATACACATTCACTTGACACAGAGAAGGCAAGGGAAGAGTTGGTTTTAATTGATGTGATCAATGTCACCTCCCATACTGTTCTTATAGTTATAAACCTAAAGATGGAGCTGTAACATCATCTTATGTTATCAAGAGAAACCACTATATGATGATGAGCATTAGCTTTCTAGTACTTCTGGGAATTATTTTCAAAAATCTGCAAATAAGATAACCCCTAGAGAGCAGTGGTCCTCGAGGATATTAATGTCCGATGGAATATAATACACTAATATCCTCCCCACTCAGTGAGCTGTTGTGTATACATACATACTTGAAAAACAATTGTCTTCATCTGAGCCATCAGCACAATCATTGTTTCCATCGCATTGGTCAGTAGTAGAAATACAGTCTCCATCATCACAGAGAAATCCACCTGGGCAAGCTGACAATTGAGAGAGATGAGGTAACAATAAGTATAATGCCATTTTAATTAAAAATAGCTACAGGCTAAAAATGGGCATGGCTAAGCAAATATGGGAGTGGTCAGGAAAAAATCAGCATACTTGCAGCTCCCACACCCAACTCCACCCAATATAATTACATCTGACTAGTGGGGGGTCTCTGACTAGTAGAGGGTCTTTGACTAGTGGAGGGATTTTTGACTAGTGGAGGGTCTTTGACTAGTGGAGGGTCTCTGACTAGTGGAGGGTCTCCGAGTAGTGGAGGGACTACAGTGGTTTTCATCTGAGCCGTCAGCACAATCATTTCTTCCATCACATCGGTCATAACGAGAAAGAGTACAGCCTCCATCATTACAGGGAAATCCTCCTGGGCAAGCTGACAATGAGAGAGATGAGGTTAACAAAAGCTCCAGGGCATGGCTGGGCAAATATGAGAGTGGTCAGAAAACACTTGCAAGCTCCCGCCCCTATCCCACCCCATCCCACCCCCAGCCTGACACCGACCAATATAATTACATCCTAGAGGAATAAAGATACAAACTATCTTCTGTTTGCTTTAAGGACTAGTGGAAGGTCTCTGACTATATAGTAGAGGTTCTCTGACTAGTGGAGGATCTCTGACTAGTGGAGAATCTCTGACTAGTGGAGGGATTCTAGTTGTAAACAAGCAGATGGGCTGAGAGATTCTATTATAAATTATGAGATGATCCTTGTCAATCACACTCTCCACACAGATATCACTAATTGGAATGATTAGCAACATGTTAAGCTTGTATTGAGTAAGAATGTAAGTAATTCCAGCCAGCCAAAAAAGTTGTTACGACAATTGTCCCACATCATAATCCATTTTAAGTACTGAAACTCACAAACACATCGGATTTCATCACTTCCATCTGAACAATCTCTGGAAAAATCACATCGGTCAAAATAGGAACTTGTACAGGAACCATCTCTACATGTGTAGCCTGAACAATGTGATGCTGCATAATAAATTAATACCCATCACAACTCCTCAAATGAGATCACTCTAGCTATGTAGCTAATGAATGATACCTCTGCTGCATTTATCAGTGAAACTCCTCTACTCTAAAATGAGGATGCTGGTGGTTTAGGTTAACTGCTAGAGGTGTCCTCATTTAAGGGTGTTGGAATAGGGTTTTACTGTATAAAGAGGTGTCCTCATCTCAGAGCCTCCAAACACACAGATTTATCCATATTTTTATGGATTTTATATCTATTAATACAGATTATGGAAATTGATTCAATTTATACGGAAGCATTCAAAAATTAGATAGCTAGTAGCTAACTAGCTACGGGGAAATAGCATTGTCCTGAGGCCTAAAAATTTGTCTGGACAGTTCATATTCGTCATAGCTGGTAATAAACACAGTAAGTTGGTTTAATGTAGGTTAATTTGTGATGATTTTTTATAGTTCACAGTCTAGTCTAACCCTTTCGCTACACTAATTTTGGATTTTTTTTTTGATTTGGCATTGGTCGTCACTAGGCGCCGGCGCCCCAGGCAGCAAAAGGTCGCGCAGGTCAGCGTGACGTCATGCTGGCGGCTAGCAGATCAAGGCAGAAAGAATGAGCTCCTTGGAGACTCTTGCTGGCCTGCTTATGGCCTCTCTCACACCGACGATCCTCTACGGAACTGCCCCATGCACTATGCCACTCTCCTTTTCTTTTCATTTTTTTTTTTTTTTTAAAGTCCATATAAAGCGAACATCAAAGGAAGATCAAAGGCAGCTCCTCCCTGTGGTCAAACATCTGAGAACTGACGGACCACAACCCATTGTTCTGACTTCCGATGCCGACAGTCAAAGGTTGGCGGCAGGAGGACGTCCTGGTGCCGACGGGGTCCGAGTAACGGACGGTTGAAAAGTGTGTAAAATTACACTCTTTTGGGAGCGAAAGGGCTATATATGTTTTATCATTATTAATCACTGTCAGAATAGTTAATTAATGATTAATAATGCAAGTTATGAAACTAGCTAGCTACAGAATATGCTACAAAAATACGGAAAGTGATTAATTTTTATACTGAAGTTATTCGCTCCAAGTTGGAGGCTCTGTCATTTCAGGGTGTTGGAATAGAGGAGTTCCACAGTATACAGAGGTGTCCTAATTTCATGAGATTGGAATAGAGGGGTTCCAGAGGTGTCCTCATTTCAGGGTAATGGAATATAGTATATAGAGGGGATGATTGTCCTTCACGCAAACTATGGTCCTAGCCACTACAAATCATTATCACAATTATCAGGGTAAAGTAGTCAGGACACAGAGATAAGAGACGGCTTGCAGGACACAGCTGAGATGTCACACTGCTAAACATCTTTAATGATCATCCTCTTCATAGAGAACACCTTTAATGATCACCCTCTCCACAGAGAACACCTTTAATGATCAGATCACCCTCTCCACAGAAAACACCTTTAATGATCAACCTCTCCACAGAAAACACCTTTAATGATCAACCTCTCCACAGAGAAAACCTTTGATGATAAGATCATCCTCTCCACAGAGAACATTAATGATCAATCTCTCTATAGCAAAACACTACCCTCTCTACATCAAGAATACTCTTCATGAAGAGAACACCCTGTTCATGATCCCCCTCTCTACTGAGTATAGAGAACACTATAACTTGTATATGGTCACTATTATGTAATGTGCAAGACATCATATCAGCCAATAGTGGAGACAAATTATAGCACTAAAAAAATGTTTTAGCTAGTATCAGCAAATTAACCATCAACCTTTAAGTTTAGCAAGGTCCAAGCTTCAACCTTCCTCCTTCAACATTTTAGGAACCTCAGGACTCACCTGTAATGGTGTCTGCATGAAGTGCTGCAGTAAGGAGTGTAAACACTACAGAAATGTAGACTTTCATTCTCTAGGGGACAATATTAGTTGTCTTTAATAATGGAGTAGAGTAATACAGTTACTTCTTGAAGTACACAAAACACTACTCAATCTGCACGTCAACAGCTAGCTTTTTGCACACCCACACGTCGATGCATTATTATAGTAAAATCGTGCTAGCTAGCACCAACAGTCATGATATGTAGCACTTCAGTGGTGTAGACTTTTAGTACGGAAGGGGTGGGAGGAGAGCTAATAAAGTAGAAGCAAATGAGCCGCAAAAGGGGGAGGGCGTGTGCAAAATTTTTCTTCAGGTGTAAGAGAGCAATATTATTCACTAAGCCACTATAATTATTGTATTAATATTTAATTACACAAGGCTCTATTTCATTGAAGATTGTGAACTCTGTACTGAAACAAACATCTTCAATGTCACTTTCAAGCTATTAAGAATAATATTTTAGAATATACTCATTGAAAAACCTAAATATTAAGCTCATTAGTTCAGGCTGTCTGTTGGCTTGGCTAATAGCTAACTGCCCTCAAGTTCATTGTGGCTTGAAGCAGTACTAAAACACTTCCTTAGAGACTAACACTGTAAATAAGGGGGGTTTAAGCCTTTCATCTCCCCACCCCCCTCCCCCTTGCCTACAACCTTGCAATAAAATATCCCTTGATTATTCTTCCATCTGATATAACTGACTTTAAGAGAATTAGCTAATAGCCTAGAATCATTATATACTAGTAACCAGTGGCTAGTGTTACCTCAACGAGATCCCTTCCAACCCTGATACAACAGAGAACATTTAAAATTATAGTGTCAAAAATAATATATTATGTGGTGTCGTTATCAGAGATTGTGCCAGTCCAAAACAGTCCCAGGACAGAGAGAGATGATGGCCTACAGGACATAGGTGAAGGAAGAGTATGGGTGAGGGACAGGTCAACTAGATATGTGG
Source organism: Diacarnus erythraeanus (assembly GCA_964016965.1). NCBI lineage: Eukaryota > Metazoa > Porifera > Demospongiae > Poecilosclerida > Podospongiidae > Diacarnus > Diacarnus erythraeanus. The sequence goes on along the minus strand of OZ024670.1, from coordinate 8,411,785 downwards.
TCAAGAGTTTCACACTGTCATGTTTCAGTAATATAGCATAAAATTAAATTCCCAAAAACAACAAAAAACATTTTTCTAAAGGAGTATGATGATATAGCTAAAGATTAATCAATATCCAATTTTTTGTCTGTAGCTAGCTATGTATAACATTTATCGGATAAAATTGTTATGTAGTTAATTTATTGATTTTAGACACATAAGTTCCATACAGTGGTGATAGAGAAGATTGTGAGGCCAGTCCACCTTCACCTCTTGCCTGTCCAATTGAACCAGCATTACTGCCTCTCAATATAAACTGAGCCTATGAGGGAGGAGATTCCTCTTGGTATTTGTCACTAACAGGTGTCCTCGAGATAAGTAGTAGAATATTTCATAGACTGAAAGTAAGTGGATGGTGCCTCACCGCTCTGAAGCTCTGCATTGGGAAGGGGTGGAGCATTGCTCAGGATAAATGGGCTGTAGGTCTGAGAGATTCTGGTTTCTAGTAGACTGGGTTATCTCATTTGAAGATCTTGCCTTTTTACAGCAAATGAAACTGCAATGAAACATGCAGTTAAGTTATTCACCATTTCATCTGGGGGTGGGGATGCAAGGGAAACTCCCACCCTCCAAAAAAATGTTCAACTTCCCCCTCCCTCCATTAAAAAAAGGAAGAAAAAATTACAAAACTGCTATTAAAGTTAGAAAACTAGACATAGGTTTTTGTTATTGTTTACAAAGTTATAATAGTGTCCAAACCATTTAAAGTCTTTGGTCCCTCCTCATGGCTTCATTTAATGTTTCAGCACATAATTTTCTGATCCTTGTTTTTGCTAGTTTTATTTCACTGAAGCTTTTGGAAGTGTGCACAAAGACCATAGAGCACTTGCCTCAGTATATTTTTGCTCTCAACATTAAGTTTTGGTGTAACAGTTAACTGACAGTTTCCATTTGTAGTGTGGTAAAGGACCTAAACATGATGTGAGAACACATGACATGGCATGGCATGATGCCACAGCAGCTGCAAGCATATTTCCTAGGACCCTAAACCATGCAGATGAGTCTGATAGACCACACCACCAACAGTCACAATACGTACATTACATCATTAATGCCTTCAACAAACACAATAATTTGTAGGACAGTGCTTAGCTATAAGAACAACTCTAGGTAGGTACTAGTTATCCATACCAATCTACATGTTTTTTTAGGCTATAAATCAGCTATTAGGTGTAGTTAGCTGTGGTTATAATCATTAAGAGCTCTAGATACAGATTACTTTTACTTAAAGACATGTTTGGAGAAGTTTATTATAAATACGTAGTGTGTATGTTCTTGCAGGGATAGCATTTGTAATCGCCATGGGTTTTTTTTTTATATTAATAGGGCTTCAGCTAGGAATTTTTGCTTGGGAGGGAAGTTGACAGGAGGAGGGAGGGTAGAGCAATCATACACAGTTAGATTCTATAAGCTACAGTCCAGAGAAGGAGCTAGGAGTTCTTATAATGTTAAGAACTTGAAGACCTTGAAGACACTAATTATAACTTTAGCTTTCTTTCAAGGTGGGGTCTAAAGGCATGCCCCCCTCCCTTGTATTTTAGATGTCTTTGATTCCATTCTGTGGCATCTTAGGCTGTCTCCTCACATGCACATTTTGATGCAGAGCTCTTCAGCATTTCAGTGAAATCCTTGTGCACTGTGTGTGTTCAAGTAGGCAAAATGATAATCATTACTCACATACTGAATGACACTGGGAAAATTGCTCGTCGACACCATCAGAACACTCCTCTGTTCTGTTACAAAATATGGGACTACTTCTTACCATACAATTTCCATCACACAGAAAAGAGTCTTTTCCACACTTGCCAGCTTTAGCTGAATGAGAAGTAAATATTATACAATATTATTCCTTGGAAAATAGTTGAACATGTCCCTTAGAAAATTTCAAAATTTCCATGACTGCTCTATTATCTGGTGGTTCATCTGATATTAATGTATTAATTTTATATCTGTTGCACATATTTTTTTGGCTGGTTGGTATGGAATGTGTTCCATCAAACACTAGACTTGTTGATTGCTCTAGAGCGTCTGTTATGGGCACCTGTCTACACAGTGAAGATATAGCTTTAGAACAGTGTTACCAGATTCAGGGAATTGTCCCCAGATTAAGGGAATTTTTGTGGTGTTTAGGGACCAGGATTGTTTAGTTAGGGATTTTTTTTTTTTAATTCTGAGCATGCCCAGATGGGGCATGTCTGGTCTAGTCATGTGCAGTCTGTATACAATTTAGTGCATGTTCCTGATTCAGACATGTGCAAGAATGCATGGCAGCTCGTTTTCAAGCAGTGATGATGATTGTTACTAAACACCCACTCCAATTAAGGGAAATTTAGGGAAATTTTTTCTTGAGGGTAGGGAATTTGCATCTACTGAATCTGGTAACACTGCTTTAGAATGCAGTTATCTCATAGCTAGTAAGTCAATAGTAAAACTACTGCATTGGATACATAGCTACTCAATTCTAATCTGCTGGCAAATGTTTTTTGCATTAATTATTTGCATTTGCATTTAACATTAGTAATGGGTTATTAGCTAGCTAGGATGCTTACTGTTGACACTGGAACCAAATATGATTGCAATAATTGACCATCCATGTCAGGGCTGCCAAGTCTCACTGATTTTCAGTGAGTCTCACTAAAATGAGCACAATCTCAAGATCTCACTAAGAAAGTGTGAAATCTCACTGATTTTTTTTTACAGACTGGACTGTATCATAACAGCAGCAGCCAGTGCCACACCTATGCCCTTGATAGTATTCTCTAATTAAGCAGGTTGAACTTTGAACTAAAAAATTGTAACAGTCAGCATTGATGGCTGAGTCTAGCAGCTCTTTCTCTAGCTCTTACTTCTGTGAAGAGGCCATAGGTGGAAGTGGTACTTCAAGTTCAGATGGTGATCTGGATGATTGTGATGATGGACCAGGGCCATCTGTGGCAAAGAAAGCCAAGAGGAAGTTGAAATATTCTGGAGCCTACAAGTATAAATCAAGTTTTTCCAAGGATTGGACCAAGACTTGGAGCTTCATAACTGCAGTTCCAGGTGATCAGCATTCATTCCAGTGTACCTTGTACAGCAAGACCTTGAGTTGTAGCCATCAAGGAGTAAGTGATGTCAAGACACATATAGCTGGAAAAACTCACCAACGAATAGGCTCACAGATGTCCAAACAGAGTCAACTTTCATTCGCCTCAAGAACAAACCCATTGTCTGACAAGGTATCATGGCTTCTAGCATTTATAAATTTCAAGATTAATTTTTTTTTTGTTTCCATAGGTAATACGAGCTGAAGTTAAGCTTACCAATTTTGTGGTCGAACAGTACAATACAGTACAATGAACTTCATAGAAATAAATGATTTATGTTTTTTATGTATAATTGTCCATAAAATTGCCAAATATTATAGCTGAGGGCACTGCATCATGTCTCTCAAGATTTTTTGCCTAATTTGGGGCAATCTCAAGATTTTTTATGGATCATCTCAAGAAATCTGGGTTGTTTAGGTTGGCAGGCCTGCCATGTTGGGCTCCAGCCCACCATTCGACCCTGTACCAGACAGAGAAGAGGACAAAGATTAAAGAGCACACTTATAATTATCATTACGTCATACATTAATACTTAAACACGTGTGATTTGTCAATTGTTTTAGTTGTTAGAATAAAGATTTTGTGTAATACAAATCTCCCTGCTCTACATAACTCTGTTGCGCTAGTAAGGCTACCTGTCGGCAATCGCAGGACCCGAAAACCCAACAATCCACAGTGCTGGAGGGAAGTCTGCTGTGTTGGGAACCAATCTCTGCAATCACTCAAGGTACACAAGTTTGAAAGTGATATCGAAAAACTATGAGACTTCTTAGATTATTTATATTGCATTGGTTAATTAATATGCAGGCTGTTGCCATGGAATGCCATGGTGAAGTCATGTGCAACTTTGACCTTGCTGCATTGCTATAATTTGGCCTATAATTTAGCTACATGTACATGTCTGGGTGGGAGGGGGTGGGGGAGGGAGAGGAGCAGACAACTGAATGTCCTAATGATTAGGTTGTCCTAAAGACTAAAGATTAATATGTCCCAATAATGTCCTAATAATAAAGTTGTCCTATACTACAGGAACAGCTCCTCTAACTACTATGGAACCAACAAGTGTTGATGTTACATACCTAACATCTGATTCCAGTACTGGAATCAGTCCTGAGATTATTTTAGTAGTGGTGGTGAAAACCACAGTCATTCTTACTTCCTATCATTATAGGAATCAATAGAAAAATTGACATGAAAGTGAAATTTCACATCATGCCCTCAGAGAGTAAATAATACTCCCTCAATTAATGTTTTTTGACATGTGATTACTGTCATGTCCATTAACAAACAAGTTCAGGGTTCTTTCTCCACGTAACAGTTGACATTACATCATTCAGATTACATCATTGTCAATTTTGTGCTATTAATAATTGTGTATCTAACAGCCCATAGCAATATATAGTACAATAATTATGATGTAATCTCAATGATGTAATGCATATAAAAACAAGAACTATGATGTCCATTTTGCAGCCCTTGTTTGTTGTTTTCAGGGACCAAGGTCTTGAAAGTGTCAAGGAATTTTGCTGGCTTGTTATAACATTGAATACAGTATAGTATGTGTGTGTGTGCACCTGCCAATTATACAGAACAATTAGCTAATCTATCAGTAAATAAACCATTCAAGCATGTGATAAAGTCAAGAGGGAGTTTATCTCCTGGTACAGTAGATCCAGTTATCTCAGGACACCCCAATTGAAGGAGTAAAGGTGGATTTACGGCTTTAGTGCTCAGTGGATATCAGCTACTGGACATATTGCATCTAACCCTTCTGAAGTGAAGTGATTTAAAAAGAACTGGAATTTTGGAATATACATTTTCTGACCTTATAGAGTACATGTATACTGTCTAGCTGCTACCAACATTTCCCCCATTAATTATTCTTTTATTGACAATAATTTAAAAAAAAAAATTTCTAGTTATAGCCGACCATCCCTGTGAACTGTACAGTATATTACTTGGTCAAGAACAGTAAGAAGGGCAGTGAGGAGGGCAGTGAGAATTAGGAAACAAGTGCAGTGACAGACAAAAGTTAATAGAAAAAGTAGAGAACTAGATTATTTTTGTACCTTCATCTTTTGGCGACAAACATATATCATATGCAGTGTCCTCATAAGGAGGTGTTTATGTTTCAGGAGTACATCTCTGTAGCTGGGAAGGTGTGTAGCATCATCAGTAAGGAGGTGTCCTTATTTCAGGGGTAGTTTATATACACCATTATGTCATAATATATTCTATTTATAGCCAGGAATTATTTACCACATATACACCATTATGTCATAATATATTCTATTTATAGCCAGGAATTATTTACCACTAGTAGACTGAAGTGAACTGCATACAATGAAATAGAAGACTTTGGACTAGCAGATAACCAAATAAGTTAATACATAATGTATACACACTTTAACATTCAGTGTATTACTATCAACACACACATCATTAAGGACATGTCCTCACACTACAACAACTGTTACACAGTCTATATACACAAGAATAATTTTAAAATGTTGTGCAGTTTATTGTTATTGTAAAAAAAAAAATTCAATAAGAGGAAGCCACATGAGTGAGTGTAAATTAATTATTGAGGGTACATGGGTGCATTCGGATTGGGATATGCATTCGGATCGGGATATGCATTCGGATCAGGATATGCATTCGGATCGGGATATGCATTCGGATCGGGATATGCAGACACAGCTTGCATTGGGTATCCTTGCGGTTGTTGTTGTGGGTAGTTTGGGTAGTTCAGGTTGCTAGGGTAACCACCAGGCTGCGATTGAGGATAGGCAACAGCAGCTGAATACGAAGGAGGTGGCTCCTGTTGGAGAGTACTCTGAGGATACTTAGTTTCTTCTGTGGTAGTGGTAGTGGTTAACACCATCGGGACTGCTGGTGTAGTGGTGGTCACCACAGGAGGGTTCCTCCTCCGGCTACTAGAGAACGCAGCACCCGTGGCACCAGCACAGCACACTACACAGCAGATGACACCCACACAGATGGAGATGGGAAGGACACAAAGAAGAATGATACCAGCCACTATTAGTCCAATGATAAGCCCTGTAACTGAAACAAAACACACATTATTACTATGACAGAAATTTTTACAAATATTGCCACCTACATTTGAACCCCTCAACCCCCCTATCCCCTCAACTCCCCTCTACCACATCTATTCCAACACCCTGAAATGAGGATCGACACCTTAATTTTAACTCTTAGTGAAATAACACCTCTATATACAATTCCAACACCCTGAAACAAGGAAACCTCTGTATACACTGGAACTCCTCTATTCCAACACCCTGAAACAAGGAAACCTCTGTATACACTGGAACTCCTCTATTCCAACACCCTGAAATGAGGACACCTCTGTATACAGTGGAACTCCTCTATTCCAACACCCTGAAACAAGGAAACCTCTGTATACACTGGAACTCCTCTATTCCAACACCCTGAAACAAGGAAACCTCTGTATACACTGGAACTCCTCTATTCCAACACCCTGAAATGAGGACACCTCTGTATACAGTGGAACTCCTCTATTCCAACACCCTGAAACAAGGAAACCTCTGTATACACTGGAACTCCTCTATTCCAACACCCTGAAACAAGGAAACCTCTGTATACACTGGAACTCCTCTATTCCAACACCCTGAAATGAGGACACCTCTGTATACAGTGGAACTCCTCTATTCCAACACCCTGAAACAAGGAAACCTCTGTATACACTGGAACTCCTCTATTCCAACACCCTGAAACAAGGAAACCTCTGTATACACTGGAACTCCTCTATTCCAACACCCTGAAATGAGGACACCTCTGTATACAGTGGAACTCCTCTATTCCAACACCCTGAAACAAGGAAACCTCTGTATACACTGGAACTCCTCTATTCCAACACCCTGAAACAAGGAAACCTCTGTATACACTGGAACTCCTCTATTCCAACACCCTGAAATGAGGACACCTCTGTATACAGTGGAACTCCTCTATTCCAACACCCTGAAACAAGGAAACCTCTGTATACACTGGAACTCCTCTATTCCAACACCCTGAAACAAGGAAACCTCTGTATACACTGGAACTCCTCTATTCCAACACCCTGAAATGAGGACACCTCTGTATACAGTGGAACTCCTCTATTCCAACACCCTGAAACAAGGAAACCTCTGTATACACTGGAACTCCTCTATTCCAACACCCTGAAACAAGGAAACCTCTGTATACACTGGAACTCCTCTATTCCAACACCCTGAAATGAGGACACCTCTGTATACAGTGGAACTCCTCTATTCCAACACCCTGAAACAAGGAAACCTCTGTATACACTGGAACTCCTCTATTCCAACACCCTGAAATGAGGACACCTCTGTATACAGTGGAACTCCTCTATTCCAACACCCTGAAATAAGGACACCTCTGTATACACTGGAACTCCTCTATTCCAACACCCTGAAATGAGGACACCTCTGTATACAGTGGAACTCCTCTATTCCAACACCCTGAAATAAGGACACCTCTGTATACAGTGGAACTCCTCTATTCCAACACCCTGAAATGAGGACACCTCTGTATACAGTGGAACTCCTCTATTCCAACATCTTGAAACAAGGACACCTCTGTATACAGTGGAACCTCTCTATTACAACACCCTGAAACAAGGACACCTCTGTATACAGGAGTGGAATTTCAGTTATACAGACCCTATGTGGCCTATATATGTGAAAACATCTGTATACTTAAGCAATACATGAGAATGAGTATTATTCTATATAAAGCACAACAAAACAGCAATGAATATCATTAATTTGGAACTATAGTCTAATCATAAACTAAGCTCCACTATACTTTAGCTCTCAGTTTACTTTTTGATTAGCCAACCTCTGAGATAAGGACACCCTCTCTACAAGGGACAGTAGACCTGATCCCAATGTGTTCTTTATTCAGAGGTTCCACTGTATCTTAGTGTAAATTAACCTCTGAGATAAGGACAGCCTCCCTACAAGGGACAGTAAAGATCTGATCCCAATGTGTCCTTTATTCAGAGGTTCCACTCTTAAGATATTATACACATTCACTTGTCACAGAGAAGGTAAGGGCAGAGTTAGCTTTAATTGATGGGGTCAATGGCACTTCCTATACTGTTCTTATAGCTTTAAAGATGCTGAAACCACAAAATGATGAGAAGTTACTAGTATCTGGTACTTGAAAATTTACAATTATTATTTTCCCTGAAATCTGCAAACCTTATAAATATGATAACCCCTATAGAGCAGACAATAAGTAAGATAACTCCCACAGAACAGACAATAATTAAGATAACCCCTAGAGAGTAGTGGTGAGGATATAAGTGTCCGATGGAGTATAATCCAATTATATCCTCCCCACTCAGTGAGCTGTTGTATGTACTTGAATGACTACAATTGTCTTCATCTGAGCCATCATCACAATCATTGAATCCATCACAGCGGTCAGCAACACGAAAAGTACAGTCTCCATCATCACAGGGAAATCCACTTCGGCAAGCTGACAATGAGAGAGATGAGGTAACAATAAGTCATGCAATTTAATTAACAATAGCTCCAGGCTAAAAAAATGGGCATGGCTAGGCAGATATGGGAGTGGTCAGGAAAAATCAGCACACTTGCCAGTTCCCACCCAAACTCCACCCCACACCCAACTCCACCCAATATAATTACATCTGACCAGTGGATGGACGCTTGCTAGGAGGAGCTCCGACTAGAGAAAAGGTCTGACTATATAGTTTCGGACAAGCAGATGGAGCCAGAAGTGAAATGAGAGATTATTATTATTATTATTATTATTATTATGAGATTCATACTCTCATTATCTTTAAGTCTCTATGCAGACAACACTCTTCATAATGTAACTACTCAAGCAGTATTACTACACGACCTTTGACCCACTAACAGATGTACTCTGCACTTCATACTCTGCACTCTAGACTTACTAAGAATTACATTATTGATAAAGAATACTATTTGAGAATTTACACACCAACACAGATATCATAGAATGTGCACTAATTGGAATCCTTAGCAACATGCTATTGAATAAGAATGTAAATAATTCCAGTCTGCCAAAAACGACAATTGTCCCACATCACCATCTATTTAAGTATTGAAACTCACAAAAACATTGGGTTTCGTCACTTCCATCCGTACAATCTCTGCGGCCATCACAGCGATCAGAAGAGAAAGTTGTGCAGGATCCATCTCTACATGTGTAGCCACCGGAACAATGTGTTGCTGCATAATAAATTAATATCCATCACAACTCCTCAAATGAAATCACTCTATGTAATGAATGATACCTCTTATACATGCAGTAATCCCCTCTACTCTAACACCTTGAAATAAGGAGTGATTTTAGGAATGGTGGGAGGGGAGGGGCTCCCATGTATATTTTGCAGCTAGGGAAGTGTCCTTATTTCAGTAAAAAAGGTACATTATTAACTAGTAGAGGTGTCCTCATTTCAGGATATTGGTATAGAGAGGTTCAACTATATACAGAGGTGTCCTCAGAAAGAGATGGCTCGAATAACATAGCCGAGATGTCACACTGCTAAACACCTTTAATAATCACTTTTTCTGCAGAGAACACCTTTAATGATCACCCCCTCCACAGAGAACACCTTTAACGATCACCCTCTCTACAGATAACACCTTTAATGATCACTCCCTCCACAGAGAACACCTTTAATGATCACCCTCTTCACAGAGAACCAGAGCTCTCAAGGCAAACATTATCAAAGAGTGAAACTATCCAACTTCAGGAGTGAGATTAGCTATTGTAGGTGTGAGACATGCTGTTAAAAAACCTGGCAATAGTATTGCCTCTTATGAAATCTTTCCACTTGGTAATAATAATTAGCTATATCCATGCTAGTGTTTGAAGAATAATAACTAAATATTAAAGTATCAATAGCTTTTTTAGACGGTTCAGGCTTTCCTTCATCAAATTCGAATGGAAAAAAGAAGCTCGGTTGTCCATGATTTGATAGAAAATGACTGACAGCTAGAAAATAATTACATTAGTAATTTTGGGATAGACCACACCACTACTGCATCAGGTAAGGTGTGTCCAATTGTGAATTTTGGCACCTCTGAAAATAATTTTTTCTAGGCGTGAGTTTGTGAACTAGTAATTGAGAGACCGTGAGATTTAGTTCCAAGGTGTAGACTCACACCCTAGTCGTGAGACTTGAGAGCTTAGATATACCTTTAATGATCATTCCCTCCACAGAGAACACCTTTAATGATCACCTCACTATAGCAAGAATACCCTTCATGAAGGGAACACCCTGTTCATGATCACCCACTATACAGAGTGTCCCTTTAAGATGAGGTCTGTATATTGGTCACTATAAATAATGTGCTAGACATCATATCAGCCATAATGGAGACAAATTACATCACCAAAAAGGAACTGTTTTAGCTAAGATCAACAAATTAACGATCAAACGTTCAAATCTAGCTAGGTCCAAGCTTCTTTCGACATTCTAGGAACCTCAGGACTCACCTGTAATGGTGTCCACTAGAAGTGCTGCCGTAAGGAGAGTAAACACGACAGAAACGTAGACTTTCATTCTCTAGATGACACTATTAGCTAGCTTTAACGACGGAGTAGAGTAATATAGAAGCTACTCGTTGAAGTACACTCAATCAACAGTTAGCTAGCTTTTCGCATACCACACGTAATATTATACGGCGACGGACACGCCCACCCCTCGAAGACTGAATAGCAGGCCTCAAGTTCATTCTTGGATAATGAAGCACACAGCAGTGCTATACCACTGTGCATTTCCCGGCCTTACTTTCTGTCTTTTTTTCATCTTCAAGTTGAAGTAGCTTATGTAGCTCAAATTAGTAGTATTGCTGAATTTAGGGTGTGGCCATTGTACCATTGATGCACATTTTATTAGCAACAGCAGCAGCCTTCATGATACTACTGACAATAACTTTTATTCTCTTTGTCTATCTTCAATAGCTTTAGCTATGTTTTTTTTGTTTGTTTGTTTGTTTGTTTTTGTTTTTTTGGTTGTTATTGTTTTTTTTTGTTTTTTGTTTGTTTTTTGTTTGTGTGTGTGTGTGTGTGTGTGTGTGTGTGTGTGTGTGTGTGTGTGTGTGTGTGTGTGTGTGTGTGTGTGTGTGTGTGTGTGTGTGTGTGTGTGTGTGTGTGTGTGTGTGTGTGTGTGTGTGTGTGTGTGTGTGTGTGTGTGTGTGTGTGTGTGTGTGTGTGTGTGTGTGTGTGTGTGTGTGTGTGTGTGTGTGTGTGTGTGTGTGTGATCCTGCTTCAAATTCAAGCAAAAATATGACTTTAATCAAGCAAATCATTGATGGTATAACATAGCCTAGAATCATTATACTAGTCACCAGTGGCAAGTGTTAGCACCTCAACAAGATCCCTTCCAGCCCTGATACCACAGAAAACAATTTAAAATACAGTGTCAAAAATATATTATGTGGTGTCATTATTGGGGATTATGCCAGTCCAGAACAGTCCCAGGACAGAGAGAGAAGATGGCCTACAAGACATAAGAAGCCATCACAGGTGTCACTAACAGGTGTTTTCAAGATAGTATGATATTTCCTAGACTGAAAGTAAGTGGGTGGTGCCTCACCAGTCTGAAGCTCTGCATTGGGAAGCGGTGGAGCATTGCTAAGCTGAAAGCTCAGGTCTCCTTTATCATCCAGACTTCGTCTCAGTATAAATGGACTGTGGGTCATTGATAGATTCTGGTTTCTAGTAGACTGGGTTAGTTATCTCATATTTGAAGATCTCGCCTTTTTACAGCAAATGAAACATGCAGTTATTTTAGTTAAAAAATAAAGAAAAAGAATCAACCCATGGCAATTAGCTACAAATGCTATCCCTGCAAGAAGATATATTAGCCTTGTCCAAACATATCTTTAAGTAAAGTAATCTGTATCTAGAGCACTTAATGATTATAGTCATGCCTAATAACTATAGCTATATAGAATATCAGGGGACATACACATCCATACCCACTAACCACACCCATAAAGTCTGTGTCATCAATAAAATTAATGTAGCCAAAAAATATACTTATACTAGCTAGTAACATTTGATAGATTTTTGGAGGTAGCTTTCCTGCATTCTGTGGGCAATTCCTCTGTAAAAGTTGACTCATGGGCTCATAGCAGCACTGTAAGAAGTTAAACTTCATTGTCTGCACTGAACTTCTAACAGTTGATTTTTTAGTCTTAGTTTGAGCCATAAACCACAATGTGCTCTGGCCTATTGGGGACAAATGAGTACCCCTTTGAGGACATGATGGGGACAAAGCTCCCAGTTAGGAAACCATCCCTGAAGTTTGGGGACAGTGGGTACCCATGATTAGTACCTACCTAGAGTTAGCTATGCTCTTAATGTATACAAGCACTGTCCTACAAATTATTGTGAAGGCATAAAGCATTAACCATGTAATGTATTTTAATGATGTAATGTATTGTGACTGTTGGTGAGAATTCCATTCTGATGCAGAGCTCTTCGGCATTTCAGTGAAATCCTTGTGCACTGTGTGTGTTCAAGTAGGCAAAATGATAATCATTACTCACATACTGATTGACACTGGGAAAATTATTCATCGACACCATCAGAACACTCAGTTACAAAATATGGGACTACTTCTTACCATACAATTTCCATCACACATAAAAGAGTCTTTTCCACACTTGCCAGCTTGAGCTGAATGAGAAGTAAAAATATTTCCTTTGAAAATAGTCAAATTTTAAAAAGTATACAACTATTATATATATCCCTTGGAAAGACTGTTAAATTATCAAAATTTCCATGACTGCTCATTATCTGGTGGTTCATCTGATCAGATGGTGCTATAGCTCCAATTTTAAAGCATACGTACAGCTATAAGGAATGTGTTGGGATGCCACTCTTAGTCCTATTTAATTATGGGCAACAAGATAACAGTGGTTATTCAACAAGTGAACACATTTTGGTCATTCATTAGTAACACAGTCCTTCATTAGTGACTCCAGAGGTAGCCTAAGCTATGGGTTTAACTCAGCTGGTATACTTACTCTTAGCAATCTCTTACATAGGCCTCAACAGTCTGAATTTCGGGGAGTACCTGAATTTAGGGCCATGGTCCTGGGTCCCCAAGGACCCTGTTGTTGGTCCCGGGAAAATGTGGGCCTGCCTATCTAACATGTCATCATGATCATTTCATTAGCTACATGCAAACATGCTCACTGATGCATGCATGTTCAGCATGATGATACAAAACAGCTGATGGAGACAATAGAGGGTATGCGTTTGACGTCATCAATTACGTGACGACCATTTTGAGAGGCAGGGGGCGTAAAAGCTATAGTTATTGTCGTGTTGTTTCTTGTTCTAACAGGCTAGGAAGAGACAGAGACCTTTCATTTTACGGTATGATGCTTATAGCTAAAGATTTCTACCAGGCTAGGTAGCTACAGCCGTTTATTATCTGGTTAGGACTACCTTAGAGGATCATGCATCAGCATCATTAGCTTTTAGATAATGTATTTTATGTATTTTAGCTAGCCTATTAGATTGCTACCTGGCTAAGTAGTTACTGGTTATTCACCTATCAATGACCATTTTACCCCTATGGGTCAAGGTAGCTCCTGGGGTTTGGCATTAGTGTAAGCATAAATAAATCTCCACTTTCCCCAACCCAATCCCATTATTATAGGGGGCAGGACGTATTGATAGCTAGGTAAGTTAGCTCTCGTGCATAGTATGCATCTTTATCCACTTCTTGTATAATTCCATGACATTTATGACAATTTTTGAGAGGTAAAAATGGAAGAATTCACTTGCTTTTGGCTTGTTCTACTTCTGTGAGTTAAAATTAGCACTTGGGTGCTCTTTCTACTTTGCAGCTAGGACTATGCTTGGTTGATTGCTCACACTGAAGAGAACTAAGCTCAAACATGTACCGGCCTTGTACCATTCATGAAACATGCCTCTTGAAATGGCAGCCAGGCATCATGAGACCACATCTTGTGTGATGTCAAACACATTCCCTCTCTTTAGCTAGCCACTATAATTATACATGTAGGGTTTTGTACACTTTAGTTACTTTAAGGGAAAAAGACACTGGAATTATCTATTGCTAGACATGCTGCCTGGCTTTCTAAAATCAACAGAAAAGATTGGACACTAGGACCTGGTGCCCATGTCACTTATGGAACTGGAGTCGGTTAAGACATAGAAGAGAAGCAGCTGCAGCTGTTTCTGTGTCTACTGCTATTAGTCTTCAACTGTAAGGGGGAATCAAGCATTGTTCCTGGTATTGCATGTCAGACAGATACTAACAGGAACTGCAGTAGACACCCTCATTAGGTCCCTTCAAGAGGATGTCACTTAGGTGTGAACTTGTCAATCTTAAGAAACTTAATGCTACTTCTATTTCACCTGAAGCATTCTAGAACAGTAAGGACATGGTTAAATTCTACACTGGTCTTCCCAAATTGGACTGTTCTAATAATTCTTATATCACCTGAATATGCTGAACAGTAAATGTTTAGAAAGAAATCCACTCAGTGGCAAGAAAATGCAACTGTTTATCCAAGGCTGCAGCAACTAGCTATTAATTTGTGCATCCCTGGTATTTCTGTTCCATCAGAAAGACTATTTTCAAAGGCTAGTGAATTGTTACTGTTAAATTATAAAAATTTCCACTACTGCTTATTATCTGGTGGTTCATCTGATCAGATGGTGCTATAGCTCCAATTTTAAAGCATGCAGCGATAAGGAATGTGTCAGGATGCCACTCTTAGTCAATATGGGTAACAAGATAGATAACACACAGTGGTTATTCATTATTGGCCAACATGTGAACACATTTGGTCATTCATTAGTAACACAGTCCTTCATTATTTGTAGCAAGTGACTCCATATTGTCTAAAGGTAACCTAAGCTATATGGGTTTAATTCACCTGGTATACTTACTCTTAGCAATCTCTTGTCATGGAACTCCCTATAATTGATTATCCACAGTGCTGGAGGAGAGTTTGCTGTGTTGCTTGGTACCAATCTTTGCAATCACTAGGTACTCAAAAGTACTCAAGGTTGAAAAAGGGATACTGAAAAGCTAATGAGACTTCTTACATTGGTTAATTATAGCACTCCACTATGCAAACTGTTGCCATGGAAATGCCATGGTCAAGTCATGTCCTATTAATGTTCAACTTTGACCTTGCTACATTAGTCTGGGGGGAGGGAGAGGAGCAGATAACTGAATGTCCTAATGATTAGGTTGTCCTGAAGATTGGGCTTTTTCAATAGTTGTCCTAATGATTGAATTGTCCTAATGATAGCTAAGGCTGTCCTAAAGATTAAGTTGTCCTGATGATTAGAATAATAAAGTTGTCTTAATAATAATTATTAAATTGTCCTACTACAGGAACAGCTCCTCTAACTACAATGGAATGTTGACGTTACATACCAAACATTGGAATCCAGTACTGGAATCAGTCCTGAGATTATTGGTACTATAGTAGTGGTGGGAACCACAGTCATTCCTGCTTTAATATAGTCATAGCTATATATAGTCCTATGTAATTTGGCAGTGAGGAGGTCAGTAATGAGGTGGGGTGTTCTTATATTGGAATAAACATTTCGTCTTGTCTGATTTCCCTAATTACATTATGGACATGTCTTCATGTTACACTACAACAGAGTCACTTAAACTGTTACACAGTTAATATACAAAAAAAAAAAAAAAAAAAAAAAAAAAAAAAAAATGTGGAGTTTATTATTATTGTAAAAAAAATTAAATGCTTAAAAAAAGAGGAAGCCACATGAATGAGTGTAAACTAATAATAATAAATTATTGAGGGTACATGTGTGCATTCGGATCGGGATATGCAGACACAGCCTGCATTGGATATCCTTGTGGTGGCTGTTGTGGGTAGATTGGGTAATTCAAGTTGCTGGGGTAACCCACAGGCTGCGATTGTGGATAAGCAACAGCAGCTGAATACGAAGGAGGTGGCTCCTGTTGGAGAGTACTCTGAGGATACTTAGTTTCTTCCGTGGTAGTGGTAGTGGTTAACACAACAGGGGCTGCTGGTGTAGTGGTGGTCACCACAGGAGGGTTCCTCCTCCGGCTACTAGAGGAGAATGCAGCACCCGTGGTACCAGCACAGCACACTACACAACAGATCACACCCACACAGATGAAGATGGGAAGGATACAAACAAAGACACTTGCCACTATTAGTCCAACGATAAGCCCTACACCTGAAACCAAATAAACATTATTACTATTATTATATCTTTATCACAGAAACTTTTTAATAGGAATCAAATTATGCCACCTCAGGTGAACCCCTCAACCCCCTCTATCCCACTCAACTCCCCTCTATACCAACACCTTGAAATGAGGACACAGTGGAACTCCTCTATTCCAACACCCTGAAATGAGGACACCTCTGTATACAGTGGAACCCCTCTATTCCAACATCCTGAAATGAGGACACCTCTGTATACAGTGGAACTCCTCTATTCCAACACTCTGAAACGAGAACACCTCTGTATACAGTGGAACTCCTCTATTCCAACTCCCTGAAACAAGGATACCACTGTATACAGTGGAACTCCTCTATTCCAACACCCTGAAACAAGGACACCTCTGTATACAGTGGAACTCCTCTATTCCAACTCCCTGAAACAAGGATACCACTGTATACAGTGGAACTCCTCTATTCCAACACCCTGAAACAAGGACACCTCTGTATACAGTGGAACTCCTCTATTCCAACACCTTGAAACAAGGACACCTCTGTATACAGTGGAACCCCTCTATTCCAACACCCTGAAATGAGGACACCTCTGTATACAGTGGAACTCCTCTATTCCAACACCCTGAAACAAGGACACCTCTGTATACAGGAGTGGAATTTCAGTTATACAGACCCTATGCGACCTGCAATAGTCTATATAAGTGAGACATCCATATACTTGAAGCAATACATAAGAATGGACATTCTATTTAAAGCACAACAAAACAGCAATGAATATCATTAATTTGGAACCGGATACTAAGGCTCCACTGTACTTCAGTTCTCCTCAGTAGTTAAATTTGTACTTTTTGATTAGCCAACACTCGACTCAACATAACTGTATCTGAAACCACTCAAATCAATATACAAACCATATTCCATTATTTTTCCAGAACATTTGATAAAGGATTACCTTTGTATACAAAGGACAACTATCTGTTTATCTTAACCTCTGAGATAAGGACAGCCTCCCTACAAGGGATAGTAGACCTGATCTCAATGTGTCCTTTATTCAGAGGTTCCACTGTATCTTAGTGTAAATTAACCTCTGAGATAAGGACAGCCTCTCTACGAGGGACAGTAGACCTGGATCCCCATGTGTCCTTTATTCAGAGGTTCCACTGTATTTTTCATTAAGATATTATACACATTCACTTGTCACAGAGAAGGTAAGGGCAGAGGTCAATATCACCTCTAATACTGTTCTTATAGCTATAAACTTAAAAATGGAGCTGTATAACATCATCACTAGATGATGAGATACTTCTAGGAATTTACAATATTCCCCCCAGAACTCTGCAAATAAGATAACCCTTAGTGAGCAGACAATAACCCCTAGAGAGGAGACGCCGACAATAAGTAAGATAACCCATAGATAGCAGTGGTGAGGATATAAGTGTCTGACGGAGTTAATACACTTATATCCTCCCCACTCAGTGAGCTGTTATATACATACTTGAATGACAATTGTCTTCATCTGAGCCATCAGCACAATCATTGAATCCATCACAGCGGTTGGAACGAAAGGAAGTACAGCCACCATCATCACAGAGAAATCCACTTGGGCAAGCTGACAATTGAGAGAGATTATGTAACATTAAGTAATGCAATTTAATTAATCAGGTTAAAAATGGGCATGACTAGGCAAATATGGGAGTGGTCAGGAAAAATCAGCACACTTGCACAAACTCCACCCCACACCCAACTCCATCCAATATAATTACATCCAAGAGGAATAGGAATAGATAGACTATCTTCTATTTTAGGTCAAGTGGAGGGTCTCTGACTAGTGGAGAGACTCCAACTAGTGGGGGGCACTCTGACTAGTGGGGGGATTCTGACTAGTGGAGGGACTCTGACTAGTGGAGGGTCTCCGAGTAGTGTAGGGATTCCGAGTAGTGTAGGGATTCCGAGTAGTGGAGGTACCACAGTTGTATTCATCTGATCCATCAGTACAATCATAATATCCATTACAGCGGTCAGAAATACGAAAAGTACAGCCTCCATCATCACAGGGAAATCCACTTCGGCAAGCTGACAATGAGAGAGATGAGGTAACAGTAAGTACAGTAAATAAAAGAATAAACTTTCTGGGCTCCTGCTAGACCCTCACTTATACGGACCCCTGGGACCAGCACTATTGTATATAATTGTGTATAAGATATTATACACAGTTTGAGCATAATCTATATTGCTCAAAATTTCTCCCATTATTCTATTCTGCAATGCTAAAAAAAGTTGCCCATTATTCTTGCTAATTCACCCATTATTCTCACAACATTGATTACTCTCCTTTAAAAGAACAGTTTTCAGTTTGTTAAACTGATGTTTCTACATAGTCCTGTAAAGTTTGTCCCTGCTGATCTCCAAAAGTGGCCTTCAGCAGTGAACTAGAAGCCATTTTTGACACTATCAAAAAACTGAAACATGCCACATGGCTGATCACATGCTCAATCACTGTATAGTCATCAATAGTTCATGAAACCACTAATGGAATTAGGCCTATAGAGTAGATCCATTTCCATCAGGACCACTCAGAGGACATCAAAATTAGCTGTACAATGACCAGGTGGCAAAAAGAGCTCAAATTATTCCCAAAATGTGCCCCATTATTCTAGCATTATGCTTGATTCCTGGCAGTCTCTAAAATTATGCCAGCATAATCTACCTAAGCCTAGCTGTGGTGCTACTACTAGCAGTCTAGCACATTGACTGAATGGGTTTTAATAATTAACTAAAGGGCTAGAAAATGGATGTGGTCGGCAAAATAGGACTATGTTGAAGCCTTCATTATACTACAATACAACTCCCACTGATTCGTACGTATTATAATTATTGTTTATTGCAGCATAATTGGGAAACAATAGAAAGCAATAGGTGAAAGTTCAGGAATCAGAGCATAGCATAATAGGTTTTTAAAAAATAGCATAATTCATAGCTTCCAACTTCTCCAAGTATCTGACCGGGACAGGCCACGCCCTCTATGAATATCATTATAATTCTATTGTTTAGCTACACAATGATTTTACAGCAGCTGGAAATTCATGTGACTTAATTACAATTACATGTATTGTAGCTTGAGTTAATGCAGTGTAAAGTCAGCATATAATATAGTTCAATTGCCCTCTTGCAGCTTGCCAGGAGCTATGTAAACTAATAATTAATAGCCAGTGGCCACAGTTTATGTAACTGTCTGCCTCTTTGTCTCCTGACGGGGACATTGAATCAAGTTGTAGTACCAGGCGGGACACTCTGGCAGACTAGAATACCAGGACTGTCCCGGAATGGCCGGGACAGTTGGAAGCTATGATAATTTACTCATCCCTAATTCATTGTATAAAGTAAATATAGCTAGCTAGCTGAAGTAGGCTGGATAATCCAGGAGCCATAAGTGAGGGCCATAAGTGAGGGCCTGATATGCTAGGGTCTACTGTACAGGCATGGCTGGCCAAATATGGGAGTGGTTGAATAAAATAGTACACATGCAAGCTCCCACCCCCAGCCTGACACCACCCAATATAATTACATCCTTGTGGAATAAAGATACAAACTATCTTCTGTTTTAAGGACTAGTGGAAGGTCTCTGACTATAGTAGAGGGATTCTAGTTGTAAACAATTAGCAAATTTAAGAGATTACCATTAGAAATTATGAGATGATCCTTGTCAATCACACTCTCATAATCTTTAAGTGTTCATATTTAAGTCTCTATGCAGACAACACACTTCATAATGTAACTACTCAAGCAGTATTACTACACGACCTTACCAAAAGCCAGCCAGCTAGAGGATGTACTCTGTGCACTCTAGACTCTGACATTCTGGCTCATGTTGAATAAGAATTACACTATAAACAGACTACAAAACTATTTGAGAATTTCCCCATACACACCAACACAGATACCATAGAATGTGCACTAATTGGAATCCTTAGCACCATAGAATGTAAGGAATTTCAGACTGCCAAAAAAATCGTAATATTGTCCCACATCATTATCTATTTTAAATAATGAAACTCACAAAAACATCTGGTCTCGTCACTTCCATCCCAACAATGACGGATACCATCACAGCGATCAGAAGAGAAAGTTGTGCAGGAACCATCTCTACAGGTATAGCCGTAACAATGTGATGCTGCATAATAAATTAATATCCATCACAACTCCTTAAATGAGATCATTCTATTTTAATGTATGATAACTTTGCTGCATACATTAGTGAAACTCCTCTATTCTAAAATGAGGATGCTCATGGTTTTAGGAATGGGGAGGAAGGGATGGGGAGGGCTTCACAGCTAGGGAAGTGTCCTCATTAACTGTTAGAGGTGTCCTCATTTCAGGGTGCTGGAATAGTGTGTACAGAGGTGTCCTCATTTCCGTAGGTTAGAATAGAGGGGTGATTGTCCATCAGTCCAAGCCACTACAAATCACTATCATAGAGAAATTATCTTGGTCCAGTAATCAACATTACAAGGACACAGAGATGAGATGCTTATATCATAAAGGTTATACTGCTGAACACCTTTAATAATCAACCTCTTCACAGAGAACACCTTTAATTATCACCCTCTCTCCAGAGAATACCTTTAATTATCACCCTCTCTCCAGAGAACACCTTAATGATCATCCTCTCTTTAGAATTTATGATCACACCCTGAAAGGCAATGTAAAGTGGGTGATCATAAGTGTTCTCTGTGGAGTGAGATCATTAAAGGTGTTTTCTGTGGAGAGGGTAGGTGTGTGAGGTCACTATAATTATTAATATGAATAACTGAGACAAAATTACATCAATAAAAGGGACTTAGCTATAATAGCATCAACAAGTTACGTTTAAAGGACTCACCTGTAATGGTGTCCGCAAGAAGTGCTGCAGTAAGGAGAGTAAACACGACAGAAATGTAAACTTTCATTTTCTAGTAGCAGCTTTAACAACAGAGTGGAGTACTTGATGAAATACTGCACATAGATCAACAGCTAGCTTAGTACGACTATTAGCACGAGGATACAATTTATTTTAGCGATTTTGGCACACCTCCATAACTTAAATTTGCGTATTATTATTAGTCTTAGAAAAGTTCAAATTCGCTAAAATTGTCTCAATTAATACCTAGGGCGTATCTCCATACACAATATCCTTTGTGATTACCGTATTTCCTGAAATTTTCGTTTATTAATAATTCATTTTCATGTTGTTTTAATGTCGGAAGAGCCTAGCAAGCTCAGCATGCTGCACTGTGCATCTCCAATTATTCAACTTTTTAAATTTCGTTATAAAAGTGACATCCGAAATTAAAACGACGACGAAAATTTCAGCAAATACGGTATTAGTCCTGACTTTATAACCTAGAATCATTATACTAGTCACCAGTGGATAGTGTTTACCTCTACAAGATTCCCTCCAGCCCTGATACCACAGAGAACATTTTAAAATACAGTGTCAAAAATATATTATGTGGTGTCATTATTAGAGATGATGTCAGTCCAGAACAGTCCCAGGACAGAGAGAGAAAATGGCCTACAGGACATGGCTAAGAAATCATCAAGGCTATACTACTGTGCCATCACTGTCAATTCCTCCTGTCATATGTTCACTTTCTCTGTCACTTCTGTACAATGGCAATGGAGAAGATTGTGAGGACAGTCCACCTTCACCTCTTGCCTGTTCAATTGAGCCAGTATTACTGCAACTGGATATAAATTGAGCGTATGAGGGAGGAGATTCCTCAGGGTTTTTGTCACTAGCAGGTGTCTTCGAGATAGTAGGATACTTCCTAGACTGAAAGTAAGTGGGTGGTGCCTCACCGCTCTGAAGCTCTGCATTGGGAAGGGGTGGAGCATTGCTAAGCTGAAAGCTCAGGTCTTCTTCATCATCCAGACTTCGTCTCAGTATGAATGGACTGTAGATCATTGAGAGATTCTGGTTTCTAGTAGACTGGGTTATCTCATTTGAAGATCTTGCCTTTTTACAGCAAATGAAACATGCAGTTATTCCAAATATTGTAGTTAATATTAAAAAGAATAAACCCATGGCGATTACAAATGCTATCCCTGCAAGAACATATACACACTATTTATAACAATAATAATATAACCTTCTCCAAACATGTCTTTAAGTGAAAGTAATCTGTATCTAGAGCTCTTAATGATTATAACCACAGCTAACTACACCTAATAGCTATATAAAAGTAAATTTTATAGCCTAAAAAACACAAGAATCTGTAGATTGGTATGGATAACTAGTACCTACTTAGAGTTAGCTATGCTCTTAATGTATACAAGCACTGTCCTACAAATTATTGTGAAGGCATAAAGCATTAACCATGTAATGTATTTTAATGATGTAATGTATTGTGACTGTTGGTGAGAATTCCATTCTGATGCAGAGCTCTTCGGCATTTCAGTGAAATCCTTGTGCACTGTGTGTGTTCAAGTAGGCAAAATGATAATCATTACTCACATACTGAATGACACTGGGAAAATTGCTCGTCGGCACCATCAGAACACTCCTCTGTTCCGTTACAAAATATGGGACTACTTCTTACCACACAATTTCCATTACACAGAAAAGAGTCTTTTGCACACTTGCCAGCTGGAGAAGCAAAAAAATTTATTTCCTTGGAAAATAGTCAAATAAAAAAACAAAAAAAAAAAAAAACTATTGAACATATCCAGTCAAGCTTTCTAAACATTCATTCAATTTCAAAATTTAATATCTTTTCAAAATTTCCATGACTACTAATTATCTGGTGGTTCATCTGATCAGATGATGTCATAGTTCCAATTTTAAAGCATATAGCCACAAGAAATGTGTCAGGATGCTACTCTTAGTCAATATTTAATTATGGGTAACAAGTTAGCACACAGTGGTCATTTATTATTGGCAAGAAGTGAACACACAGATGGTCATTCATTAGTAAAACAGTCCTTCATTATTTGTAACAAGTGATTTCCTAGTGAGAATTAATTTAACTCTCTCTTCACCATACAAAGCTTATACCGTATTTTCTGAAATTTTCGTTGTTGTTTTAATTTCAGATGTCACTTTTATTACGAAATTTAAGAAGTTGAATAATTGGAGATGCACAGCTCAGCATGCTGGGCTCCCTAGGCTCTTCCGAAATTAAAACAATATGAAAATTTGAAAAATGAATTATCAAGTAAACGAAAATTTCAGGAAATACGGTATACTACTCTTATGGTAAGCAATTTTTCTTGGGGAAAATTTTTTTTGCTACATTGAAAAAAGATGTCAAAATGCTTACATTCGCATAGCATAGTGTAAACAAATTTCCAATATAGACCCTTTTCAGAAGGCGTGGTCACAACGTAGTCACCATCTTGGAGTACAATTGTCTGTCATAATGGTGAATTTCTGTGCTTCGGAATTTCATATGGATCTAGTCCAGAAATAATAGAGGGTTTTTCTTTATACCTCCTTTTATCCTCCTTCTCCAGTATAGTAGAAGAATATCTGTTAAATAGCACTTTCTGTGAGCTCCTAGCTGCAGATGCTGCCATTGCAATAAATCGCGGTTGTACTCCAACATGGCCGACACGCGTATGATGTCATTAAAAATTACGTAACTGAAAAGGGTCTACAGCCACAGGATAACAAACAAATCTTTCAGTTTCAGATAATATCATAAGCAGGCATAATCTGAAGTCAACATAGCCTTAGCTCTAACCCTAGCAACTAGCCCAGCCCCATCTCCCTCCTATAGTATATAAGTTTAGGTTCAAATTAGAAATGCCCAGCCTGCTACTAGTATTTCAACACTCTATTATATGTTACAAAAATTTTTGAACCACCGTCTTCTTCCCACCTTATATTGGTGAAGAAGCTGTCCCTATAGCCAGTGTCTTTCACCATCCTGATGGGTACTTCCCTCCCCCCCCCCCTCCAGATTAAGGTGGGCACAGTAGCTACTTCCTCAATTCAATCCATGGCTAAAATTCTTGGCTACACAAGGTAAACCATACCTTCACTCCAACTTATAACAGTACATATGAGTGGTAATGTCATCCACATCCTAACAAACGATACTATCATCTTCTTGACTTCGGGAAAGTGTCAGGTGACCATCTTCCTAAAGAGAGATAAGCAACAATAGGGAAAGTCGAGAGAACCACACTTTCCGTACCTCGTCACACCGTACCAAAATTAATTAAACTTCCCCTTATTAGGAGATGCCAGCTCAGAATTACGTACATATCTGTGTGACATGACATCCGGTAAACCAAAGAAGCTGGCCGGAAGTATCTATGTGCGCAGAAAAAATTAATTTGGGCAGTAAAAATGTGCGCAGTCAGTAAAAGTGTGCGCAGCAAAGTGTGCGCACGCAGCTTATTTTGTTGCTATAGTATAAAGATGTATAATAAAAATCAAGCTGGTTTAGTCATGATATTGTGGTCTACTCTACATGTCACTCTAAGTAAGACAAACTTAGCCAAGTTCTAAGAATTTTGCTTTTCAGATACTATAATACCTTTTAGGTCAAATAAGCTCAGATGGACAACTCAGACTTAATGATTATTCAATTGTAAACCAAACCTTTTTTGTTGGTCGTCTGGAAGTATACATTGGTGGAAGCTGGGGGACTGTATGTAATAGTAAATTTGATAAGTTAGCAGCCCAAATTGCATGTAGAGAGCTGGGGTTCTTCAGAGTCAATACTTTTGGTACAGTTAAGTCATTGGGGTAAGTTCTAACACCAATATCTTTCTGGAAATAATTTGATAGCTACAGGTTAATAGATTTATGCTGACCACCATAATTACAATGGAACCTCTCTATTCCAACACCCTTGAAATGAGGACACCTCTGTATACAGTGGAACCCCCTCTATTCAACCTAAAATTTGCTTTTTTCCTAGCCTATTTTTATGCTTGAATAGAGGAGAGGTTCCACTCTAATACAACTTATCCTGATACCTTACAATTATGCATATATACTAGTATTTTACTTGTCTAGGATCCTAGAAGGTCGTACAGAATTTATTTGGTCGGTGGGTGTGGAATGTGTTCCATCAAACACTAGACTTGTTGATTGCTCTAGAGCGTCTGTCATGGGCACCTGTCTACACAGTGAAGATATAGCTTTAGAATGCAGTGATCTCATAGCTAGTAAGTCAATAGTAAAACTACTGCATTGGATAGCTACTCAATTCTAATCTGCTGGCACGTGGTTTTTACATTGTTGTTGTTTGTTTGTTGTTATCTAAAATTAATCTTTTTTTCTTATTGGTTTATCAACACATTAAAGTAGGTGTGTCCACTCAAAAATGTTCCCCAGGGAATTGCTCACTTGCACCCACATTCACTCATCTCTTGACCCCTCCTTTCAAAGGTCCTAGTTATATAACCCCTCTGGACTGGATTTTTTTAAAACAAAATTGAAGACAGTTATTAATTATTGTAGCTAAGCCTCTTGCTGAAGTAAGATTAGTTTCTGCTTCAGGGAGAACTGCTGGTCTATCTGCTGGACGTTTGGAAATCTTCCTTCAAGGACACTGGGGAACTGTATGTGATGATTCTTTTGACATGATTGAAGCTCATGTGGCATGCCATAATTTAGGTTTTGCACTGGGAGCTAACTCCTACACCAATGCTGAAAAATATGAGTATGTCAATGAATGCATTGTAGTTAGTTAGCATGGGACCTCCACAAACTCTCCTTGAGGTTATGGTTATTGGAATGTATAGTTACAGTGGAAACTCTTTATTCCAAGCCCTTGAAATGAGGACACTTCTGTATTAATCACACTTGATAAGTCCCAAATAACAGCTTGTGTATTAGCATTAATATTTCTTCCCCTGAAATGAGGCCATCCCTTTAATTGGACACTTTAATATGTCCCAAGGTGTTGTAAACACATTCACTTCATATTGTCAAATTTCAGACTTAAAAGAAACAGTAATTGTCCCCGAAAGATTTGCTTACTCTAGGCCTTGTATTGCCAAAATCTGCATGTAACATGCAGTGTTGCCAGGTTGCTGTCTGAAAAGAGAAAACGATTGTGCAACCAAAGATTCTTCCCCATGATTACCTCCAGATATAGAACTGGAAGAACTACTACATTGCTGATCAGCTAGATAGAAAGACACTATTTAGCTAGAAAGAAAAGTAATTGGACAAAATCAATAATAAGCAGAAAAATCCACAGAACTCCTTAATCCATCCACATACAACTTTGTCCTCCAAAAATCCACAGATAAATTCATGAACCTGGCAACACTGAACATGACTAAGCTACGTATAAAACTAGTCCTTTGAACTATTATATTATGTGATCAAGAGAAACCAGACTCTACATAATAATGGTTCCCCCTCCCCCCCCCCCCCCCAGATTTGAACCTGTACCTTCTTCTGTCCCAATATGGCTTGATGATCTTGAATGCCTGTCTCCCTCACTAGACAGCCTCCTTCTGTGTCAACATAAAGGTGTAGGGGTTCATAACTGCCTTCATAATGAAGATGTCATAATTAATTGTATTGACAGTAAGTTAATGTGGAATCTCTATTCCAACACCCTGAAATGAGAACACTTCTGTATACAGTGGAACCCCTCTATTCCAACACCCTGAAATGAGGATACCTTTGTATACAGTGGAACTCCAACATTCTGAAATGAGGACACCTCTATATACAGTGGAACTCCTCTATTCCAACACCCTGAAATGAGGATACCTCTGTATACACTCTATTCCAACATCCTGAAATGAGGACACCTTTGTATACAGTGGAACTCCAACTTCCTGAAATAAGGACACCTCTGTATAATACAGACCTGGCCTCAAGAATACTGGGAAAATGGAATAGAGAGGTTTCAATGTATTTTTAAGCTAAGTGAGTTGATACTGCTTTAGCAACATTACAGTAGTGTGCTTACTATTTATTTAACAAAATGTTATACTCACAATAACATACACCATATACCACAGACCTAGAATAATTTATACACAAACATCTTGGGACAAACTGATTAGAGGGGTGGTCTCATTTTATAGGGCAAAGTTCTATTAATGTTGGGGGCGGACTGGCAAAGAGAATTAATGCTTTACATAGCTTGAGAGGTTGTAAATCCCTTTGACTCTCTCCAGATTTGATAGCTCATAGTCCCTAGCAACCGCCAGGTGTCCTGCAATCGTAACATTGCAGTAGCTAAACTATTACCCAAGTTGCTAATAGCTCTGAAAAAAACTGATACCCCAAGACATCACACAGAAAAGTCTCTTTATTAATAGCTACAACTAACAAAAAAGAGCACATGTGTCATACTAGTCAGGCGACCCAGAAGAACTGAGCATGCTTGACAGTGCAATAACAAAGTGTGACATGGTGATAAAACACAGTAACTCATACATTAATTAGCTAGAAAGGAATGTAAACATGCTGGAAAGAAAAGGTGAGTCTAGCTCAGTTTTCAAAGTCGAGTCTCTGCAAGACCCAAACAATTAGTATATGTAATAGGATTGCCAACTACATGGTATTAGGGATTAATAGTATAAGCTGTGCCAATTGGAAGG
This sequence comes from Diacarnus erythraeanus, assembly GCA_964016965.1. Taxonomy (NCBI): domain Eukaryota; kingdom Metazoa; phylum Porifera; class Demospongiae; order Poecilosclerida; family Podospongiidae; genus Diacarnus; species Diacarnus erythraeanus. The sequence goes on along the minus strand of OZ024670.1, from coordinate 8,383,818 downwards.
GCTAGGAGTAAAATAGTATGAAGTGATTGAAGTCAGAGTGCCAACCTGCACAGTTGAGTGCAAATACCACCATCCTGTTACAATATCTCTAGCTTATACAACAGATGTTGATAGTGGCACATATAACTAGATATGGTAATGCTGTTCCAATAATATGAGATTACATACATTAGCTATTCAGCAAGTCAGCCTTCAAGAGATTATTCTAATGTTCATTCTCTCTTTCTTTCGGCTTAGCCTCATGCTTACCAGTAAAATGAAACTACATATGTCTATATATAAATTTAGCTAGTAGCTAACATACCTTCAAGTAGTATTGATTGACCAATCAGGTGAGTATACCAACTTAAGCTCAAGATATTTCTATTGGTCAGTGCCAGCTATATCACTATGAGTAACCTTCTATGATAGCTAATTATGTATACTAGGTATTAAGTGTTAGCTATAGCATCTAATCATACTGAAATAATTATAAAGACCAGATCTATGGCATGGATTATTGATTTTTAATCTTAGGTGGTAGCTTGAGGTTGATGGGTGAAACATCAGAACCACTGTCATCTGAACCATCATCTGAACCGTCATCTGAACAGTCATCTGAACCATCATCTGAACCATCATCTGAACCGTCATCTGAACCGTCATCTGAACCGTCATCTGAACCGTCATCTGAACCGTCATCTGAACAGTCATCTGAACAGTCATCTGAACAGTCATCTGAACAGTCATCTGAACAGTCATCTGAACAGTCATCTGAAAAGTCATCTGAACCACCATCGTCTGAACCACCATCATCTGAACCACCATCATCTGAACCGTCATCTGAACCACCATCATCTGAACCGTCATCTGAACCATCATCTGAACCGTCATCTGAACTACAGTTATCTGGGCGACTGGAAATCTACTTGAATGGAAAGTGGGGAGGAGTCTGTGATGATTTTTTTGGCTCTGTTGAAGCAGATGTAGCTTGTAGACAGCTTGGGTTTGTTGGACATTCACAGTATGAAAATGTTCCTTTTTCAGGGTAAGAATCAAAACATTAAACAGTGGGTTGAATAGAGGAAACAGAAGTGTCCTCATTTCAGGATGTTGGAATAAAGGGGTTTCACTGTATACAGAGGTGTCCTCATTTCAGGTGGGTAGTAGAGATATTCTACCTATAGTGTCATTATTGCAAAACCCCTGAAATGAGGGCACCTCTGTATATAGGAAACACCTCTTATTCCAACCACATGAAATGAAGACACTTTTATACTAGAACCCTGAAATGAGGCCACAAACTCCCATCGTGTCCAGAATAGAGAGGTTCCACTGTATAGAGGAGTATACATTCAGGGCCGTAAATGCCAGACATCAACCACATCATAGACCATGCATGTATTAAGTAGCTATATCTGAATCATTTTGATAGCCTCTACAATTAGATTATTTTTCATACCCCTGCCTATTAAAACAGTCCTGAAGTGTACATTAATTGTAAACAGTGTGAAAATTCTATAGATTTTCCAAGCCTGTCATCTGGCTGGATGATCTGCATTGCTCACCCAATGACCTCACTCTGCTGGATTGCAGACATAATGGGATTGGAGTTGAAAATTGTGGACACACAGAATTCATTGCTTTGAACTGTACCAACTATTTCTCTCCAACTGACAGAAGTAAGTCCCATTGTAATGACCTATGTTAATATGAAAGCTGACATATAGTGGAACCTCTCTAGCTATACCAGACACCTTAGATTAGATTGCCCTATCCAATGCACCAGTTGTTATTAAGAAAGTGCCCTTAATACAAGTGCCCTCATCTCAGGGAGATAGAATAGAGGTGCTCCACTGTATACAAATTTCATTTCAGAGGGTATTGGAATAGAGGAGTTCCACTGTATACAGAGGTGTCCTCATTTCAGGATGTTGGAATAGAGAGGTTCCGCTGTATACAGAGGTGTCCTCGTTTCAGGGTATTGGAATAGAGAGGTTCCACTGTATACAGAGGTGTCTGTATGAATTCCACCAAAGATTAGGGTGTTGGAATAGAGAGGTTCCATGTGTTATAATAATGTTTCTCTTTCTCTCCAGGAATCCCATGGCTATTTCTTGGAATCATTGCTGGATCTCTATTATTTTTGTTTTGTTGTGTTCCCATTTTTATCTGCATCTGCGCAGCAATTAGTGCCAGTAGGACAAACCGAAAGAAATGATGGAGTTCTCCTGAATTCCTCAGCTAGTTCCCATATCCACAAATTTAGGTACCTGGACAACTCTATATGTTCACCCTCGCTTTCATTAATGGTGTGTATTCTTCAAACTTGTCACTATTAGAACACTGAACAAAATTCTCCCTCAGTTATACAGAACCTATCCTATGGGTCCAGCACTAAAGTTCACTTACCCACTGAAGTAGTTGTGGTTGAGTAAGCTTACGTAGTAGTGCGTCACTAAATCACATTCTTAATAGAATCGTGCTATGTAACATATGAAGCCGCTCGTGTGAATGACGTCACGATGAACTTTAACCTTCCAGAATAAGGAGAATTGTCCTTTGACCCCTCCAAGGACTTGGTAAAATACATTTACAGAGCAGCCAAAAACTAAAAATAACCCTTGTACAGTATCTTTGAATGTAATGATGTTTGTAATTGATTCTGGCATTAGTCTTACTCTAGACCTGCTTTGGGGAGGGGGTTAGTGTATTGAACTTTGAACATCTGCATTTTTGAAGCATTTTTAAAACACTTCAAAGATAATATTTTTTAAGATAATATTACTTTGGATTACATTAAGATTTGGCAGCTCTGCTTTTATAATGCAACAATTATTAAAATGATAATAGTGCAGTTGATGAAAATTAATGTTCTACAACAAAGAATAAATGAATCTTATTATTTTTACTAGTTAGTCTATCATTAAAGTGTTGGAGAAGCTGAGCTCTAGCCCAAGTAGTTTCTTTCCTGATAGATGACCTTTGTTAGGGACAACTGAGTCATAATGGCTGCCACTAATGTGCTGTTTCCAAATTTACTCCAGTAGACGGCAGCAATTCAAAAAAGAATGATCATGTGGTTTAAACTGCATGTAGCCATTATGGCTTTTGGTATGCCTAGGGCTGGAGGGAAGCCACGTGTTGACCTAGAGTAATTTGCAGTTGTCTTTTCCATCTACACCCCAACAATGGCAATGAATAAAATGTTGATGAGCTAAGCCTGAAAAACATTTAGTGTTTAGTAGCTACTGCACTCCAACTCTTGATTACTACCACCCACGAAATTCCATGTGGTCAATGGCATGCTTCATACTTTCCTTATGGGACATACAGCTAACTTTGGACTGGTAAGGGATAGCACCAAAGAAAACATTATCATAAGAATCTACATCAAATTAGCTGTAGATTGGTGCTTGAATGGTGGAGATCAGTGAAGAAATGAGTGAATTATGATGAATATTCGAGGTGACAAGTGAATAGACTTTAGTAAGCCATTATTATAATAAAAATATTTTAATTTATTATTATAATTTAAATGAGATAATAATGTTTAGATAGGTAGCTCAGTTTAAAGTATGTCCATTGTGATTACAGTTAAACTTTGATATGGAGTCTTTAATCATCACCACCACAAGACCCTCCTCCAAATGATCCCCCACCACAAGACCCTCCTCCATAAGATCCCCCATTACTGCCACCACAGTCCTCCCCAGAACCCCCAGGGTCTCTCACATCCATTTCCAATGTGACATTACCACCATTATTACCAGGAGGGGTGAAAATGGTGTCATACGAAGGGGGTGGAGCCATCATATTTGTAGAAGTATGCATGTACATGCCTGTAGAAGGTTGCTGAATGTTTTGGACCATAGTGAGATTAGGAAGATGGTTTCCACAAAATCTATTGATGGCATAACAGATGAAGGCAAACGCAACTGTGAGCAGGACTAAGCACAAAAAACCGATTGCGACAGTCACTACATGGAAAGAAAGAAATATTATAACTAAAATTTGTATAGTAACCCCCACCTCTCTCCTTAGAGTGAGAAGGTGTGCATTAATTAAAGATGTCTCCCTATTTCAGGGATAGTTTTATACACATCTCAGTGGCCTCCTAACCCTTTCACGGAATGCGCGCACCCGGGCAGCTAAGTTTTCAACAAAATGACCTCCAGCCTTTTAAAAGCAATTATTCTAGCTTTGGGCATTTCAACAGCATAGCAATAGGGATGGGCACATTATGCTCCAAATTCTCCCTATTATGCTATGCTCCTCTGCTTCAATTTTCTACCCATTATGTCGCCCATTATGCTCCAATTATGCTTCAAAGAAAAGTATTATTAGTGTAAAAAATAGTACTTATCAATTGCCACCACACCACCATGTACATTATAAATCATGTGATATGTAGGGGCTAATTATGCTCATTTTTTTGTTATTATGCTATGCTAGCAATGCTTATCATTATGCTATTAAAAATCTCATAATGCTCAACATTATGCTCAAATACGGGGTCCAAAGGTCACCTCAATCACAACCACATTCTGCACACATGACAGAGAGAGTAAATTTTAGTGATCTCAAAAATTCATTTAAAGAGTCCCAAAGCCAGTCATTGGAAGATTATATTGAATTGTCATTAATGTTACAGTACAATAGAAACTAATGTTTTTTGCCAAAATACCTCATTATGCTCATAAACAATTATGCTATCATTTAATATTTATGAAATCACCTATTATGCTTGAAATTATGCCAGCATAATTCACCAACCCCTAGTGATCATTCATGAGTAATTTTAGTACAAGGTTGAAAGGTGTTTTTTTTGTTTGTTTGTTTGTTTTTGTTTTGTTTTTTCAGTCTGCACAGTTACCCCAGTATCAAAAGACATAGACAGTAATTGTGTCAATTGCTTCTGTAAACACTTTCATACTGTAAATAGCTGTGTACTCTAATAATTTTCCTATTAAGCTGGCAATGCTTTTGTATGCCTATTATGCCCAATAGCATAATATGCCCATCCCTACATAACAACATCGGTAGTTAGTTTTGAACAGTCAAACGTAGATTCTTAGCTTCAAATTAAGACAAAACACAAAGCGTTTAAGTTACCAACGTCTCCTTCAACCATTTTTGCCTGGTAAGCGGCAGTAGAGTGGATCTAACTTCAGAGATACTTCTTTCCTCCGCTAACAACTTTCGCTGCTTCCAACTCCAAGTCATACCCACCAGTGAAAATTTTTATTGAAGCACGGCGAAGGGAACTGCATGATGAAAACTGGGTTGCATGCAAACATTAGCGAGTTTGCTCTCAAATGCTTTACTGACAGTTAACAGAAATGTTTGCTTCTTCGAACACCTGAACAGCTTCACTTCAAAATTGAGGTGTATAGGTAAGTAGATAAGATCGCTAGTGCTAGCTAACTAGGTAGGCAGATAGCTAGTTAAGCTACCTAAATAGATTATATATATAGCTGACTAGATTGGGTAAGTAGCTAGCTAGATGAATTATATTATAGCTAAGAAGATGAGATAGACACATAATTTATGTAGCTAGCTAGTTAGATTAGGTTGGCAGCTGGCCAGAGGTAAATATTACCCTCCAAGAAATTTTTTTTTTTTTTTTTTTTTATGCTTCATAGCTAATAGTCATCAGAAATAGGGGAGGGAAGAAAGTAGGAAAGAGGATGAAATCGAGAGAAAGTGAAAAAGGAGAGGATGGAACAGAAAGGTGGTGAAATAGAGGAAGAGTGAACTATAGAGGGTGATATAAAGTGAGTAAAATATGTATGAAATGGAGGTAAAGTGTAGATGTAAATGTGTGTAATATTAATGGTTGTAATGTAGTTTAGTGTGATAAATTTCAAAGCCTAGATATAGGTGTAATGGGGTTTTACATATTTTAGTAGTTTGTGATTTTTTTTTTTTTTTCTTGCACCTCAAACTGAGGCCAAACTCCATATACCGTATTTCCTGAAATTTTTGTTTACTTAATAATCCATTTTTCAAATTTTCATGTTGTTTTAATTTCGGAAGAGCCTAGCAAGCCCAGCATACTGAGCTGTGCATCTCTAATTATTCAACTTCATAAATTTCATGATAAAAGTGACATCCGAACTTAAAACAACAAACAAATTTCAGAAAATACGGTAATGATCTGTGGGTATGGGTTCGGGGAAGGGTCTTTCTTTTAATTTGAGGGGAAGGTCTTGCTCTGGGGCAAGGTGGTACCAGTCAGTCCATTTGGCATGACCATCTAGTAAACCAGATATCAATGCCAAACGGGAATCCAGTTGATTTAGTGGCTTATCTGCCACTTGATTATACGATATGTTGGAATTCACTATATACTATAAGATCCATGAGGTGGAAGAAAACTCTCTTCCACCACTTCTTACAGTGGTGAGCATATATAGCAATAATACAAAATCAACTGGTCTGACCGGTCCACCCCACCTATGTGGGCATTGTAGTCCACTACCATCTGTGGCTTCATTATTTCTTCCACTCCCCCAGATGCTGATCTTGTCCTCCTCCTTTTGTAAATGGTAGTATTACAAGGCCATAGCAAGCAGTCAGGCTGGTCAGGTTGGTCAGGCTGGTCAGGCTTTGGCCTGATCACTTTTTCAGAACATTGAAACCACACCTACCAGCACCACACCCATTATTATTTGCCAGCTAGCAATGCAGTTTGTAGCTGAGCCTGAGCCTGCCTTGATATCCAGTGAACCACACCAGCCAGTGGCTTTTAAGAAGCAATTTAGTATAGAGAAAACATCTTGTTCCAAGTATAAAAATTAACTCTAATAATAATTATCAGAAGTGGGCATGGCACTAAAAATTTTCATGTGCTACACATGATATAGCCTAACCACTAAAAACTTGCTTGCTACAGCCTTGTATTATGAAATCATTGTAACCACCCTCTTGTCTTTCCATTTTAAGCTTGTGAGGCCTTCAATGGATTTTTGTGTGAATTGTGAACTTTGCCCGAGTAGAGAATCAAAAGTTGAAGGGTTTAGTTTACACTGTATTTTTAGTGTTTTCCTTGATTACATTCTCTATAAATACTTTACAGATTCGAATATAATTTATCATATTCAGAGTATTCATCTTGCCTATAGTAATAATCCCAACCCCAATTCAGTATTTCTTTACCTTTTTCTACTGTAGTGGTTTTGAAAGAATGGGATAACCCCCTATGGTTACTCTTGATGCTACCACAAGCTTCAAACCCCCTTTTTTTTCAGGTCTACAGTGGAAAGAGCTGGTGAGGTGTAGAAATTGATATAGATGTGGTATCCCTTCCCCTCTAGACCAGCTATTAAGTGAGAGTACCACTCTATGGGCCAGTCCTTCACTGCTGTATGGTTGTGTTTGCCTATATTATTTATTTATTTATTTATTTATTTATTTATTTATTTATTTATTTATTTATTTATTTATTTATTTATTTATTTATTATTTTATTTATTTTTTTTTTAATGACATTACTTATTACCTGTATAGGAACATTACTGGATTAAAGTTGTAAATTGTTTGGAGTCTGCCAACACCCAGGCTTTTTTATTCCCCACTTTGTGGGTTGTTTTTTTTTGTTTGTTTGTTTGTTTGTTTGTTTTTTGACATATACTGTATCCTGGACAACCTTCCCTTGAAGCCTATTGTGCTCTGCTGAAGCAGATGTAGCTTGGAGACAGCTTGGGTTTGCTGGACATTCACAATATGAAAATGTTCCTTTTTCAGGGTAAGAATCAAAACATTGAACTGTGGGTTGAATAGAGAAAACAGAAGTGTCTTCATTTCAGGATGTTGGAATAGAGGGGTTACATACAGAGGTGTCCTCATTTCAGCTGGGTAGTAGAGATATTCCACCTATAGTGTCATTATTGCAAAACCCCTGAAATGAGGGCACCTCTGTATACAGGGAAACACCTCTTATTCCAACCACATGAAATGAAGACACTTTTATACTAGAACCCTGAAATGAGGCCACAAACTCCCATCGTGTCCAGAATAGAGAGGTTCCACTGTATAGAGGAGTATACATTCAGGGCCATAAATGCCAGACATCAACCACATCATAGACCATGCATGTATTAAGTAGCTATGTACATATTATCTGAATCATTTTGATAGCCTCTACAATTAGATTATTTTTCATACCCCTGCCTATTAAAACAGTCCTGAAGTGTACATTAATTGTAAACAGTGTGAAAATTCTATAGATTTTTCAAGCCTGTCATCTGGCTGGATGATCTGCATTGCTCACCCAATGACCTCACTCTGCTGGATTGCAGACATAATGGGATTGGAGTTGAAAATTGTGGACACACAGAATACATTGCTTTGAACTGTACCAACTATTTCTCTCCAACTGACAGAAGTAAGTCCCATTGTAATGACCTATGTTAATATGAAAGCTGACATATAGTGGAACCTCTCTAGCTATACCAGACACCTTAGATTAGCCCTATCCAATGCACCAGTTGTTATTAAGAAAGTGCCCTTAATACAAGTGCCCTCATCTCAGGGAGATAGAATAGAGGTGCTCCACTGTATACAAATCTCATTTCAGAGGGTATTGGAATAGAGGAGTTCCACTGTATACAGAGGTGTCCTCGTTTCAGGGTATTGGAATAGAGAGGTTCCACTGTATACAGAGGTGTCTGTATGAATTCCACCAAAGATTAGGGTGTTGGAATAGAGAGGTTCCATGTGTTATAATAATGTTTCTCTTTCTCTCCAGGAATCCCATGGCTATTTCTTGGAATCATTGCTGGATCTCTATTATTTTTGTTTTGTTGTGTTCCCATTTTTATCTGCATCTGCGCAGCAATTAGTGCCAGTAGGACAAACCGAAAGAAATGATGGAATTCTCCTGAATTCCTCAGCTAGTTCCCATATCCACAAATTTAGGTACCTGGACAACTCTATAATATGGAAAATCATTTCACCCTCGCCTTCATTAATGGTGTGTATTCTTCAAACCTGTCACTATTAGAACACTGAACAAAATTGTTCCCCTTACCTAACAATGAAACCTCATTAAATGAGATAATAATACTTGTAATGTTTAGATAGGTAGCTCAGTTTAGAGTATGTCCATTGTGATTACAGTTAAACTTGTGTCTTTAATCACCACCACCACAAGACCCTCCTCCATAAGATCCCCCATCACTGCCACCACAGTCCTCCCCAGAACCCCCAGGGTCTCTCACATCCATTTCCAATGTGACATTACCACCATTATTACCAGGAGAGGAGTCATACAAAGAGGGTGGAGCCATCATATTTGTAGAAGTGTGCATGTACATGCCTGGAGAAGGTTGCTGAACGGAATAACAGTTTTCGACCGTAGTGAGATTAGGAAGATGGTTTCTTCTCGAACCACAATTACCCCCAAATCTATTGATGACATAACAGATGAAGGCAAATACAACTGTGAGCAGGACTAAGCACAAAAGACCGATTGCGATAGTCACTACATGGAAAGAAAGAAATATTATAATAGCTAAATGTATAGTAACCCCCATCTCCTTAGAGTGAGAAGGTGTGCATTAATTAAAGAGGTGTCCCTATTAATAGCGTTGAAATATTTCAGCTGGAGTTCAGGGCTGGAGGGTAGGGATTTAGAAGTATGTGGAGCTTCCATGGGGAGGTAAAGAGAGAGACAGCTGTTTAAACTGATGCTGTGATGGAAACCTGCAGCGCTGGTCTCCTTCAATGTAAGAGTCTGGTGCCACTGCATGCTACCGTCCAATAGGGAGGGGATGGTTACACAAGCACAATAATGTGCCACTACTGCCCGTGAAAGGGTTAAGGAGATATCCTTATTTCAGGGAATACACATCTAATCTTTATGTAGCTGGGAAAGCGTGCAGCAGTGTTTTCATTAAGGAGATGTCCTTATTTCAGGACTACTGTATAGCAGGAAATTTCGAGGGGTAATATCTTCATGGTTTCCAATAATCAAATTTTTTCTGGAAAAAATGTTAGTTTACAGCTCAGTGCCATCTCAAACCATAAAATTAAAAGTTTGTGGGTAAAACATTCGTGGTTTTATTCTAACCACGAATATTATTCCTCAAAATTATTGCTATATGGTATGACAGAAACAGAAACTAGAGTACTTACAGTTTAAATTGTCTTCCTTCCTGTTGCTATCTGTGATGGTTGGAGGAGGAGGAGGTGTACAGGATAGAACAACATCTTCATTGTGTGTACATTCCTTGTTAGCAAGAAAACTCCACACACAGTCTATGAGTCTAGTTTGAAAGGAATCACATTTCACCTCATTCAACCAGATGGGACCAGTGCCAGGTCTAATGCTGTATTATAGAATGATTCAATGTATTGAAATGAGGACATCTATATACAGTGGAACCCCTCTATTCTAACACTCTGAAATGAGGACACCTCTATAATATACAGGACCCCTCTATTCTCACCCCCTGAAATGAGGACACCTCTGCATACAGTGAAACTCCTCTATTCCAACACCCTGAAATGAGGACACCGTGGAACTCCTCTATTCCAACACCCTGAAATGAGGACACCGTGGAACTCCTCTATTCCAACACCCTGAAATGAGGACACCTCTGTATACAGTGAAACTCCTCTATTCCAACACCCTGAAATGAGGACACCGTGGAACTCCTCTATTCCAACACCCTGAAATGAGGACACCGTGGAACTCCTCTATTCCAACACCCTGAAATGAGGACATCTATATACAGTGGAACCCCTCTATTCTAACACTCTGAAATGAGGACACCTCTATAATATACAGGACCCCTCTATTCTCACCCCCTGAAATGAGGACACCTCTGCATACAGTGAAACTCCTCTATTCCAACACCCTGAAATGAGGACACCTCTGTATACAGTGAAACTCCTCTATTCAAACACCCTGAAATGAGGACACCGTGGAACTCCTCTATTCCAACACCCTGAAATGAGGACACCGTGGAACTCCTCTATTCCAACACCAATGACATTTTGATGTCTATGACAATAGCTTGTATTTTAGAACTTAACTCCCTGAGATGAGGCCACCTCGCTTATTAGGACACTTTAATATGTCCCAAGGTGTTCAAAATAGAGAGGCTACACTACACTACCTCTTATAATCGATGACGCTTCCATAGGATACTGCCCTTTTAAACCCTAAATCCCTGCAGGCAACATATGCATCTTCCGGACCAAAGCCATTGTCGCATACTGTTCCCCAATTGCCATTCATGTATATTTCCAGCCGACCTCTGTGATTTTTGGTGCCGCCAGACAGTCTTACATCTCCACTAGACTGAGCTAGAGAAAACAGATCACAGTGGAACCAACCCCCTGAAATGAGGACACTTCAGTATACAGTGGAACTCCTCTATTCCAACACACTGACACCTCTGTATACAGTGGAACCCCCTTTATTCCAACACCCTGAAATGAGGACATTTCTGTATACAATGGAAATCATCAACGCCCTGTAATTAGGTCATTTAATAACACCCTTTAGATAGTCTCCATTTTATTATTCTACAGACTGTAATAATTACAATGATATTTCATGTTCTAATTAAGTGAGTTTGACTGTAACAATTATTAACTAATAGTTATATCAAAAAAAAAAATGTTTTTCACTAGCTTAGAGGATGGGGCATAACACTTTACCTCCTCCAGGACACTCAGCTAGCATGTCTGTTAAACAGCTAATAATGTCAAAACACACACCAATTAAGGTGTGTAATGGTAGAAGAGATTATTTATGGCTATTTTTCTGTCTAGCTAGGTAAAAAATTACCTGGTAGACGGGGAAGAATGGTGATCAAAATAGTTAGAGTTACTAGGCGCATCTTTCTTTCTAGCTATCTTCATTAACACCTCCTCTGACCTCTCTTCCGGTGCTTGGAAGCACAACGGATTCCTGATGGATTCGTCATGAATAATCTGTCTTTCACTTTCTAGTATGTCCCGTGCAAAAATTAATGAACGATGCATTCTGAATCTAAGATGCAACCGAGGATTATTATGTATACTGACTGTGTGGGACAGCTGTCTCTGCGACCCTTTACCAGGTCGGAAGCTTGCAGCTGCAAAGATGTGCAACAAATTTGTTATGCTTGCCATTGCTCTAGGTAAGAAATGACCAGAGCTTAATGCTTGTGGCTATCTATAAAATTTACTAATATAGCTATCTAGCTCGATTTAAAGCTTACTCCATTGAGATTATTATTCACAGCAAAGTTCATTATCTATTTTTATAGGAAGGGTGTGCTAGGGCTATAAATACTGCTCCATTTTCTAGGTTGTCTTGTGGTTTAAACCAAAAGTCTTCCTGGCTAGTTAGCCAGAAAATTAATAATATTCTTATGCATTGGATTCCATCAATTTAGCTTTTCAAAGTACTTGTGTCACAGCTGAACTTGCCCCAGTTAGAGTGGTTTCTGCTTCAGGGAGAACTGTTGGTCTATCTGCTGGACGTTTGGAAATCTTTCTTCATGAACGCTGGGGGACTGTGTGTGATGATTCTTTTGGTATAGAGGATGCTCATGTAGCATGTCGTCATCTTGGCTTTGTGGAGGGAGCAAATGCCTATTCCAGTGCTGGATCACTTGGGTACATGTAACTATTGAATGCAATAGCCAGGAAACTTTATAACAGTAGTGTGCTGGTGTAGCTACAGTACCTTGACATCATAAAAACATTGACCTATCATTTTATTATAGGAAAAGGCTCCCTAAGGGAATTCACTAAGGGGACTCCCTATGGGGACTCCCTATAGTAAAACAAGGAAAGACTAAACCCTACAGTAACCCCCTAATAAAAGAAACCCACCTTAAGGTGAAACCCTAAGGTGAAGCCCTATGGTGACCCCTTTAAGGTGAAACAGAGACTTCCTAAGGAAATAAAGACCCTTAAGGTGAAGTTAAAGATCCCCTGAGGTAAATAAAGACACCTAAGGTGAAAGAGCAGATGAAAACAGTTATTTGTATGGACAAACTATTTTTAAGAATAAAGTTATAATTTAAGAAATTTTTATGCAATTTATTTTTTTTATGAAAAAAAATTTGTGGTTTAATTTTCGTGTCAAAATTTTTTTTTTTTTTTTTTTGGGGGGGGGGGGGGGGGGGGGTTATAAAGACCCCACATAAAACCTGAATTACTGTGAATGATCCATAATATATAATTATTATTACATTAATAGATTTTCCATAGTTCCTCCATCAGTACCAATATGGCTTGACAATCTCAAATGTTCATCTTCATCAAAAGGCAACAATGACCTCTTACTCTGTCCTCATGCTGGAATAGGAATACACAACTGTAAACACGATGAAGATGTAATTATTAACTGTATCGGCAGTGAGTTTAATAAAGTCATAGTTAGTATTATTAATTTATTATTGTTGTTGTTGTTATTTTTGTTGTCATTGTTGTTGTCATTGTTATTGAGTTTAATCTTTAACTAAAGTCATAGTTTTTATTATTACTGTTGTTGTTGTTGTTGTTGTTGTTGTTGTTGTTGCTGTTGTTATTATTATTATTATTATTGCTACTACTACTACTACTATTATTGAGCTACTTGATTAGAGAAATACAGTAGATCCTCTGATAAACAACCTTCCAAAATAAGAACAACCTCCATTTAGAGGACAATCGTCCTGTCCCCAACTAACACCTTAGTCTAATTACCTCTGAATTAAGAATAACCTCTATTATTATAATGGAAAGTTTCCAAGGTCCCAATGTGTCCTGTATAGAGATGTCCCACTGTATATTACCTCTGAATTAAGGACAACCTCTATAGTTTCCAAGGTCCCAATATAGAGAGGTCTCACTGTATATTACCTCTGAATTAGGGACAACCTCTATATAAAGGACAGTTTCCAAGATCCTTTATAAAGAAGTTCCACTGCATATTTTTACCTCTGAATTAAGGACAAGTTTCAAGTTTCTAAGGTCCTCTATAGAGAGGTTCTACTGTATCACAGTTAATTGACGTACATTATGTGTTGATCTTGATCTTAGATGGTAACCTGAGACTGGTTGATGATTCTTCCAACATTAATCAGTTACGATCATCTGGTCGTCTGGAGATTTACTTGAATGGAGAGTGGGGGACAATCTGTACAGATTCTTTCCATTCTACTGAAGCAGATGTGGCTTGTAAACAATTGGGGTTTATTAAGTTGAAAAACTTTGGAAGAGTTGATTCCTTGGGGTTAGTTCCTAATCACTTAACGAATTGGTTACATGTTAAACATAGTGACATGTTGCTAAAAATAACTAATATTTATGACAACAAAAATGTTGCTAAAAATAACTAACATTTATGACAACAAAATAACTAATATTTGTCATGTTGTGATATTTATGACAGCCTGTTATTAAAACTGAGGACATTCTGTTGTTAATTGAGGACATTCTGTTACTAAAAATAACTGATTGAGGAGATTCTGTTACTAAAAATAACTGATTGAGGAGATTCTGTTACTAAAAATAACTGATTGAGGAGATTCTGTTACTAAAAATAACTGATTGAGGAGATTCTGTTACTAAAAATAACTGATTGAGGAGATTCTGTTACTAAAAATAACTGATTGAGGAGATTCTGTTACTAAAAATAACTGATTGAGGAGATTCTGTTACTAAAAATAACTGATTGAGGAGATTCTGTTACTAAAAATAACTGATTGAGGAGATTCTGTTACTAATTTACGTCAGCATGTTGCCATTTGGTTATTAAAAATGACTGATATTTACAGCATTTCACTAAAAAATTATCTGATTAAACTACATAATAGTATAACATGCATTTCTTCCATAGATTTTCCCAGCCTGCTGATACCAATACCGAGATCTGGCTTGATGACTTGTCCTGTTTTTTCTTTGACCTAACCTTGCTGGATTGCAGACATAGTGGTATTGGTGTTGAAAATTGTGTCCATGCTGAAGACGTTGCCTTGATATGTGAAACTGAAGATAGATATGGTCCTACTACTGATGTGGAAAGTAGGTGGAGCTATTGTGGCTTGCGTTAGCTTTTAACTAGCTGAGACTATAGTGGAACCTCTCTGAAATTAAGACAACCTCTGTACAAGGAACTATTAAAAATGTACTATCTGATTTCAATTTGACCTCTGAGATAAGGACAGCCTCCCTACAAGGGACAGTAGACCACCTAATCCTAATGTGTCCTTTATTCAGAGGTTCCACTGTATCTTAGTGTAAATTAACCTCTGAGATAAGGACAGTCTCTCTACATGGGACAATAGACCTGGATCCCAATGTGTCCTTTATTCAGAGGTTCCACTATAGCTTGTTCATTAGGCCTTGTTGGATTCTGCTGGCACTCAAGCATAAAACATTTTAAGAGCATTATTTGACCCACTGTATCATTTAATAACATTTCAGCATAACCTTCTAATGAGGACTATTGTTCAGTAAAATGTTTAAAAGTGATAAAACCAGCTCAACACAGCTCTTTCTCCATGTAAAATTACATTATTGTCTATAATAATAATGTATATTGTACTGTATTGTATAATACATTCTTCTGAATGTACATTTCTCCAGTATAGAATATACTATACCATTAGACTGGAAAAGTTCAAAAGTTCATGAGCATGAGTAGACATTTCTTCTACATTTTTTGTTTAGTTTGATTCGTGAATATTGTTTGTGAAATTCCTCACTCTTCTAGTCCTAGAGTATTAGATTTGTGACAGGTGCTGTTGTTTCCATTTAACCCTTTTCTCTCTAGGTTCTAATGTGGGGGTTATCATTGGAAGCGTCATTGGATTTACCACAATATGTGGTCTATTCTGTTTTCTTCCTGCTGTCATCTGCTTCATTGTTGCTTATGCTGCTAAGACAGGAAGCCAAAGAAGAAATTCTTCGATGCCACCTCATGCAGTACCTCCAAACACCACCCAAAGAGCACCCACCCAAAGAGCAACCACCCAAAGAGCAACCACCCAAAGAGCAACCACCCAAAGAGCAACCACCCAAAGAGCAACCACCCAAAGAGCAACCACCCAAAGAGCAACCACCCAAAGAGCAACCACTCACCACACCCACCCACAGCTCTTGATTTCTAGCCCACAAGACACTGGTGGCAATTATCCTGTCATCCAACAACCCTCGTGCCCTTACCCACGAGAAGAAGACAGAACAGAAGGGAACCATCCATCTCCACTCATCCCCACTTATGAGGAGTTATTCGGAGACTCTCAAGGTTATCACCAACAGCCGTGGTTAACTCAGGTTGTGTCTCCTCAGTCCCACCTTCCATCTCCTGAGATGGAAGGTGGGGTTTTATTTTCGGAGACAGATTCTCCTTCTACACATGGATACACATTGACAGATGTGTATCCATACCCACAAGATCCTCAAACTTCTCCAGTATACCCACTGAACCCCCAGATTTCTCCAGGATACATACCAACCCCCCAAACTTCTCCAGGATACATACTGAACTCCCAAACTTCTCCAGGATACATACCGACCCCCCAAACTTCTCCAGGATACACACCAAACCCCCAAACTTCTCCAGGATACATACCGACCCCCCAAACTTCTCCAGGATACACACCAAACCCCCAAACTTCCTCAGGGTACTTGCAAAATTCCCAGGGTGTCAACTGACTTTCTAAATATAAAGTAAACGACCAACCAAACTTATCTTGTTCCGACATGGATGGAACTGAGGCATACTTCAGCGCCACTGCACCCTATATATACATGTTGCTGAGAGCACATTAGCTTATATTGTTAGCTATAGTGTTATTTTATAACTGAGTGTGTACTTGAATATCTGCTTGCTGTCACTATTAGTCTCTAGTTCTTACCCATTAAAATTGCAATTTTCATGGACATGTTGTGGTTATGTTAACTTTAACTAATTTCTATAATAATCATGAAGCATGTACAACATGCATGTATCATGGATAATGTTTGTGTTTTGATTGTATCATCTCTATGGTTTCGCACAAACACATAATAATAATAATAATATTATGAATAGAGTGAAATTTCTCTATTCCAACACCCTGAAATGAGGACACTTATGTATACAGTGAACCCTCTATTATAATACCCTGAAATGAGGACATCTCTGTATACAGTGCAGAACCCCTCTATTCCAACACCCTGAAATGAGGACATCTCTGTATACAGTGGAACCCCTCTATTCCAACACCCTGAAATGAGGACAGTAATAAAGGACACTTGGAATAGCAGCAGCTTGTGTAATATAGAACTTCATTACCCAAAATGAGGCTACCCCTCTAATCAGGACACTTTAATATGTCCCAAGGTGTCCAGAATAGAGAGATTCCACTGTACGATCAAAAACTCAAAAAAACACCAACAGATTAACTACATTCAGCTGTCTAGCTAATAATGGTGCATAAAGTTGTTTAGCTGCACAGTTCTTCATAATGTCTTGCAGAATACTTTGCCTTACGGTAACAGCGCCAAAATCCAAATAAGAGGAAGACAGAACAAAGGCTGACCACCAAAAGAGACCCAATTATTATTGTGATCAAGATGATAGTGGGTAAAGAGGATCCTGCATGGTACATGAATTATAACAGGAGAGAATACACTATTAGTTAATGAACTTCAGGGAGTACATAGAGGTCAGGAGTCCTATTTTGGGGAGTACATAGAGGTCAGGAGTCCTATTTTGGGGAGTACATAGAGGTCGGAGTCCAGTACATAGAGGTCAAAGTCCTCATTTTAGGAGGGAGTACATAGAAATCCTCATTTCAGGGAATTTGTGATTGGTAGTAGCTATGTAATTTTCCTCATTCTTTAACTTAAGAGGACCATTAGAAAGTTCGACCTAGGTGTGATCAGGCTAATACATAAATATTATTTTCATGTCAACATTATGGTTTTGTCTTCTTCTCTATACATTTACCTCCTATTTTGCATTGAGATTGGCTGCCAGCAGAGTTCTCTACAGCAAGACTGATATCGTAAGCTATATAATAGACATGATAATAGGTAGTTAACACAGCTACTACCTATAATCAAGATTGAGAAACAAAGTTCTATTGAAGCACATAGCCCATTATCTGTCAAACTAGCTAATAATTATTTCTACTATTATTAGCTGGTGCTATTTTTAATTTTAGTGAGTTAATTTTTGTTATTTGAACAGCAGGGGGGAAATAACAACAATACTATTATTAGCTATAATATTTAGCTGGTAGAATATTTAGCTGGTAGAATATTTAGCTGGTAGAATATTTTAGCTATAGTAGAATATTTAGCTGGTAGAACACTTAGATGGTAGAATATTTAGATGGTAGAATATTTAGCTGGTAGAATATTAATAGCTGGTAGAGTATTTAGCTGGTAGAATATCTAGCTGGTAGAATATAGAGCTGATTAGTATCCACTAATAGTGAGAATAAGGTATTGTGAAACACTATAATATAGCACACTATTAGCTAGTAGTCACTCACTACACTGTACAGCAATGTCCTGTGTGTGATTACAGGCGTAAGTCCATTCTTGATGTTTGAAGCATGCTTTAAAACAAGGTGCTGACTCGCCACATGTGATATCGTATATTATGCCTCCACTTCCTGCTCTGAAGAGGGAAAGGAGGAAAGGAGAAACTATGAAACTATGATTACAGGGGAAATGGAATTATACTGTATAAGTACATGTAATAGGATTGCTGGCTGTAGTATTAGCTTGAGATGTGCGGGTTAGAAGGGAATAAAATAGCATGAGGAGAAGCCAAGTGCTATTTCCCTTCCTACCTGCACAGCGAGAGCTATTAATCCCAGCAAGTCAGACATCCTCTCCACTATCCCACCATTTTAAACCATAATCATAGTTATGAAACATAGGTAGCTATAGATATGAGTTAGCTACATAACTAAACATAATAAAAGTTCCTTGAAGCTTACATTTCTCTTCATTCTGAGTATAAATTCTGCTAGAGTAGGGCTTAAAATAGGGTAGCTGTAAGTTTAAATAGTCACAGAGCCCTTCTTGTCATCTTTGAGGTACGTGTACTACTGTGTAGTTACACTAGACTACAACTTAATTGTCTTCGGGTGGTGCCAATCAGATTATTATTACAGGCAAGCTATTTTCATTGATCAGTTCGGGCTTGGAATAGAGGTGTTCTCATGAGATGAATTGGAATAGAGGTGTCATAAAAATGGGGTTGTAATAGAGATGATTTGGAATAGAGGGTGTCCTCATGAGATGGGGTTGGAACAGAGGAGATGGAGTTGGAATAGAGGGTGATGGAGTTGGAATGAGTGTTCCCATGAGATTGGGTTGAATAGAGGGTGTACGTATGCGATGGAGTATTGAGTAGCTAGTGCTTTAATTTCAAGTGATGGTATATGACTCACTGTGCATTATATATTTCCATGGCATTGGTGTATCCCAGTTGTCTGCACACAGTGTCAGCAGCAGCCTGGTTGAATTGCTGGTTACAAACAGTTCCCCACTCTTGCCCCTGGAACACCTCCACTCTACCACTAGATCTAGAAATGGACGAGTTCATGTGGACCAGCCTAACCTGACCTTCATAGGGTTGACTCCACAGAGATACCGAGTCTGAGAGAGAGGGGTTAGGGAGAAGATGAAGTGCCATTTTTTATCTACTTTTACAGCTTGTAGGCAACATATCTTGCAGCCTAGCCCATAGTTGGAGCTGTTGTATATATTGTATAGCCACCTGCTCAGCTCACCAGGAGTTAGTTGTCAGCAGATAAAAACCCACACAGAGGATTTATGTTAGCACTTCTTCATCACCAAAATTAAGGAGCAATGTATTAATGAAGCATATGCTCATATAATTAGTCATTTTGTGTCTCTTAAGGTATGATTTGTAGACACATCAGTGCTAACAGGTTAGCTACTTAGTCACCATATCTAGCCAGCTGACTGATAACAAGAACTAGTATTCTTGAAGGATCTATGGCTGACACCATAGCTTGGTATTGTCTATGATATGAGTCCTATGACGTTTCTTTGTAAGGATTTTTTCATAGAGAAAACAACCTCAATTTATTTATTTATTTAATTATTATTATTATTATTATTATTATTATTATTATTATTATTATTATTATTATTATTATTATTATTATTATTATTATTATTATTATTGCATTATTCTGGGCATTAGCTAGCTGTGCTATACCTCACGTACCACAAAATACAGCCACGTCAGTTTCATGAGTACAGTTAGTCAATGCCTCTGCATTTGGCCGGCACCTCATGAGGTGAGACAGATAACCATTAGAACACCTTACACCATTGAGAAATATGGGGGAAGTCTCATTACCTTCTCCAAACCTATGAATATGAGAGTGTAGACAAGGTATAACTATTACAAGACATTTGGAGCATCTGATCTGCTGGGGATATAATTGTTTGCCCTCTGTATTTATATATAAAAGGACTATTGGTGGTATTTGACTAGAACTAACATTAGCAATTTTTTCTTCTTTCTTTTCTTTTTTGCTCATTAGTCCAATAAATTGCAGTATAATAATAATATGTATTACCCAGTTCTTGCTAACTCCCTTCAGAAATAGCTATTAGTTACATTGTTACAACCCTGGTTTAGGCATCTCAAAGGACATTCTAGACACCTTGGGACAGATTAAAGTGTCCTGATTAGAGGTGACTTCATTTAAGAGGATGAAATTCTCTGAAATGTTAATACACATGCTGTATTTGAAACATATCTAATTTAGTTCGGCTACTGAATCATGATTCCTATCATTATAATAGTGCAAATGGACAATTTGTCTCTTATTAAGCATTGGTAAAAGTAAAATCAGATGTTGCTACAATCACTGTCTAGAACACTCACTCTGTATAGCTAGCTATCTCTTACATTGTGCTTACACTGTGTTTGAGCTGTACATCCAGTTTGTAGCTGACTGGAAACCCAACTGTCTACAAGCTACATTGGCTTCAGTCTGAGAGAAGTCTATGCCACACACTGTCCCCCATGCACCAATGGTGTCTTCATCTCCCTCTAGGAGAGTGTGCATGTATATCTCAAGACGGCCTGCTGGTGAGCTATCATCATCGATGGATGTATCATCTTGGTTTGAAACTAGCCGGAGGTCTCCATTAGTCCAGTGTGCACTGTATGGCTCAAGATCATCACTTAATAGAAATATATCTCCATTTTGGTGGGAAAATTCATGCATCTTTGAACCTGAATTAGAAGAAACACAAAATTGATATAGACCTATTAGCTATTACATACTTCTGTCGTCCTTTCGAAGCTGAATTGAACCTTCTCTTGCTAAAAAGGGCTGGATTCCAGTTAGGAGAAGCAGTATAATAATTTCCATGGCTACAGGCTATAACTAATAACTAATCTACTTTTATAGCTTTACCTTTAGCATATTAACGCATGCGCACTAGGCAGGGCCTGAGGGCTAGCTGGCGGCACGTACACACACTTTTACGTCTGCACACACACCCCCATACCACAACGTAATGGTAAGGCGTTGGTGAATACAGTTTTGCTTAGAGCTAGATCAGACTAGATTAGATAACCACAGGTATAGAATTACGAAAATAATAGTCTTACTGAAGTTATGGGGATTATAAAGATATTTTTGACATTGTTGTGTGCTCTCCGTGTGCAGAGAAGCTCCGCTGTGCGATATAATGGACCAGGTGATTAATGCATACAGTAGACTATTAGTACTTAACTAGCTAATGCTTGCAAAAAGAGTTAAAGAGCTAGCTAACTTGCTCTC
The DNA here is from genome assembly GCA_964016965.1 of Diacarnus erythraeanus. Taxonomy (NCBI): domain Eukaryota; kingdom Metazoa; phylum Porifera; class Demospongiae; order Poecilosclerida; family Podospongiidae; genus Diacarnus; species Diacarnus erythraeanus. The sequence continues at coordinate 8,362,069 of OZ024670.1, read as the reverse complement.
TAAGTTTCCCGGTAATAGCTGTAAATGAGAAGACTCCCCTACTGTGCTTGTACGATGTTATAGTAGAACAAGGAGATAACTAAAGGAGATAGCTAGAATAAAAGACAATTAAAAAGTAAATTGACCTCTGAGATGTGGACAGCCTCCCTACAAGGGACAGTAGACCTGATCCCATTGTGTCCTTTATTGAAAGGTTCCACTGTATCTTAACCTCTGAGATAAGGACAGCCTCCTTACAAGGGATAGTAGACCTGATCCCAATGTGTCCTTTATTCAGAAGAAGTTCCACTTTATTTTAACCTCTGAGATAAGGACACCCTTCCCTATTACAGTATGTAGCTATAAAGGACACACAATAGCTAGCCCTGATCCCAACGTGTCCTAGCTTACCAGCTGTTATCTAACTTGGCTAGTAAAAGAGCCTATTAATTGGTATTAAAATGCATGTAGGAAGTTGTTAGTTTATGTGTTCTGATTTCTGACATAGTAACATAATGTACCAGCTGGGTGTCCACATGGAGCAATTTGCACCTGCACCTGCTGCTTCTGCATTATGTATTATTTTAACATTATAAGATAGAACTAGAGAGGGGGGTGGAGGAGAGAGGGGTGGAGGAGAGAGGGGTGGAGGAGAGAGGGTGGAGGAGAGAGGGGTGGGGGTGTAGAGATGGATAGAGAGGGGGGGTGGAGAGGGGATGGAGAGATCTAGCATAGCAATAAATGTCATGACTGTAATCTGAATAAATTATGGTGGAGATAGCTACATGGATTTCAACTTAGCCATCACATGAGAGAGATGAAACATCTTACATTTCTTACAATTTTATTAATATTTTAGTCATTTTCATGGTGGCTGTTCTTCCATTCCACTGTCACCATGCATATAACACTAATAATATAACTTGTTGACGAGTTGGGATCCTGTGGTTGAGCCGTGTATTGGAACTAAACTTTCATGCAATTTTTAGGTACACCCACTTATGGCGACTTGATGCTGCTGGATCCACAGAATGTAGTGTTGGTCTATCTGGGTCCAAATGATGACTATAATCACACTTGCTGGGCTACAATAGATGGAAATACTTTTACACCGCATTTCACAGATGGCACCCTTTGCAGGCAGCTAGGATATTCTGATTGTACAAGTAGCTATATCCCTGCAAGCTCTGTTGCCTCTGCTCAAGGGTGAGATCTCCATAACCTTATAAACATCCCCCCTCCAAGGGCAGATCCAGGAATCTATAAAAGGGTTGGGTTAGTATCTTTGGCCAAAGGTCATGACACCTATAGGATGGCGGTGAGCATTCCTTCTCAAGCACACAGTGTGAAAGCATTAGTAGCAATGATTGATATAGAATAACTATAGTTATAATTCATTGAAGAAATGATTAACATTATTAGCTAATTAAGGGTTGAAACAAAAGGAAGGATTTGCACCCAACCTCCAGATCTTTTTCTGCCCTCTACCTCTCTTTCATGAATTATTTATCTATAGACATGAGCAAATTTTGCTGACACAGTTTTAACTGTATGTACAAAAGACACACTTTAGGAGAGATTTTCTCTACATTCCCATTTTCACTTTCACTGATCAGTAACAGTGCTATGAGCCTATGGCCATGACATGTGACATTGAACATGACATAAAACTCAAAGGATCATAAACAGAGCATAATGACAGTTGTTTGTGGAAACAGTGAGCATTGCTGGTGTAGCATAATACCAAAGGAGAAACAGCAATACTGACCCAAGAGGTCTTGAGCCAGATGAACTGCAGCTAACAAACTATTCAAAAATTAGAAGATCTCGTGTAATCCCAACCAAAACACACTCATGACAGTTTATTTACAAAACTCACTAGTTTCCAAATAAAGCAAACTACTCTACCTTCAAAATGAATTTTTGGGAATAATTTTTATTTTTGGGATAACTATTAACAAGTATTGTTTGTTTTTAGACTGAAAGGTCTCTATGATGTGAACTGTAACCGCAAAGAGAACCATCTCTTGAGGTGTGAGCACAGTATTAGTGAAGACAATAAGGACCAGTCTAAATATGTGAAATTGATGATAACTGGTGAGAAAATGGAAGCTAATTATGATGGTGATGTGATGTTGTGGAGTCCAGACCCTCCAGCTAATAGCAATGGATACTTTAGTCCATCATATGGAGCAGTGGTGATATTTGATGGAGTCAATATGGAGTTTATCACCTTTTCCAAGAAACAGCTATTTAGTGTCAATGTAGCTGACACTATCTGTAGGCAGTTGGGGTACACAGAATCAATTCCTAACTCGGCCATGTTACTGAGTAATGCTGTGGAACTTTTTAACTTCAATTTCTCCAACTTTAATAGTCATATGTGAGTAATACTAGTAAGTGAATCCTCTGAAATGAGGACACCTGTTATACACTGGAATTCCTCTATTCCAACACCCTGAAATAAACACACCTCTGTATACAGTGGAACTCCTCTATTACAACCTACGACACCTCTGTATACAGCGAACTCCTCTATTACAACCTAGGACACCTCTGTATACCGTGGAACTCCTCTATTCCAACCTAGGACACCTCTGTATACAGTGGAATTTCAATGTGCTGAAATGAGGACACCTCTGAATGCAGTGTAACCTCTCTATTCCAACACCCTGAAATAAAGACACCTACCTCTGTATTCAGTGTAACCTCTCTATTCCAACACCCTGAAATGAGGATGCCTCTGTATACTATATACAATGGAACTCCTCTATTCCAACACCTTAATGACAGGGTCATAGTGAACAAATTTGCCTTATGCCCATAATGATACTCTAAATCTGGCCAAGTTGATCACTTGTTACAATCCTGTTAAGATGATATATTTTTCAGTGGAGGCCCTTCTGTCCAGGAGAAGAGCTTTTCCTGTGATTCTGTACATCCATGTCTTCGATGTTGTGACCAGGATGGTGTGTTTCAGTTACAATATACAAGTATTATGGACTCCCAAGCAACCTTCCTAAAGTGTAGTAAGTTAATTACTTCTTCTTATGTATTATTGTTGTTGTTGTTGTTGTTGTTGTTATTGCTGTTGTTGTCGTTGTTGTTGTTGCTGTTGTTGTTTTCTTAGCTTTCTATGATACCACGGAGTCTCCTCCAGAAAGTGGTTCCCAGGAAAAATGTGGAAGTGATGCTGTGTGCCAAACTGGTGGTATGTTATGCATCAGTTTTAGCTATACACATAAATTTTTACACACAAAAATATCATATTTCAGGGGTACTCTTCATGTAGCTATGTAGTGTCCTTACTTCAAGGGTAGTTTATATTGCTGGGAAAGTATGCAGTGCCAGGGATAGTTTTGTACACATCTCTGTGTAGCTGGGAAAGTGTGTAGTATCCTCATTAAGGAGGTATCCTTATTTCAGGGATAGTCTGTACACATCTCTGTATAGTTGTGGAGGTGTGTAGTGTCCCCCCCCCCCATTAAGGAGGTGTCCTTATTTCAGGGGTAGTTTTATACACATCTCTATGTAGCTAGGAAGGTGTGCAGTGTCCTCATTAAGGATGTGTCCTTATGTTTTAGGAAATTTGAAGTTATAGGCCAGGAAGTGGGTTTTTTATTGTGTGAACTCTCAAAGAATGGTTTTCCTGTGGTGATTTTTAGCTAAAAACAGTTCTCTACTGATAAACTAACTATCTTTATAGCTATTGCTTTTATGAATGTGTAGAGTTACTAAGCTACTTGAGTCCTAGTTATAACCTTACTGACCATCCAGTTTTGTTGTTGTTGTTGTTTTTGTCAGGTTATGGCTTACCCATTTTAATTAAATTGGTTCCTTTAGCTCTCCAGAGCAAGTTCTTCATTTTTTTCTTTCCCCTCCCTCCCCCCTCCCCCCTCCCCCCTCCCCCCCCCACACACACACATAAAGGTCAGGAAACAATAAATGTGAAAAAGAAGAACTTTTATGTAGCTATTTTCGTGCCAGCCGGTGTAATAGTGATCATCAGTGTTCTCCTGATATCTCTCATTATAATCTGCTATAGAAGGAAGATAAAAGGAATTAGGTACAAACCACTGGAGGGAAGGAATGGAGGACCAAATGGAGGACCCAATGGAGGTCCCAATGGAGGTCCAAATGGCCATGGCAGTGGCAATGGCAGTGTCAATGGTCACTAAACTTTTGTGGTTTTTACTTAAGTTTTGTACACAGTTAACTATGTCATTGTATTCTTTGTCATTTTATTAAAGGGTGGGCTCAAATACCATCTTGTTTATATATTTATACCACATGAGAGTTAATTTATTTAAGAGTCACTTTACAATAAAGTACATTTTGAATCACCCTCACAAAAAATAATGACTTTTATACTTGTTTACTAAATGACTGCAGGCATAATAATGCTTAACCAATGAAAATGAATCTTTATAATGACCAATAGACATAGGTGGGGGGCAGGGGGGCAGCCCCCCCCCATAATGATAGTATGGCATTGCCCCCTTCCTAAAAATTGCCATGATCCATGACTAGTAGCTATTTCAACTGTCAAACCATAATGAAAAGTGCCACATGCATGCACAGCATTTGCTGATCAATAGCTAGCTATAATGGCCTTCCTGAGTTACATGTCTAAAGAAGTCATAATGAGGAGAAAGACCATACACTTAATTTAAAAGAAATTGTCTCAATCTTTTTTGATAAATTTTGAAAAATTGTTATTTTAACTGGCTAGTTACCTAATAAAGTATAATACTCATACACTCCCCCCCCTTTTTTTCCTTTTTTATATATCCATGCTCATAATTATCCTATACTTTGTCCTAGAAAGATGTATCTTGGTCCTAAAATGTTGCTTATTAATTTTAAAGAGCTTTCTGATGGTATAATTATTAAGTTCTTCTTAGCCTCAGTCCTCCACAATAATAACAATAACAACACTGGGACTTTTTCACTATGGCAATGTCACCCTATATTGTGGAGCCTGTGGACTGTACCAGACATCACTATTGGCTAGCTACTATTACCATGGCAATACAATGGCAATGCTGTCATAGTAAAAGGGCTTTGCAAAGGGTCATGAGCTGGGTATTTATCAATTTTGGTTCTTTTTTGTAAAATTTAGGTTGTCTCCAGAATGAGGCTAAACTCAATATCACACGTACATAATAATAATTATAGATACACATGTATACATGTATACATGTGTACATAATATAGCAGATAAGAAATTTTGATAAACAGCCCTTCAGGTGAAAGTAGTGTAGAACCATCAACAACTCCTTGAATGCCAGTATTCTACCGATTCAAGATAACTTCCCTGCTGAAAAATAATAGAGTATATTCTCATGAGATGGGGTTAGAATAGAGAATGCTCTCATGAGTTTGGGTTGGAACAGGTTTTCTCATGAAATCGGATTGCAGAGGGTGTTCTCATGAGATGGGGGTTAGAACAGGTTTTCTCATGAGATGGGATTGCAGGGGGTGTTCTCATGAGATGGGGTTGGAATAGAGGGTGTCCTCATGAGATGGGGTTGCAGATGGGGTGGTGTTCCCATGAGATTGGGTTTAATAGAAGATGTTCTTATGAGATAGAGTATTGAGTAGTGCTTCATCCATGGATATATCATCTTGATTTGAAACTAGCCAGAGGTCTCCATTGTCCAGTGTGCACTGTATGGCTCAAGATCATCAATTTTGGTGGGAAAATTCATGCATCTTTGGGCCTGAAAGAGAAGAAACACAAAATTATTAGCTATTACATACTTCTGTCATATTTTTAAAGCTGAATTGAACCTTCTCTCGCTAAAAAGGGCTGGATTCCAGTAAAGAGAAGCAGTATATTCTCCGTGGCTACAGGCTATTGAACCACTCTCACCCGCAACATAATAACGCATGCGCATTAGGTAGACTTAGAATCACCGGAGGGGGTTTACCGCTGGCACGTACACACACAACGTCTACACACCCACAACATTAGGGCTGCAGTTTGCTTAGAGCTAGATCAGAGTAGATTAATAACCACAGAATTACAAAGAAAGCGATTATAATACAGTACTGAAATCATGGGGATGATAAAGATACTGTTGACATTGTGCGCTCTCCACTGTGTGCAGAGAAGCTCCGCTGTGATATATTATAATGGACCAGGTGATTTAATTGTTAGCTAGCTAAATACAATAGCTAAACTACTTAGCTAGCTATCGACTATTAGAGCTTAACAACGTAGGGCTAAAGCTAGCAGAAAAAAAGAAAGAAAAAAAAGAAAACCGGCACCATAGCTAGTTAAAGAGCTAGAGCTAATTCGCTCTCTAAGGTTCCCGATAATATAATGAGAAGACTCATTTTTTCCCTAGCCAGTATACAGTCTAATTTGGTTAGTAGTAGCTATGCTTGTACCCACTTGAGAACCTCTGATAAAGGAGATAAAATAACCTTTTTACAAAAGACAATTAAAAAGTAAATTGACTTCTGAGATAAGAACAGCCTCCCTACAAGGGGCAGTAGAATGTGTCCTTTATTCAGAGGTTTTCCACTGTATCTTAACCTCTGAGATAAGGACAAGGGACAGTAGACCTAATTTCAATGTGTCCTTTATTGAGAGGTTCCACTGTATCTTAACCTCTAAGATAAGGACATTCTCCCTATACAGTATATAGCTATAAAGGACACACAGTATAATAGTAGTAGCAAAGAAGAGCCCTGATCCATCCCATGTGTTTTAGCTTACCAGCTGTTTCATGTACATACACATCCTGGACTTGTAAGTTTTGGCTAGTAGCATTTTGTGGTACATTATTATGTATTGTGCATGTGTATCAATTTTGTGGTAAAATGCATGTAGGAAGTTGTTAGTCATAATTATGTATTCTGACATAGTAACATAGTACCAGCTGGTCTACGTGGCCACATGCACTTGCATCATTGTATTCAGAACTTCACTAAGAGTGAGGGGAGAGAGAGGGGAAGGGGGGAGAAAGGGGAGGGGAGAAGAGGGGTGGGGGATAGAAAGATGGATAGAGATGGATGTGTAAAGAGGGATGTGTGGAGAGGGGATGGAGAGATCTAGCATAGCAATAAATGCATCCATATATCATGGCTGTAATCTAGTGGATATACATGTATTTCAACTTAGCCCAGAGCCTCCAACTTGAAGTGAATAACTTCAGTACAAAAATTGCTCACTTTGTAGCAAATTCTGTAGCTAGCTAGTTTAATGACCTCCATCATTCTTAATGTTATAAGACACACCCCTACATGTGCAGGTATCTTGTGATTAATAATGATAAAAAATAGACTAGACCGTGAGCTAGAATTGAGTCTTAGCTATCGTAGTGCTTGATAGGAGACACTGGAACAAGCTATATAAATAACAGTGCACCAGTAAACAAAATTATGTCATGAATTAACTGACAATAAATATACTTACTGTTTTTATCACCTGTTTTGAGGAATATGAACTGTTTAGACAACTCTTTAAGCCTCTGGACAATGTTGTTCTGTTAGCTAGCTTTGCTATGCTTCCGTATAAATTGAATCAATTTCCATAGTCCTGTATTTATAGGTGTAAATCCGTAAAAATACCAATAAATCTAAATCTGTGAGGTTGGAGGCTCTGTTAGCCTTCACATGAGAGAGATGAAACATTTCTTAATATTTCAGTCATTTTCATGGTGGCTTTTTCCATTCCACTGTCACCATGCATATAACACTAATAATATAACTTGTTGACGAGTTGGGATCTTGTGGTTGGGCCGTGTATTGGAACTAAACTTTCATGCAATTTTTAGGTACACCCACTTACGGCGACTTGATGCTGCTGGATCCACAGAATGTAGTGTTGGTCTATCTGGGTCCAAATGATGACTACGATCACACTTGCTGGGCTACCATTGATGGAAATACTTATACACCGCATTTCACAGATGGCACCCTTTGCAGACAGCTAGGATATTCTGATTGTACAAGTAGCTATATCCCTGCAAGCTCTGTTGCCTCTGCTCAAGGGTGAGATCTCCATAACATAAACATCCCCCCTCCAAGGGCAGATCCAGGAATCTATAAAAGGGAGGAGTTAGTATCTTTGGCCAAAGGTCATGACACCTATAGGATGGGGGTGAACATTCCTTCTCCAGCACACAGTGTGAAAGCATTAGCAATAGAGTAATTACAGTTACAATTCATTACTGCATTACAACACTCAGTTATCAAGAAGAAATGATTAGCATTATTAGTTAAGGGGGGGAAGAGGTTGAAACAAAAGCACTTGACCCCCAGATCTGTCCCTGCCCTCTACCTCTCTTCCATGAATATATAGACAGGAGCAAATTATTTTGTTGACACACTGTATGTACAGTAGTATAGATTGACACACTTTACATTTTCACTTTCACTATCAGTAACAGTGCTATAGCCATGACATGTGACATTGAACACAACATAAAATAATACTGAGCATGCTCAAAGGATCATAAACAGAGCATAATGACAGGGTTTATATTAGGATAACTATAGAAACGGTGAAAACAGTGAGCATAACTGGTGTAGCATAATACCAAAGGGGAAAAAAATTAACAGCAATACTGACCCATGAGGTCTTGAGCCAGACGGATTTAATATCCAAACTGCAGCTAACAAAAGGTAGAAGAGCTTGTTAGTCTCATATTATCCCAACTAAAGTTTTCAAGTTATTCCGTTGAGATAACATAAAAAAAACTCGTGACAGTTTATGTACAAAAACTCACTAGTTTCCAAATAAAGCAAACTACTCTACATTCAAAATGAATTTTTGGGAATAATGTTTATTTTTGGGATGACTATTAACAAGTATTGTTTGTTTTTAGACTGAAAGGTCTCTATGATGTGGATTGTAAGCAGAAAAAGAACCATCTCTTGAGGTGTAAGCCCAGTATTAGTGAAGACAATAAGGACCAGTCTAAATATGTGAAATTGATGATAACTGGTGAGAAAATGGAAGCTAATTATGATGGTGATGTGATGTTGTGGAGTCCAGACCCTCCAGCTAATAGCAATGGATACTTTAGTCCATCATATGGAGCAGTGGTGATATCTAATAAAGATAATATGGAGGTTATCACCTTTTCCAATAAACAGCTGTTTAGTGACAATGTAGCCGACACTATCTGTAGGCAGTTGGAATACACAGAATCAATTCCTAACTCGGTCATGTCACTGCATGATGCTAGAAAACATTTTAACTACAGTTTCTCCAACTTTATTAGTCATAAGTGAGTAATACTAGTAAGTGAATCCTCTGAAATGAGGACACCTCTGTATACAGTGGAACTCCTCTATTCCAACACCCTGAAATGAGGACACCTCTGTATACAGTGGAACTCCTCTATTCCAACACCCTGAAATGAGGACACCTCTGTATACAGTGGAACTCCTCTATTCCAACACCCTGAAATGAGGACACCTCTGTATACAGTGGAACTCCTCTATTCCAACACCCTGAAATGAGGACACCTCTGTATACAGTGGAACTCCTCTATTCCAACACCCTGAAATGAGGACACCTCTGTATACAGTGGAACTCCTCTATTCCAACACCCTGAAATGAAGACGCCTCTGTATACAGTGCTCCTCTATTCCAACTCCTTGATATGAGGACACCTCTGTATACAGTGGAACTCCTCTATTCCAACACCATGAAATAAGGACACCTCTGTATACAGTGGAACTCCTCTATTCCAACACCCTGAAATGAGGACACCTCTGTATACAGTGGAACCTCTCTATTACAACACCCTGAAATGAGGACACTTCTGTATACAGTGGAACTCCTCTATTCCAACACCCTGAAATGAAGACGCCTCTGTATACAGTGCTCCTCTATTCCAACTCCTTGATATGAGGACACCTCTGTATACAGTGGAACTCCTCTATTCCAACACCATGAAATAAGGACACCTCTGTATACAGTGGAACTCCTCTATTCCAACACCCTGAAATGAGGACACCTCTGTATACAGTGGAACCTCTCTATTACAACACCCTGAAATGAGGACACTTCTGTATACTGTGGAACTCCTCTATTCCAACACCCTGAAATGAAGACACCTCTGTATACAGTGGAACTCCTCTATTCCAACTCCTTGAAATGAGGACACCTCTGTATAGAGTGGAACTCCAACATCCTGAAATGAGGACACCTCTGTATACAGTGGAACTCCTCTATTCCAACTCCTTGAAATGAGGACACCTCTGTATACAGTGGAACTCCTCTATTCCAACTCCTTGAAATGAGGACACCTCTGTATACAGGTGAACTCCTCTATTCCAACACCCTGAAATGAAGACGCCTCTGTATACAGTGCTCCTCTATTCCAACTCCTTGATATGAGGACACCTCTGTATACAGTGGAACTCCTCTATTCCAACACCATGAAATAAGGACACCTCTGTATACAGTGGAACTCCTCTATTCCAACACCCTGAAATGAGGACACCTCTGTATACAGTGGAACTCCTCTATTCCAACACCATGAAATGAGGACACCTCTGTATACAGTGGAACTCCTCTATTCCAACACCCTGAAATGAGGACACCTCTGTATACAGTGGAACCTCTCTATTACAACACCCTGAAATGAGGACACTTCTGTATACTGTGGAACTCCTCTATTCCAACACCCTGAAATGAAGACACCTCTGTATACAGTGGAACTCCTCTATTCCAACTCCTTGAAATGAGGACACCTCTGTATAGAGTGGAACTCCAACATCCTGAAATGAGGACACCTCTGTATACAGTGGAACTCCTCTATTCCAACTCCTTGAAATGAGGACACCTCTGTATACAGTGGAACTCCTCTATTCCAACTCCTTGAAATGAGGACACCTCTGTATACAGGTGAACTCCTCTATTCCAACACCCTGAAATGAAGACGCCTCTGTATACAGTGCTCCTCTATTCCAACTCCTTGATATGAGGACACCTCTGTATACAGTGGAACTCCTCTATTCCAACACCATGAAATAAGGACACCTCTGTATACAGTGGAACTCCTCTATTCCAACACCCTGAAATGAGGACACCTCTGTATACAGTGGAACCTCTCTATTACAACACCCTGAAATGAGGACACTTCTGTATACTGTGGAACTCCTCTATTCCAACACCCTGAAGTGAGGACACCTCTGTATACAGTGGAACTCCTCTATTCCAACACCCTGAAATGAAGACACCTCTGTATACAGTGGAACTCCTCTATTCCAACTCCTTGAAATGAGGACACCTCTGTATACAGTGGAACTCCAACATCCTGAAATGAGGACACCTCTGTATACAGTGGAACTCCTCTATTCCAACTCCTTGAAATGAGGACACCTCTGTATACAGTGGAACTCCTCTATTCCAACACCCTGAAATGAGGACACCTCTGTATACAGTGGAACCTCCAACACCCTGAAATGAGGACACCTCTGTATACAGTAGAACCCCTCTATTCCAACACCCTGAAATGAGGACACCTCTGTATACAGTGGAACCTCCAACACCCTGAAATGAGGACACCTCTGTATACAGTAGAACCCCTCTATTCCAACACCCTGAAATGAGGCACCTCTGTATACAGTGGAACCTCTCTATTCCAACACCCTGAAATGAAAATGACAGGTCATAGCGAACAAATTTGCTCCCATAATATTTGTCATGCCCACAGCAATACTGGCTTAAATCTGACCAAATTGACCACTTATATTTTTTTAGTGAAGGCCCTTCTGTCCAGGAGACGAGTTTTTTCTGTGATACTGTACATCCGTGTCTTCGATGTTGTGACCGGGATCATCATGTGTTTTCACCATCTCTAAGTACTATGGACTCCGATGCCACCTTCCTAAAGTGTAGTAAGTTAACTACTTCTTCTTATGTATCGTTGTTGTTGTTATTGTTGTTGTTGTTGTTGTTTTCTTAGCTTTCTATAATATGGAGTCTCCTCCAGAAAGTGGTTCCCAGGAAAAATGTAAAAGTGATGCTGTGTGCCAAACTGGTATGTTATTCATCAGTTTTATACACATCATTATTTTTACACACAATGATATCATGTTTCAGGGGTGTAGCTATGTAGTGTCCTCATTAAGGAAGTGTCCTTATTTCAGGGGTAGTTTATACAGCCAGGAAAGTATGTAGTGTGTCCGTATTTCAGGGATAGTTTATGCACATCTCTATGTAGCTGGGAAGGTCATTAAGGAAGTGTCCTTATTTCAAGAGTAGTTTATACACATCTCTATGTAGTTGGAAAGGTGTGCAGTGTCCTCATTAAGGGGTTTTTCTTATTTCAGGGGTAGTTTTATACACGTCTCTATGTAGCTGGAAGGGTATGTAGTGTCCTCATTAAGGAGGTGTCCTTATTTCAGGGGTAGTTTATACACGTCTATGTATCTGGGAGGGTGTGTAGTGTCCTCATTAAGGAGGTGTCCTTATTTGATGGGTAGTTTAGACACATCTCTATGTATACTTATCCCCTTTCTTCTCTTCTTTTTCTTTCCTCCCCCTTCCCTTTCCCTTTCCCTCTCTCCCTCCCTTCCTTCTCTCCCTCCCTCCCTCCTTCCCTCTCTCTCTCAGGTCATGGAACAATAACATTGAAAAAGAAGGATTTTTTTGTAGCTATTTTCGTGCCAGCTGTTGCAATAGCGATCATCAGTGTTCTCCTGATGTCTCTCATTGTAATCCGCTATAAAAGGAAGATAAGACGGAATGGATACAGACCACTGGAGGGAAGGAATGGAGGGCCAAACGGAGGACCCAACGGAGGTCCAAATGGCCATGGCAATGGCAATGGCAATGGCAATGGCAATGGCAGTGTTAATATCAGTGTCAATGGTAACTGAACTTTGTCTTTGTTGAGTTTTATACACGGCTGTATTCTTTGTCATTGTATTAAGGGTTCAAATGCCCTCCTGTTTGTATAATATTATTATTATTTGTACAATAATAATACTAACAACACTGGGCCTTTTCACTAAGGTAATTGTGGTAAACTATGAACAGGAAACTGGATGTAATAATATTATTATTAGTGATGTCATACCGGTGTCACAGGATATAGCCGCCGGGGTATATTTTCTCCGCCGGAGCTGGCGCTCTTAGGGTATGGCCTCCCCCCCCCCGGAGTTAATATCCTAGGGTATAGCCTCCGCCCCAGGATATTTTCTCTGGCCTATGTTATGGTAAGAGCAGCAGAGGTACGTATGCTATGGCAAGAGCAGCAGAGGTAGACGGTGGTAGCTAAATAGTAAATATTAATAGGATAGATCCAAAGACAGAAACTTCTAGTGCAGAAACTCGTGGAAAGAGATTATAGACAACAGTGTAAAAAATTCTATGGGAGGGAGGCCATACCCTAGCACAGAAGCTCCTGGTGCAGAAACTCCTGAGAAGAGATTAGCTACATATTCTATAGATGATAGTGTAGAAAATTCTATGTGGGGGAGGCCATACCCTAGGACAGAAGCTCCTGGTGTATAAACTCCTGAGAAGAGATTATTATTATGCTCTATAGATGACAGTGTAGAAAATTCTATAGGGGGGAGGTCATACCCTAGGACAGAAGCTCCTTGTGAGGGTTATTAAAACAAACAAGTAGCGTTAGTAGTCAAAAATATTATGAGTAGCTAACCGTTCATATAATAATGGTGTTCAAAAATAAATAACTCTGACCTAACAACCATAAACAAACTACTGAGCATGTGCAGTTCAGTGATACAATGATAATAATGAGAATGATAATACAAATAATAATAATGATAGTCAATGAGAATAAAATAGTCTTACATAGTATAGTCCCGTCAGCTGTAGCTAGTGTGAGACACCACATGTCCGATGTGAGTCCCTGACATCTCCTCCTCCTTTTTCAGACGAAGCTTGCTGAGTGTAAGCTATCCTTGAAAGTCCATCAGCATTGCCATTGTTCACTCCTGCTCGGTGACGAATCACAAAGTCATAGGGTTGCAAGCTCAGACTCCAGCGAGTAAGACGTCCATTTGTCTCCCTCATCCTTTGCAAATATTCTAAAGAACGGTGATCTGTCTCAATGGTAAATCTGGTTCCTTCCAAGTATACTCTGAAAAACCTTACCCCAGATACGACAGCAAGGCATTCTTTTTCTACTGTGGCGTAGCGAGTCTCCCGAGGAAGAAGCTTTCTACTGAAATATGCCACGGGGTGTTCAACTCCACTTTCATCTGATTGGCTCAGTACTGCCCCTATACCAGTTTCAGAAGCATCAGTCTGGAGAGTGAAAGGTTTCTTAATGTCTGGACTGTGCAGTATCGGCTTAGAAGTGAGGAGTTTCTTGAGTTGCACAAATGCTTGCTCCGTCTTTTCATTCCAAACAACTGTATTTGGCATCAACTTCTTAGTGAGGTCAGATAGAGGTGTGGCTATCTCAGCAAAATTGGGAATAAATCTTCTGTAATAACCTGCCAAACCTAAGAATGCCCTAACATGCTTCTTTGTCTTGGGTTGGGGGTACTCTTTCACAGCTGTGAGCTTACATTCTTCAGGCTGGACATAGCCCTGGCCAATGATATGGCCCAGATAATGACATTCTTTGTGGCCAAATTGACATTTCCTTTTCTTCACTGTGAGTCCAGCCTCTCCAAGTTTCTGAAACACTGCTCTGACATGTTTTACATGCTGATCCCAATCTTCACTAAAGATAACTATATCATCAATGTAGGCAGCCGAAAATAAGTGAAGATCTCTCAGTAAGTCATCCATCATTCTCTGAAAAGTTGATGGGGCACCCATTAAACCAAAAGGCATTGTTAAAAACTGATACTTGCCAAATGGAGTGACAAAAGCAGTTTTAGCTCTTGATTCTGGAGCTACAGGAACTTGCCAATATCCTTTAGTTAGGTCCAATGTTGTAATAAATTTGGCATTCCCTAACCGATCAATCAGCTCATCCACTCGGGGAATGGGGTATGGATCTGCTTCTGTTACACTATTCAACCTACGAAAATCAACACACAATCGCTTGGTACCATCTTTCTTGGAAACCAAAATCACAGGTGATGCCCACTCACTTTTCGAAGGTTCAATAATTTTGTGCTTCAACATCTCCTTAATTTCTTCTTGGAGTGCTTCTTTCATTGCCTGAGGAAGTCGATAAGGAGGCATACGAATAGGACGAGCACTTCCAGTCTCGATACTGTGGCTGACTAATTGTGTCTTTCCAGGAATGTCACTTAGGACATATTGAAACTCATTCAGCAGTTGTGCTAAGTCCTGTTTCTGGTCTTCAGTGAGATGTGAAAAACAATCTGTTTCGTCAGACTTACTGTCAGTCTCCCAGGTTGGCAATTCTTCACCCACTTCTGGATCTTCTTGAACTAAAAGGGCTGCTGCTATAGGGGAGTGCCACTCCTTGAGAGAATTAATGTGGAAGGTTCTCTTTCTCTTAGCTCTGTCCATCATGTCAACTTCATAATTGAAGTCTGAGAGTTGCTTGGTAATGGTATATGGTCCCAACCAATCAGTCAAAAGTTTATTGTTCTTTGATGATAATAAGACAAGAACCTGATCTCCTTCCTTGAAGGAACGCTCTCGGGCTGTCCTGTCATACCACTTCTTCATTTCCTGTTTGGAATGTTCTTCATTCTCCTTCACTAGTTTCTTCATTCTTTGAAACCTCTCTTGCACTTTTCTGAGGTATGTCACAACATTCTGCTCTGTCTGTACACCATTCTCCCACTGTTCTTCGAGAATATCTACAGTGTCTCTCATCTTACGTCCATATACAAGTTCATAGGGAGAAAATCCTGTGGTGGTGTGTTTTGCTCCACGATAAGCAAACAACATAAATGGTAGAAGTTGGTCCCAATCCTTGGCATCCTTGGCAACACCTTTTCTAAGCATTCTCTTTAATGTAGCATTAAAACGTTCAACCATGCCATCAGTTTGTGGATGATATATACTTGTTTTAATGGGAGTAACTCCTGTCAGATGATAAAATTCTATCATTAATTTCGATACAAAGTTTGAACCCTGATCAGTTAAAATCTCTTTAGGTATCCCGATTCGAGCAAACAACTCCACAAGAGTTCTTGCTACTGTCTCGCTGTCCACTGACTTCAAGGCCACTGCTTCTGGCCACTTAGTCGCATAATCCATTACGACCAATATATATTTATTGCCTCTATCTGTTCGGGTGAGTGGTCCAACAACATCCATTGCAATTCGAGAAAAAGGTACATCAATAATAGGGAGGGGCTTCAGAGGAGCTCGATTTTTCTGAACTACAGCAGTCTTCTGGCACTTTGGACAACTTCGACATAGGGCTTGAACTTCCTTTCGAACTCCTGGCCAGAAAAATCTCTTCAGGATACGTTCAGTTGTTTTACGTTTTCCAAAATGACCTGCAAGGGGAGCTGAATGAGCTAATTCTAAGACTGACTCACGGCATTTAGATGGTAGTACAATTTGTAGCTCTGGTTCTTCTTGAGTCTTCACTTCTCTTACTCGATACAGTAAGCCATCATGCCAAAGGTAGGATTTCCCTCCCATATCTGCCTGGTGTCTAGCTTCAGCCAGTGTTGGATCATTTTTCTGAGCCAACTCAAGTTCTTCTCTAGACATCTTTTCTGGCAAGCTTGCCTCTTTTCCACTCAGTAACTGTACTGACTGTTGCCTCTTTTGACTTCTGGTAAGCTTCTTCTTATCTCGAACTTGCAAAAATAAAGAGGGATCAAAATTATATAGATCACCAAGGTTACTATTAGATTCCTGTGGTGATTTCGATTTCAAAGTAGATTCTTCATTAATGTCCATAAAGTGTTCATGAACAGGCTGAATACTCTGACTAGTCTCTACTTCATCTGATTGGGTATGTGATACTTCAGATGAATCTTCTTCATCCTCAAGGGTGTGAGGTTGAACTTCAGATTGCAACTGCTTCCTCTGCAGTTCCTTATCCTCTAGCTGTTCCCTTCTGGCTTGTGCTCTTGAAGTCACCATTAAGGCCTCCTCAGCTCGCTGTTTGTCAAACTTTTCTGCCAACTGATTTAGCTCTGGAATGTCTCTACCCAGTAGAGCATTGTATGCCAGGCCTTTTGTCACTGCTACCTCTAGGGTGTACTTCTTTCCTCCAACTACAATCTGTACCTCAGCTAAGGGCAGACTCTTTATATCTCCCCATGCATTTCGAAACAGTTGAGATTTTCCTACAAAAGCTCTTTTTGGGATCCAGCTTGGGTGTACCAAGGTTCTGTCAGCTCCACTGTCCACACGAAGACAGGGTGCTGCCTTTCCCTCAATAGTTCCTTGGTAGATTATCGCTCTTCCTGTGTCTTCTCTTTTGTGCCATTGCCCACTGTAGTTAGCATTTTCTGCTTTATTTGGGCACTGTGCAGATACATGCCCCCACTTCTTACAATTGAAGCAGAGTGGCCCTTTCTCTTTGTCAAAACTTTTGGAGAATTTTTTGTTGTGATTGCTGTAACTAGTTCCATTGGATTCTCTTGTGACACTAGTAACAACACACTTTTCCTCTCTTTTCTCCTTTCCTGCTCTATCCTTGTCTCGTACTCCAGGGCGATCGTCATTTCTCCTGAATTGGCGATTTCCTGCCCCATACTCAAATTTCCTGTTTCTCACATAATCATCAATTTCCCTGCCTCCACCATGGTCTTGGGTTTCTTATCTCTGACCCATGCTTGGACATGATGGGGCATTGTACTGATAACTCGCTCAGTTCCAATCAGCTCTCTCCAGTCCTTTCCTGTAGAACAGTTCTTCGCCCACTTATCCAGTAGATCACCTGCTCTAGCACTGAACTGAGAATAAGACTCCTTGTCTTGAGGTGCTGCTGTGGTAAATCTCTGGCGATAAGTGTCCTCACCTATATCATAGCGTTGAAGGATAGCTTCTTTCACTTTCTCATAATTATTGGAAAACTCTCTTGGCACAGACATGTAGGCTTTTTGTGCCATTCCACGAAGGAGTGGTGCTATCTGTGCCACCCAGTATGCCTTCTCAACTTTGTATGTTTCCATATGTCTTTCAAATGTATACAGATATGCTTCAATATCATCAGAATCTTGTAGCTTAGGTAGCTTAGGGATATCCCGGAGTCTATCATAGGAGCTTGAGGTTGGAGATGTTGAATACTTGGCTGTAGAAGAAATCATTGTTTTGAAGAGCTCTTCCCAACGTCGATTATCTTCTTCTCGTCGCAGGCGGTCTTCCTCTCGACGTCTCTCCTCTTGCAAACGTTCTTCTTCTCTTCGTCTTCGTTCTTCCTCCTTCCACACTTGCTCCCTCTTTTCCTGGGCTCTCTCCCTTTCCATCATAATGTAAAACACCTTTCCTATGGCATCTTCTGAAGGACCACAAAATTTTTCCTCAGAGCCATTATTGTCACTTCTCATAGCCTCTTCATTCAGAAGCTGTTCATCTTTCTCTAACAAAGACCCTTCTTTTTGAAAAAGAATTTCATCTGTGTAAAGCACTGGAGGTTGTTCAGCTTCCTCTTCTTTTTCTTCTTCCGGAAGTGCTAGTACTACTTGTTTGTATCTCGTTCCTTGTCGCGTAGACATCGCAATCTTCTTTTAAATCTGCGAAGAGTTGATTCTAGATCAGGTCTATGTGATTCTATGAAGCTGCTGAAGTCCACACGGCACCGCTACCACCAAATGTGAGGGTTATTAAAACAAACAAGTAGCGTTAGTAGTCAAAAATATTATGAGTAGCTAACCGTTCATATAATAATGGTGTTCAAAAATAAATAACTCTGACCTAACAACCATAAACAAACTACTGAGCATGTGCAGTTCAGTGATACAATGATAATAATGAGAATGATAATACAAATAATAATAATGATAGTCAATGAGAATAAAATAGTCTTACATAGTATAGTCCCGTCAGCTGTAGCTAGTGTGAGACATCACATGTCCGATGTGAGTCCCTGACACTCCTGGAACAGAAACTCCTGAGATTATAGACGACAGCATAGAAAATTCTAGGGGGAGGCCATAACCTAGGACAGAAGCTCCTGGTGTATAAGAGATTATTATTCTACTCTATAGATGACAGTGTAGAAAATCCTATAGGGGGGAGGCCATACCCTAGGACAGAAGCTCCTGGAACAGAAACTCCTAAGATTATAGACGACAGCATAGGGTTTTGGCCTCCCCCCTATAGAATTTTCTACACTGTCATCTATATAGTATAATAATCTTTCTGCACCAGGAGCTTCTGTCCTAGGGTATGGCCTCCCCCCTAGAACTTTCAATGTAGTATATAATCTCAGGAGTTTCTGCACCAGGAGCTTCTGTCCTAGGGTATGGCCTCCCCCCTATAGAATTTTCTACACTGTCATTTATAATCTCTTCTCAGGAGTTTCTGCACCAGGAGCTTCTGTCCTAGGGTATGGCCTCCCCCCTAGAACTTTCAATGTAGTATATAATCTCAGGAGTTTCTGCACCAGGAGCTTCTGTCCTAGGGTATGGCCTCCCCCCTATAGAATTTTCTACACTGTCATTTATAATCTCTTCTCAGGAGTTTCTGCACCAGGAGCTTCTGTCCTAGGGTATGGCCTCCCCCCTAGAACTTTCAATGTAGTATATAATCTCAGGAGTTTCTGCACCAGGAGCTTCTGTCCTAGGGTATGGCCTCCCCCCTATAGAATTTTCTACACTGTCATTTATAATCTCTTCTCAGGAGTTTCTGCACCAGGAGCTTCTGTCCTAGGGTATGGCCTCCCCCACATAGAATTTTCTACAGTCATCTATAAAGTATATAACCTCTTCTGAGTTTATACACCAGGAGCTTCTGTCCTAGGGTATAGCCTCCCCACTATAGAATTTTCTACACTGTCATCTCTTCTCAGGAGTTTCTGCACCAGGAGTTTCTGTCCTAGGGTGTGGCCTCCCTCCCATAGAATTTTCTACACTGTTGTCTATAATCTCTTCCCAGGAGTTTCTGCACTAGGAATTTCTGTCTTTGGATCTAGCCTATTAATTTACTATAATTTTAGCTACTACTGTCTACCTCTGATGCTCTTGCCATAGCATACCTCTGCTGCTCTTGCCAAAACATAGGCCGGAGAAAATACCCTGGGGGCGGAGGCTATGCCCTAGGATATTAACTCCGGGCGGAGGCCATATCCTAGGGCAATTCCTCCGCAGGGGAGCTCCCACCCTGGGGGAGGCCATACCCTGTGACACCGATATAATTATTAAGCTTGTGCACTTTTACTCATTTATAGTTATTATAGCAATCAGTCTTTTGAATAGTGTGTTAATTCCTTTGAGATATACTTTGGTGACACTGCAAGGTGCTACAGTAATGTCACCAATGGTGGAACTGTACCAGCCACAAAGACATGTCTAGTCTGTTGGCTATTATTACCATGGCAATATCGTCATAGTTAAAACGCATGCGTAAAGTGTCAGGAATTTGTCGCTAATAATAAAAATCGCTGCTGAGCATGAGGAGATGAAGTCGTCTGTGGCGTACTGCTTTGCTAACTGCATTTGCCCTTTGTTTTTGAGGAAGCTCTGCCACCATTGCAATACAATATAATGGTCCAGGTGATTAAGTATTATTGGATGAGCCAGGCCCATAATCTATTATGTGTAGCTAGCTAGCTAGATCTCAATTTTGTCTCAGCTCTTAAACTTGCACTCCAGCCTGGTTGATGTCAGTCTATTGTTCACTCTGATTTAATCATTCTGCAAGATCACTGCAAATTAGCTACTGTAGATACATACCAACCACTTGGAAACAACTGAAATCCTTAGCCAGTTTAGTGAAGAGCTAGTGCAGACCTGTCAACCCTCAATATTTGGTATTGAGACTCAATATTTTGGGCACAATCTCAATATCTCAATATCAACCTCAAACAATTACCAATATTTTCCCAATACTCTGACTCATTACTGTGGCATCACTTTGTATTATTATAGCTAGCTAGTAGAAAGGAAGAAATTTCAGTGTTATAAATTAGCAAAGGTTGAGCACTTGGCCATTTTCACCAAGCTAATTGTTTCTGGTCAGTAGCTTAAGTTCCTTTCCAGGAAGAATTGCTGACTCATGCTACTTGGCTAGATTTGAATGGACACTTGAAAAAATTTTTAACTCAGTTGAGTATTTTGTGCACAAATTTCCAAAAATTTTGGGTAATATTGACATTGATAAGTTGAGTGAAGAGTTTGTAAACTACCAAATGCTTTGTTCAAGTGATATACCTTCTAGTATAAAATCTAATCTTCAGGCTGAAGACCCCCACAGAGTGGACTACCTTTGGGGGTATCTTTGAACTCTTCAGGAGCCAGGGACAAGCCACAAAACATTTGGACAGTTATTCCATGTTGCAGAAATAATAATGACCATACCTCTTTCTCTCTCTTATTAAAACACCTAGCAGGAGTAGTATGCAACTTGAAGGAACACTTTCATCATTGATCATTATTAAAACACATATATTATTGTTTCTAATGCATTACCTAGGAGAGCTAAGGGGGCTACTAGAGCTTATAATGAACAACACAAAGATAAACATTAGAATCTCAATATTTCATCACAAATCTCAATATTTTTTAGCCAATGTTTCAATGTTAATTTTTGGGTTGAGAGGTTAAGTTCTACAGCTATTGTAACTTTACCTAGGTCTAAGAATCAGAAATATCTCACAGACAGACTTGTTTCCTTCACTGATACAAGGTCTGATTTATAATGGTGGAATAATGGATGATTTAAGTACTTATTCATACACTATAGCTATTATATAAGTGTCTAAAATTAGAACTGCCCAATTAATTGCTTAATAAACTTCACATGCTAATAATAGCTCATGAACTAGTTGAAACATTTGACTTTGGGTACGTCGAGAACCTGGTGTGGGAGGAGCATTAACAGGATGTGTGTTAATGTTGAGTTTGCAGTACTGGGAGTTTGAGCTAGAGCTTGTATCAAACCAGTTGTTTGCCACTTCCCAATTGCAATTTATCATTGCCCAATTGGTCAGTGATGGTACTATATTTTAGGCACTGAGTGTAATGATACCAGAATATTTCTATCACTCGACAGAATCTATTTACATTATAAGATGGCCCAAAAACAGTGAACCTGTCACCAGACATTACATTGGTGAAGGTGACTCACCTGAAAGACTATAAAATGTGGTCCTGGCAAGTACAGTGAAACCTCTCTATTCCAGACACTTTGGAACTGATTAAAGTTTCCCGATTAGAAGGGTAGCTTCATTTCAGGGAGTAAAATTCTACACAAGCTGTTATTTGGGAAATATCCAAGTGTCCTTAATACAGAGGTGTCCTTAATACAGAGGTGTCCTCATTTCAGGGTGTTGGAATAGATGTATACAGAGATGTCTTCATTTCAGGGTGTTGGAATAGAGTATATAGAGGTGTCCTCATTTCAGTGTTTTGGAATAGAGGTGGTGACAAGATGTATTGTGAAAGGCCAGTACTGTGTATTAAGGTATACAATAATTTTTATGAATACTCTAATACTACCAAAAACATCACATCATGGAGTAAAAAGTTGTAGAGTAGAAACCAACCAACACAAGTTATTAGTTATTCCATGCACTTAACAGCAACATCATATTTTAACTCTCTTCTGATCTAGTTAATGAAGAAATTATAATGGTAACTGTGAGGTAAAGACACTGATTAGTTGCCCCCCCCCCCCACTCTCTGCCCCCTGCCCCCCTCACATTCCCCTCCCTCCTTTATTACTATCTCCACCCCCCTGTAGTGATAACTATGAATATTATAGTTCTCTGTCTGCTGTTACTGGAAAGATGGCCATGAACAGCTTGTAATAGCTATAATCAAAGTTTCTTGATTAAAACTCCATAAAATGTTATTTATTATAACTAGCTGAGAGTTAGTTGAGACACTTCTGTATAATCTTAGTTGAACTCTGTATATCTATTCCAACTGAGAACATCTCTGTATACAATTATTTTAACCCTTTGAAATTCTGTATACAGTGGAACCCAATCCTCTGAAATGAGGACACCAGTGGAAATTCTAACCCCCTGAAATAAGTTATGACATTTTCACATAATAGATGACTTTATGGTAAAACTGGGAGGCCAGTCATCTTCCCTAAAAAAGCTGTTTGCTGCCAGTAATGTAATTTAAGCTGTCTCTCAACCTGTAGTTATGTTAAGGTGAACACTTTAATATTTATTTTAGAGGTTATTGAGTCGGGCCCAGTGCCTAAAATTAGATAAAATTATCGCTGCCCAATTAATTGCTTATAATAGGAAAAAAATTTTTTATATTAACAGCACATGAACAAGTTGAAGCATTCAATATTAATAAATTAACTAGAACAAGGTGTGGGAGGAGCATTAACATGTGCCCAATTCTGATTTACGTATCATTGCCCAATTGGACATTGATAGTACTATTATTTTAGGCACTGGGTTATTCTGAGGTCACTACAATGAAGTGTCAGAAACCATATTCATGTATTCGATGTTGTGAGTTTTATCTTCTAACCAAAAAAAAAAAACAAAAAAAAACAGTGCTTTCTCTCTCCAACCCCCCCACTCCCTTTCCCCCTCTTATAAAGGTCAGGAAACAATAAACGTGAAAAAAAAGAAGAACTTTTATGTAGCTATTTTCGTGCCAGCTGGTGTAATAATTATCATCAGTGTTCTCCTGATATCTCCTATTGTAATCCGCTATAGAAGGAAGATAAAACTAATATACACACCACTGACGGGAGAGAATGGAGGGCCTAACGGAGGACTGCCATGGCAGTGGCAATGGCAGTGTCAATGGTCACTAAACTTTTATAAATATTGTGTTTGTTGTTTTACTTAAGTTTTGTACACAGTTAACTATGTCATTGCATTCTTTTTCATTGTATTAAAGGGTGGGCTCAAGTTATACCACATGAGAGTTAATTTATTTAAGAGAGAAAATGAGTCACTTTACAATAAAGTACATTTTGAATCGCTTAACCAATGAAAATGAATCTTTATAATGACCAATAGACATAGGCGGTAAAATAGGGGGGCAGGGGGGGGGCAATTTCCCCCTACCCCCAAAAAGATAGTAGGGGGCATTGCCCCACTCCTAAAAATTGCCATGATCCATGTCTAGTAGCTATTTCAACTGTGAAACCATAATGAAAAGTGCCACATGCACAGCATTTACTGATCAATAGCTAGCTATAATGGCCTTCCTGAGTTACATGTCTAAAGAAGTCATAATGAGGAGAAAGACCTCCCTAGGAGTTCCATACACTTAAAATTGTCTCTATTTTTATAAAAGAAGATTTGATAAAATTTTGAATAATGATTATTTTAACTGGCTAGCTACCTAATAAAGTATAATACTCACACACTCCCTCCACCCCCCCCCAAAAAAGAAAAATGCTTCCTCCACCTATGCCAATAGACATCTATTAAGTGCCTATAAAGCATTAATTCCCCTTTTTTCCTTTTTTTATATCTGCTCATAATTATCCTATACCTTGTCCTAGAAAGTTGTATCTTGATCTTAAAATGTTGCTTATTTAAAAGAGCTTACTGATAGTATATTAAGTTCTTACAACCTAGTTGAAGTTAGCCTGCAAACTTTCGTGTACTACTTTCAACTACTTTCGACTATTACTCGACACCACATTGTCCTAGATGAAAAAAAAAATTTTTTTTCTGAAAACACTTTTCCTGCTCTTTCATTTGAATACAAAACATTGGAGGGGTCAACACTCTCTTAAAAATAAATTTTAGTAGATGTGTCAAATTCCTCTATTCAAATAATGTGCCTGTGGTTTGTTTAAGTGTTGTTAAGTATTTGTAAGTGGCTGTGGTGCAATAGTCCAAAGTAGTAAATGAAGGTGGGTGGGCTAACTTAGAAGTTAATATAGCATCAGAAAGCAGAGCAACATTTTAAGACTAAGATAAACTTTCTCGGATAAAGTATGAGAATTATGAGCAGATATAAAAAATGCCTAATGGGCACCTTTTAAGGCACAATGTGTTGCATGAAATGAAGGGTTTCATCTACTGGGGGGTAGGGTCTTCTCCCCCAAACACTCTCTAGCTCTATCTCCCCCCCCCCCCCACACACACACAAAAAAAAAAAAATTATATATTATAATAATAATTATTATTATGTTAAATGAATAGTTTGTGGGTTTTTTGTCCTTTCCAGTAGAGTCTAAACATTCACAGCTCAACTTTTTGGGTCCCTCAATGCTTATGCGAATTGCCTGATTTAGTGTAGCATCTCCCAGCCTATTAGCTTCATATTACTAAAACTTCTTTCCAATTAAAAGTGGGTGTGGCTCACTTCGCTTGCCCATATCTTCCCCCCCCCCAAACCAAAATTTCTAGATGAAACCCTGCTTGTACATAATTATCATAGAATATTATTTCTCTTGTCTGGTATTCAGACAATCCCATGTTTTTCAGCCTCAGTTCTCCACAATAATAACAACACTGGGCCTTTTTCACCATGGCAATGTCACCCTATATTGTGGATCCTGCAGACTGTACCAGACATGACTATTGGCTAGCTACTATTATTACCATGGCAATACAATGGCAATGCTGTCATAGTAAAAGGGCTTTGCAAAGTGTCATGAGCTGGGTATTTATCAATTTTGGTTCTTTTTGTAAATTTTATGTTGTCTCCAGAATGAGGCTGAACTCAATATCACATGTACATAATAATATATAGCAGATAAGAAATTTTGATAAACAGCCTTTCAGGTGAAAGTAGTATAGAACCATCAACAACTCCTTGAATGCCAGTATTCTTCCACTGCTTCAAGATAACTTCCCTGCTGAAAAATAATTCTCATGAGATGGGGTTAGAACAGAGAATATTCTCATGAGTTTGGGTTGGAACAGCATGAGAGAGGTTGGAATAGTGTGTTCATGAGATGGGGGTTAGAACAGGTTTTCTCATGAGATGGGATTGCATAGGGTGTTCTCATGAGATGGGTTTAGAATAGAGGGTGTTCTCATGAGATGGGTTTAGAATAGAGGGTGTTCTCATGAGATGGGTTTAGAATAGAGGGTGTTCTCATGAGATGGGTTTAGAATAGAGGGTGTTCTCATGAGATGGGTTTAGAATAGAGGGTGTTCTTATGAGATGGGGATGCAGATGGGGTTGGAATAGAGGGTGTTTCCATGAGATTGGGTTTAAGATGTTCTTATGAGATGGAGTATTGAGTAGTGCTTCATTCATGGATATATCAACTTGATTTGAAACTAGCTGGAGGTCTCCATTAGTCCAGTGTGCACTGTATGGCTCAAGATCATCACTTAATAGAAATATATCTCCATTTTGGTGGGAAAATTCATGCATCTTTGAGCCTGAAAGAGAAGAAATACAAAATAATTTTATATATAACCTAATAGCTATTACATACTTCTGTCATTTTTTGAAGCTGAATTGACCCTTCTCTCTCTAAAAAGGGCTGGATTCCACTTAAGAGAAGCAGTATAATAATCTCCATGGCTACAGGCTATATTGAACCACTCTAGCTCTCATACTCAACATATAAACGCATGCGCATTAGGTAGGTAGGCTTAGAATCACCGGAGGGGGTTTACCGCTGGCACGTACACAACGTCTACACATCCACAACGTCTACACATCCACAACATTAGGGTTTTAGTTTGCTTAGAGTTATATCAGAGTAGATTACAGATATAGAATTACAAAGAAAGCGATTCTAATACACTGACTGAAATCATGGGGATAAAGATACTGTTGTCATTGTGCGCTCTCCACTGTGTGCAGGGAAGCCCCGTTGTACAATATAATGGACCAGGTGATTTAATAGCTAGCTAAATACAATAAACTACTTAGCTAGCTATCGACTATTAGAGCTTAACAACGTAGCTAGGGCTAAAGCTAGCAGAAAAAAAAAAAGCCGGCACCATAGTTAAGAGCTAGCTAATTCGCTCTCTGAGATTTCCCTGTAATAATAATAATTATAGTGAGAAAACTCATTTTTTTCCCCCTAGCCAGTGTACAGACTAATTTGGTTAAGCTATGCTTGAGAACCCCTGATAAAGGAAATAGAATAACATTTTTACAAAAGACAATTAAAAAGTAAGTTAACTTCTGAAATAAGAACAGCCTCCCTACAAGGGATAGTAGAATGTGTCCTTTATTCAGAGGTTTTCCACTGTATCTTAACCTCTAAGATAAGGACATTCTCCCTATACAGTATATAGCTATAAAGGACACACAGTATAATAGTAATAGCTAAGAAGAGCCCTGATCACACCCAATGTGTTTTAGCTTACCAGCTGTTTCTTGTACATACACATCCTGGACTTGGAAGTTGGCTAATACTAGTATTTATTGTGGTATGTGTAGATGTATAATAATAATAGTATTGTATTTTGTGGTAAAAAACATGTAGGAAGTTGTTAGTCATATGTATTCTGACATAGTAACATAGTACCAGCTGGTCTACTGGCCACATGCACTTGCTATGGGCATCTGCATCATTGTATTCAGAACTTACCTAGACTCAGTGAAGGGTGGGAGGGGAGGTGAGGAGGGGGGGGGGGGGGGGGGGGGGTGGAAGGGGAGAGAGGGGGAGGGGGATAGAGATGGATGGAGAGAGAATGGAGAGATCTAGCATAGCAATAAATGCATGCATATATTATCATGGCTGTAATCTAAATAAATAATGGTGGAGATACGTGTATTTCAACTTAGCCCAGAGCCTCCAACTTGAAGTGAATAACTTCAGTACAAAAATTGCTCACTTTCCGTTTTCGTATTTTTGTAGCAAATTCCGTAGAGCTAGCTAGTTTAATGACCTGCATCATTCTTAATCATTCTTAATGTTATAAGACACACACCTACGTGTGCAGGTATCTTGTGATTAATAATGATAAAAAATAGACTAGACTATGAACTAGAATTGAGAGTCTTAGCTACCATAGTGCTTGATAGGAGACACTGGAACAAGCTATAGCTATACAGTATAAACAAAATTAATATCATGAATTAACTGATAATAAATATACTTACTGTTTTTATCACTTGTTATGAACTGTTTAGACAACTCTTTAAGCCTCTGGACAATAGCTAGCTTCGCTATACTTCATATAAATTGAATCAATTTCCATAGTCCTGTATTTATATTTATAGGTGTAAATCCGTAAAAATACCAATAAATCTGTGAGATTGGAGGCTCTGTTAGCCTTCACATGAGAGAGATGAAACATTTTACATTTCAGTCATTTTCATGGTGGCTGTTCTTCCACTCCACTGTCATCATGCATATAGCTACGTAACATTATAATAATTTAACTTGTGGACAAGTTGGGGTCTTGTGGTTGGACCGTGTATTAGAACTAAACTTTAATGTAACTATTTTCTAGGCACACCCACTTACGGCGACTTGATGCTGGATCAACAGAAGGTAGTGTTGGTCTATGTGGGTCCAATTGATGTCTACAATGACACTTGCTGGGCTACAATAGAGGGAAACAAGTTGGAGAATCCCCATAACACTAGCGACACCCTCTGCAGGCAGCTAGGATATTCTGGTTGTATATTAACCTATATCCCTGCAAACTCCTCTTATGAAGGGTGAGATCTCTATAACCTTATAAACATCCCCCCTCCAAGGACAGATCCAGAAATCTGTAAAAGAGAGGGGTTTGTATCTTTGGCTAAAGATCACGACATCTATAGGATGGGTGTGTGTATTCTTTCTCCAGCACACAGTGTGAAGTGATTCATATACTGTAATTCATTACTGCTTTACAATACTATGTTATAAAGAAGAAATGATTAACATTATTAATTAAGGGTTGAAGCAAAAGGGGAAATTTGCACTCAACCCCCAGATCTGTCCCTGCTCTCTCCCTCTCTTCCATGAATATATAGTCAGAGCAAATTATTTTCCTGACACAGTTTTAACTACATATGTACAAAAGTATTAAATAGACACACTGTAGGAGAGGTTTTCTCTACAGATAGAGATCTTCTCATTTTCACTTTCACTATCAGTAACAGTGCTATGGCCATGACATGTGACATTGAACATGACATAGAATAATACTGAGCATGCTCAAAGGATCATAAACAGAGCATAATGACAGTAGTTTGTATTAGGATAACCATGGAAACAGTGAGTATTACATAATACCAAAGGAGAAAAAATTAAGAGCAATACTAACCCAAGAAGTTTTGAGCCAGATGGATTTAATATTCAAACTGCAGCTAACAAACTATTCAAAAGTTAGAAGATCTCATATTATCCCAACCAAAGTAGCTTTTTCAAGTTATTTCGTTGAGATAGCATAAAAACGTGTGACAGTTTATGTACAAAACTCACTAGTTTCCAAATAAAGCAAACTACTCTACCTTCAAAATGAATTTTTGGGAATAATGTTTATTTTTGGGATGACTATTAACAAGTATTGTTTGTTTTTAGACTGAAAGGTCTCTATGATGTGAACTGTAACCACAAAGAGAACCATCTCTTGAGGTGTGAGCACAGTATTAGTGAAGACAATAAGGACCAGTCTAAATATGTGAAATTGACGGTAACTGGTAATAGAATGGAAGCTAATAACGACCGTGATGTGATGTTGTGGAGTCCAGACCATCCAGCTAATGCATACTTTAGTCCATCTTATGGAGCAGTGGTGATATTTGATGGCAATAAGGAGGTTATCACCTTTTCCAAGGAACAGCTATTTAGTGCCAATGTAGCTGACACTATCTGTAGGCAGTTGGGGTACACAGAATCAATTCCTAACTCAGCCATGTCACTGGGTAATGCTGTGGAACTTTATAACTTCAGTTTCTATGACTTTAGTAGTCATAAGTGAGTAATACTAGTTAGTGAATCCTCTGAAATGAGGACACCTCTGTATACAGTGGAACTCCCTATTCCAACACCCTGAAATGAGGACAACTCTATATACAGTGGAACTCCTCTATTCCAACTCCTTGAAATGAGGACACCTCTGTATACAGTGGAACCCTCTATTACAACTCCTTGAAATGAGGACACCTCTGTATACAGTGGAACTCCTCTATTCCAACACCCTGAAATGAAAATGACGGGGTCATAGCAAACAAATTTGTTCCCATAATATCTGTCATGCCCACAGCAATACTGGCTTAAGTCAAATTGACCACTTATATTTTTCAGTGAAGGCCCTTCTATCCAGGAGACGAGTATTTCCTGTGATACTGCATATCCAAGTATTCAATGTTGTAACAGGTCACAATCTCTAAGTATTATGGACTCAGATGTCACCTTCCTAAAGTGTAGTAAGTTAACTACTTCTTCTTATGTATTGTTGTTGTTATTGTTGTTGTTATTGTTGTTGTTATTGTTGTTGTTGTTGTTGTTGTTTTCTTAGCTTTCTATGATATGAAGTCTCCTCCAAAAAGTGGTTCCCAGGGAAAATGTATAAGTGAAAGTGATGTTGTGTGCCAAACTGGTATGTTATTCATCAGTTTTATACACATCATTATTTTTACACACAATAATATCATGTTTCATGGGTACTCTTTATGTAGCTATGCAGTGTCCTCATTAAGGAAGTGTCCTTATTTCAGGGGTAGTTTATATAGCTGGGAAAGTATGCAGTGTCAGGGATAGTTTTATACACATCTCTGTGTAGCTGGGAAAGTGTGTAGTATCCTCATTAAGGAGGTATCCTTATTTCAGGGATAGTCTGTACACATCTCTGTATAGCTGTGGAGGTGTGTAGTGTTTATTTCAGGGGTAGTTTATACACATCTGTGCAGTGTCCTCATTAAGGAGGTGTCCTTATTTCAGAGGTAGTTTATACACATCTCTATGTAGCTGGGAAGGTGTGCAGCATCCTCATTAAGGAGGTATTCATATTTCAGGGATAGTTTTATACACATTTCTATGTAGCTGGTAAGGTGTGTAGTGTCCCCATTATGGTGTCTTTATTTCAGGGATAGTTTATACACATCTCTATGTAGCTGGGAAGGTGTGTAGTGTCCCCATTATGGTGTCTTTATTTCAGGGATAGTTTATACACATCTCTATGTAGCTGGGAAGGTGTGTAGTGTCCCCATTATGGTGTCTTTATTTCAGGGGTAGTTTTATACACATTTCTATGTAGCTGGGAAGGTGTGTAGTGTCCCCATTAAGGAGGTGTCTTAATTTCAGGGGTAGTTTACATACACATTTCTATGTAGCTGGGAAGGTGTGTAGTGTCCCCATTAAGGAGGTGTCTTTATTTCAGGGGTAGTTTTATACACATTTCTATGTAGCTGGGAAGGTGTGTAGTGTCCCCATTAAGGAGGTGTCTTTATTTCAGGGGTAGTTTTATACACATTTCTATGTAGCTGGGAAGGTGTGTAGTGTCCCCATTAAGGAGGTGTCTTTATTTTAGGGGTAGTTTACATACATCTCTATGTATATAAGTTTTATTTACTTATTCCCTTTCTTTTTCTTTCCTCTCCATCCCTACACACCTATCCTTCCTTCCCTTTCTCCCTCTCTCTCTCAGGTCAAGGAACAATAACATTGAAAAAGAAGGATTTTTATACAGCTATTTTCGTGCCAGCTGTTGCAATAGTGATCATCAGTGTTCTCCTGATGTCTCTCATTGTAATCCGCTATAAAAGGAAGATAAGACGAAATGGATACAGACCACTGGAGGGAAGGAATGGAGGGCCAAACGGAGGACCCAACGGAGGTCCAAATGGCCATGGCAATGGCAATGGCAATGGCAATGGCAGTGTTAATGTCAGTGTCAATGGTAACTGAACTTTGTCTTCATTGTTTTTACTTAACTTTTATACACACCTATGTATCCTTTGTCATTGTATTAGGGTTCAAATACCCTCCTGTTTTGTATAATATTATTTGTACAATAATAATAATAACAACAACAACACTGGGCCTTTTTCACCATGGCAATGCCACCATAATTGTGTAAATGTACCAGACACAGAGACATGACTATATATTTGGCTGTTATGGCATATCGTCATAATGCGTAAAGTGTCAGGAATAATATCTTTCGTCGCTAAAATAAAAATCCGCTGCTAGAGGATCTAGGAGATGAGGTCGTGTGTGGCGTGCTGCTTTGCTACTGCATTTGTCCTTTGTTTGTGGGGAATCTCTGCCTCCATTGAAATACAGTATAATGGTCCAGGTGATTAAGTATTATAGGCAGCCATAGCTACAGTAATTTTGTCTCAGCTCTTGAATTTGCGCTCCAGCTCAGACAACCTAGTTGATAGCAGTCTATTGTTCACTTTGATTTAATCATTTTGCAAGATCACTGCAAACTAGCTACTGTAGATACCAACCAACCACTTGGAAACAACTGAAATCCTGAGCCAGTTTATATTTCTTGAATAACATGAATAGCTAGTGCTTAGTTATGTTCCACAGCTATTGTAACTTTACCTAGGTCTGAGAATCAGAAATGTCTCACAGACTTGTTTCCTTCACTGATACAAGGTCTGGTTCATAATTATTATGTAGCTGGTTGATTTAATAAGAGTAAAAGTAGCTACTTATTCACAGTGCCTAAAATTATCACTGCCCAATTAATTGCAATAATACTGATGCCAGAATCTTTAGCTATTAGTTGAGAGAATCTATTTACATTATAAGATGGCCCAAAAACAGTCACCAGACACTTCCTGTCTTACGTTGGCAAAGATACTCACATGAAAGACTATATTATAAAATATGGTCCTGACAAGTAGAGTGGAACCAAGTGTCCTTAATACAAAGGTGTCCTCGTTTCAGGAGATTTCATTGTGAAAGGCCAGTACTATGTATTAAGGTATACAATAGTTATACTCTAACACTACCAAAAACATCACATTATGGAGTAAAGAAGTTGTTGAGTAGTGTATAGAAACCAGCCAACACAGCACATTCAAGTCATTAACTATTCCATTAAACAGCAAGGTCATATTATTTACAACTCTCTTCTGCATATGATCTAGTGAGTGAAGAAATGAAGCCACTGAATAGGGGAGGGTTGGTTGGTGAAGCCCAACCCCCCCCCCCCCCCCCCCAGGAATTTTGCTATGTTCATTTACCATTCAGCCACATTCCCCTCTCTTTTATTGCCATCTCCACCCCTGTAGTGATAACTACAAATACAGTTCTCTGTCTGCTGTCACTGGAAAGATGGCCATGAACGGCTTGTAATAGCTATAATCAAAGTCCCCTAGTATACTTGGTTGAAACTCCATAAGATGTTATTTATTATAGTAACTAGCTGAGAGTAAGTTGGTCCTAAAAGGTTTTTATGAGTAGTTTCATACAGGCACGCCCTCCCATGGTGATTTGATGTTGGATGAAGAGAATGTGGTATTGGTCTATTTGGGTGCAGACTACATCTACAACAATGAATACTGGGCAACTATAGAGGACAAGGAACAGGACCAAGATTCTTGTAAGGTGTTATGTCGGCAGTTTGGATATACCAGTACAAGTTGTCGTCCGGGCTACCTCTTTAACTCTTCTAGTTATGAAGGGTAAGTTTGTTCCTTTTCTTCAAAAGCAGTCATTTAATTAGCTATAATCAGTAACTAGAGTTTACAAACTCATGACAATGAACTAACTAATAAGTATTACAGTGAAATCTATCTAATCCGACCACCTTGAACTAGCTTTAATAGAGAAATGGTCTTTGGATGCAGTACCCATCTATAACAGGCAACTACCCAAGTTGGTCACATTATGGAGATTTCAAGTTGCATGGGGGCAAGGATAATTATAGCTGTCTTTCTCTTTCAGGTAGTTGCCCAGCAGTGGCGTAGCCAGGATTAAACATGTGGTAGGGCACTAGTAGGGCACTGGTTTATAGACTAAACTACTAACTAAGGACTATCAATTTTTTACCACATTCAGCTAAAATTAGGTAGGGCACTAGAGTTTGGTAGGGCATGTGCCCTAAAGGCCCCTATGTAGCTACGCCACTGTTGCCCAGTAACAAAGAAGGAATCTAAGACTCAAAAACTATCCAACAGCAAAAAATCTCATTTCAAGCATGCATGTTTAACTTTGCATTTTCCAAAGCAGAGATAGCTAACCCTTCGTTGATCTTCAGCTGCTCTTTTCTTCACTTTTACATCTCTAGATAGAGTCATGGCTACATTGAAAGACTTGATACTTGTACATTATTCTTCTTCTCGGACAACCCCTACAATGGCTTTCCTGGATAGTAGTAAGATATGGCCATGATGGCTACCGTGAAATTCCACGGACCACCACCTTAAATGAGGGCAACTAAAAATGGAATGACACCTCGACTACAGCAACCACCTGCCCAATTTGAGTAGGGGACACTAAACTAAAACACTGGTCCCAGTTAACCTAACACCCTAGCCAGAGGCGGCGGAAGCTGATTGTAGGTGGTCAGGCCCACCCCCTCCCCACCCACTATAGCTAATTAGACTAGGCACTTGAACATGAAACTCATAGATAGAGTGTTCTAGATATAATAGCTATATAGTTTACATGAGGGGCACTGAGAAGCCTGGACCTTGCACAGTGACATACTAGCTAGAATATTAACACCTGCAGCTGAAAAAAAATCAATGATCAAAATGCACACCCGAGTAATTTTTAATCTTGACGACCATTACCTAAAATGTTTAGCTAAAAAGTGGTCAGGTTTTTGCCTGACCAGCTGGACCGGTTCCGCCGCCTCTGTTAGCTACTAGTGCTTAACATTATGTAAATTTTGAAGTAATTATTGTTCAGTTGTATCCACATACAACTTTGGACTATTGACCCTTTTCAGTAGGCGTGGTCGTGACGTAGTTGCCATCTTGGAGTACAATTGTCGTAATGGTGAATTTCTGTGCTTCGGAATTTCATATGGATCTAGTCCAGAAATAATAGAGAGTCTTCTCATACCTCCTTTTATCCTCCTTCTCCAGTATAGTAGAAGAATATCCGTTTAATAGCACTTTCTGTGAGCGCCTAGCTGCAGATGCTGCCATTGCAATAAATCACGGCATGGCCAACACGCATGTGATATCATTAAAAATTATGTAACTGAAAAGGATCTAATAGAAGAAGTGATAGGACACTCTCGGGTGGGCCCGGTGGGCTGGGTTGGCCATTTGACAGTGGCCTTTGGGGAGAGGTGGCTGATGGAATGCAGGTGATGGTTAAGGCAGGTTTTACTGTATTAAAAGTGATTATGGTAGGACTCCTCATGACAGTGTGGGCTTTATAGTGGGACTCGTCATGACTGTGTAGACTAGGGCCAGTGGCTACATGCCCATGTCTGTACGTATGGAAAGTAATGAAGATATTATTAATTTCAGGATGAAAAGCATCACTATTACAGAATGTAATAGTACGGATGGTCATATTATGAGATGTGAGCATACCATCAGTGAAGATAACAGCAAAGTAAGCAAATACTTGACTCTGAATATACCAAGTGATAATGAGAGAATCGTCTATTCTGCTGGTTACAACAATGAAGTGATGTTGTGGAGTCCAGACCCACCCACCAATAGCAATGGATATTTTAGTCCATCTTATGGAGCAGTAGTGATACACGACACTAAAAGTTGGAAGTACATTGACCTTATCAATCTTAACAGATTGTTTAGTGTCAATGTGGCAGACACTATCTGTAGGCAGATGGGATACACACATTCAGTTCCTAACTCAGCCATCTTACTAAATGAATCTGCAGTTATCTTCAACTTCAATTACTTAGATTTCAGGAGAAATATGTAAGTGTAGAACAAAAGTGTAGGTGTATTCAGTCTATTCCAACACCTTGAAATGAGGACACTTCTGTATACACTGAAACTCCTCTATTCCAACACCCTGAAATGAGGGCACCTCTATACACAGTGGAACTCTTCTATTCCAACAAATGAGGACACCTCTGTATACAGTGGAACTTCTCTATTCCAACACCCTGAAATGAGGACACTTCTGTATACAGTGGAACTCCTCTATTCCAACACCCTGAAATGAGGGCACCTCTATACACAGTGGAACTCTTCTATTCTAACAAATGAGGACACCTCTGTATACAGTGGAACTTCTCTATTCCAACACCCTGAAATGAGGACACCTCTGTTATACACTGGAACTCCTCTATTCCAACCCAGGACACCTCTGTATACAGGTGCAACCTCTCTATTCCAACATCCTGAAATGAGGACTTCTCTGTGTAATAGTGAAACCTCTGACCTTGAATGAGGACTTTTTCTAACTGTAGCTAACCAATTTTATATCCTTCAGAGGCCACTCTAAGCTCACTACAGAGGAATTTAAGTGTCCGATTTCATATCCATGTCTTCGATGTTGTTATAATGATTCTTTTCATCAACAAAATGAAGATAGTGCTACTTTCCTTAAATGCAGTAAGCTTTTTTAATTGTTTATCTCTTTGTTGTTGTGGCTGTTTGTTTGTTTGAGCGGCTGTCTGTCTGTTTGTATGTATGTATGTACATTTGTTTTCTTGTCATTGCTATTAAGTTCAACTTTTTCTTAGCATACTATGATGATATGGAATTTCCTCCAGAAAGTGGTTCCCAAGAAATATGTGGAAGTGATGCTGTGTGCCAAACTGGTGGTATGTTATAGCTGCATTCGTTTTATCCACATCTCTATGTATGTAGCTGGGAAGGTGTGCAGTGTCTTCATTAAGGAAATGTCCTTATTTCAGGGGTAGTTTATACAGTCCTCATTAAGAAGGTGTTTCATGTTAGTTTTATAGCAGTGCTTGAGAAAGGAAATTTGAAGTGGTAGGCCAGGAAGTGGGTGTGGTAGAAAGTCATTGTATTGTGTGAACTAAAAAATGGTTTCCCTGTGGTGTGATCAATAAACTTGCTATCTGTATACTCTCTCTTTTATGAATGTGTAGAGTTACT
This sequence comes from Diacarnus erythraeanus, assembly GCA_964016965.1. NCBI lineage: Eukaryota > Metazoa > Porifera > Demospongiae > Poecilosclerida > Podospongiidae > Diacarnus > Diacarnus erythraeanus. The sequence goes on along the minus strand of OZ024670.1, from coordinate 8,325,220 downwards.
AAGCTATTTAGCAGAGCTTGAGTTCTATTTAGCTAGCTATAACCTCTGGAAATCACCAGGTGATGGCATTTAAGTTGCTGTTGACCATGTGGTCATAAATGTGATTATGATGTGTGTTATGCATGTGATGACCTTTTCCTAGGATTTTTTATTGTCAGGTTATCGCCTGAGGCTTGACCGCTTCCTCTAATCCTGTTTCAGTTCATCTCACCAGAACAAATTACTTACTCTTCTTTTTTTCTATCCCCCTCCTCCCTCCTCTTTTAAAGGTCAGGAAACAATAAACATGAAAAAGGAGAATTTTTATGTAGCTATTTTTGTGCCATCTGGTGTAATAGTGATCATCAGTGTTCTCCTGATATCTCTTATTGTAATCCACTATAAAAGGAAGATAAGACGAATTGGATATATACCACTGGAGGGAAGTAATGGAGGACCCAATGGTGGACCCAACGGAGGTCCAAATGGCCATGGCAGTGACAATGGCAGTTCCTAAATTGTGTTTGTTGTTTCTACTTAAGTTTTGTAGCTACACAGTTAATGTATTCTTAGTTCAATACCCTCCTGTTTGCTAATAACAATATTCAGTGTTGCCAAGTTGCTGTCTAAAAAAATCCACAGAGTAAACAAGGAGTTGATGATTGTGTGGCCAAAAAAGTGCAGGAAGGGAATGTGCTCTCTCCTACATGAAGCTAAGGAAACCAAAATTTTCTAATCAAAACTTTGAAAAACACTATTATTTGATTGAGTGTTATATGCAGAGAGGCACTATTATTAGAAATATTTTCATAAAGGGATAAAATCAGAAAAATCCACTTAATTGGCCTTGATCCATCCACAGACAATTTTCTGCAGAGATAATTGGGAAGTAAGTTTAATGGCATTGCTGGAAAAAGGATGAAGTGGTAAGCCTGTAAAGTGGGTGTAACCTGCATGGGTGTGGTATAAGTCATTTTGTTGTGTTAGCTCTCAAAAAAAATTAATAGGTTTTCCCTGTGAGATCGCTAGCTACAAAAGCATCTGATAAACTAACAATCTGCTTACTCTCTTTTATGAATGTGTAGAGTGACTAAGCTATATATTTAGCAGAGCTAGAGTTTCAGTTATAATCTCAAAGTTAGATCTGTATAGCTATAGATGATGGCATTTTATCCCTCATGGTTAACTGCTGTCCTGCATGTATGACAGAAAGCTGTTCCTTCATAATTAAGCCACTTCTACCTTAAAACTTATAGTTGCCATTTTGAAAGATTAAAATCAAGAGACTGGTTATGGTAGCTAAGGAGGGAGGAAGGAAGGGAGGGAGGGAGGGAGGGGTTTCTATGTGTAAATTTCCTTACAGTATTATTATTATGTTATAATAATAATTATTATTAATAATTATGGTATATTATTACAGGTATAATAGTAATGATGTAATGAATTTACCCAGTAAACTTTGTCACTGTATTATAGGGCCTCAAATATCCTCCTGTTTGTATATTGTGGACATAACAATACAATGACAATGCTGTCCATAGTAAAAGGGCATTCATAAAGGGTCAGAGAGTTGTAAGTATGCAAGCAGGTAGCTAAATATTATTGGATATGAGAAAAAATGTCAAGTTGAGCACATGTAAAAATTTATGCTTTGAAAGCACTCTCTTCACAGTCAAGAAAGCTCACTCCTCAACTTACTATACGCATGTTCATAATAGACGACAACGGGGTTAGGAACATTGCTGCAATGGCAAAGGAAGCCAGTAGCTACAGCCTCTACAGTTTCACTTTTAGTTCCTGGACAGTGGAGCAGTTGAAGGACTTTTTATGTGAACATCACCTTCCTGTTACTGGGATCAAAGCAGAGCTTTTGAGAAGAGTAAAAGACTGTATTGACATCACATTCTTTGAGGCTGAATTGGATGTCCAAGCATTTCAGCACTTCTACAGTGATAGCATAGCTGCTACTAGTTTTGATTGCCTCCCACAAGGTCCCTGGGAGAAGAAAAACTTTCCAGTCATCCAAGAGCAGGCTGCCAAAGATTACTTCAAGAATAAAGGTTGGTACACAAAGAATTGCAAAACTGGTGTACTTCTTTGACAGTGTGGGCATCTTTAGGACCTCGCTGTGTCTCAGGACGAATGTAGTTTACATACGAGCAAGGTGTAGGCCAACAATGAGAAAGAACCCCCCTTTCTAGTAAAGTGCCCATAGAGGGAAACTGTTTTTGTGTGGCTGGTGCTAGTCAAAGTTGTGTGCACATTGCTGTTCTTTGGCTGAAGTGAGCAGAAAGATGGATGTTGAAGTTGATGTTTGTGGGAACAGAATTTCCCTTTCTGGGTGCATCACCTGATGGACTTATGTATGTTGGTGTGGGGGAGTCTGCACTTGTTGAGGTCAAATGCCCATACAAACATCGCAACTCTACAATAGCCAATGCATGCAAAGACACAGATGCATGCAAAAACAGGGGGTTGTCTTTGAAGACAACACACCTCAATTGAAAAGGAGGCATGACTACTATTATCAGATTATTGGCCAGCTTGGAATTACTACTGGTACAAGATATTGTTATTTCATTGTTTGGACCCTTGTAGATGTACATGTTAAAAGGGTATATAAATTATGAACACTGAACTATGGCAAGAAATGATTGATAAACTTCAAAAATTATTACCGCACAGAACTAGCTAGGTCCAGAAATCATAAACAGGTTACTTGAAATGTAAACATTCATTTTATCAATAAATTGCACAGTGCACATGTAACTGTCACCATATCATCAATAAGGTATAGGGGGTTACATAAACTGCCTATTCATCAGCTAACTTTAAGTGGTTGTTTGAATAGGACCTTGATTCCTTCAAGCAACCTGCAATCTATCAGATTGGGGGGGGGGGGGGGGGGGGGCACTGGAATAATATTTGTATTAGTGACCCAAAATATTGGGGGGGCACATGCCCCCAGTGCCCCCCCCCCCAGTTTCTATACCTATGCATCTTACATTGGCAAAGGTGACTCATCTGAATATTATTGTCCTAGCAAGTACAGTGGAACCTCTCTATTCCAGACGCACTGAAGAGATTAAAGTGTCCTGATTATGAGGCGTGGCCTCATTTCAGGGAGTGAAGTTCTATTGATGTTAACACACAAGCTGTTATTTGGGACATATCCAAGTGTCCTCAATACAGCGGTGTCCTCATTTCAGGGTGTTGGAATAGAGGGGTTCCAGAGGTGTCAAGATTTCACTGTGAAAGTCCAGTACTAAGGTATACAATAGTTACTCTAAAACATTTGGTGATTCTATGTGTAAATTCTGGACATTACGTCATTTGTAATATACCTGTAATATTCAATAATATATAATAAGATTACTGAATATAAAATAAGATTACTGTAATAATCATACTATAAGAATACTGTAAGGAAATTTACACATAGAAGCACCCAAAACATCACATCATGGAATAATGAGTTCTTAAGTGGTGGGTGTATAAGAACTAGCCCCCTAAGAATTTTGCTGTGTTTATCCTCATTAGCCACATTCCCCTCCCTCTTTTATTGCACCCCTGTAGTGATAACTATGAATATAGTTATCTGTCTGGAAAGATGGCCATGAATAACTTGTAATAGCTATAATCAGAGTTCTCTTGCATACTTACTTGGATTGAAACTTCATAAGATGATATTTATAGCTAGTAACTAGCTGAAAGTTTTTTATGAGTAGTTTCATACAGGCACTCCCTCCCATGGTGATTTGATGTTGGGTAAAGAGAATGTGGTATTGGTCTATTTGGGGGCAGACTACATCTACAACAACACACACTGGGCAACTATAGAGAATCTGGAACAAGACCAAGATTCTAGTAAGGTGTTATGTCATACCAGCACCAGTTGTCTTCAGTACAATGTTCGTAGTGATTCAACTTCTTATAGAGGGTAAGTTTCCTCCTTTACTTCAAAAGAATGCACTTCTCAGTCATTTGCAATCACTACTCTGAAGAAAAATAGTAACAAGAGTTTACAATGATCATCAATTTTGCCATGCATGAATTAGTGAAGCTGATAAACTCATAACAGTGAACTAAACTTACTTTTATAATAATAATGCATTATAACGATATAGTGGGGATCCTCATAGCAGTGTGGGCTAGGGGGTAGTGATTATAGTGGAACTCCTTGTGACAGTGTGGGCTAGGGATACTTAGACAGTGTGGGCTAGGGATACTGATTATAATAAGACAGTGTGGGCTAGGGGATAGTGATTATAGTGGAACTCCTTGTGACAGTGTGGGCTAGGGATACTGATTATAATGAGACAGTGTGGGCTAGGGGATAGTGATTATAGTGGAACTCCTTGGGCTAGGGATACTGATTATAATGAGACAGTGTGGGCTAGGGGATAGTGATTATAGTGGAACTCCTTGTGACAGTGTGGGCTAGGGATACTGATTATAATGAGACAGTGTGGGCTAGGGATACTGATTATAATGAGACAGTGTGGGCTAGGGGATAGTGATTATAGTGGAACTCCTTGGGCTAGGGATACTGATTATAATGAGACAGTGTGGGCTAGGGGATAGTGATTATAGTGGAACTCCTTGTGACAGTGTGGGCTAGGGATACTGATTATAATGAGACAGTGTGGGCTAGGGATACTGATTATAATGAGACAGTGTGGGCTAGGGGATAGTGATTATAGTGGAACTCCTTGGGCTAGGGATACTGATTATAATGAGACAGTGTGGGCTAGGGGATAGTGATTATAGTGGAACTCCTTGTGACAGCGTGGGCTAGGGATACTGATTATAATGAGACAGTGTGGGCTAGGGGATAGTGATTATAGTGGAACTCCTTGTGACAGTGTGGCTAGGGATACTGATTATAATGAGACAGTGTGGGCTAGGGATACTGATTATAATGAGACAGTGTGGGCTAGGGGATAGTGATTATAGTGGAACTCCTTGTGACAGCGTGGGCTAGGGATACTGATTATAATAAGACAGTGTGGGCTAGGGGATAGTGATTATAGTGGAACTCCTTGTGACAGTGTGGGCTAGGAATAGTCATTCTAGTGGGACTCCTCATGACTGTGGAGGGCCAGTGGCTACATGTGCATGTCTGTATAATAATATTAATTTCAGGATGAAAAGTGTCACTATTACAGAATGTAATAGTAAGGATGGTCATATTATGAGATGTGAACAGTGGAGATAACAGCAATGTAGAGGAATATACTTCTCTTAAAATACCACCTGATGAGAGAATCGTCTACTCTGCTGGTTACGACAATGAAGTGATGTTGTGGAGTCCAGACCCACCCACCAATAGCAATGGATATTTTAGTCCATCTTATGGAGCAGTAGTGATATACGACACTAAAAGTTGGAAGTACATTGACTCCTCTAATAGTAATGGACTACTCGATGACAATGTGGCAGACACAATCTGTAGGCAGATGGGGTACACGCATTCAGTTCCTAATTCAATGATGTTCCTAAATGAATCAAAAGTTATCTTCAACTTCAACTATTCAGATTTCAGGCATCACATGTAAGATTTAAATTATGAAGACACTTCTGTATAATCTTAGGACACCTCAAGTCTTTATACTGAGAACATCTCTGTATACAATGAAACTCCTTTATTTTAACCCTTTGAAATAAAAGCACACTCTGTATACAGTGAAACCTCTCTAATTCCAATCCTCTGAAATAGGATACAAGTGGAAAGAACTTCTCTATTCTAACCAAGGACACAGTGAAATCCCTCTAATTCCAATCCTCTGAAATAGGATACAAGTGGAAAGAACTTCTCTATTCTAACCAAGGACACAGTGAAACCCCTCTAATTCCAATCCTCTGAAATAGGATACAAGTGGAAAGAACTTCTCTATTCTAACCAAGGACACAGTGAAACCCCTCTAATTCCAATCCTCTGAAATAGGATACCAGTGGAAAGAACTTCTCTATTCTAACCAAGGACACAGTGAAACCCCTCTAATTCCAATCCTCTGAAATAGGATACCAGTGGAAAGAACTTCTCTATTCTAACCAAGGACACACATTTTCACATAATGGGTGACTTTATGAGAAAACTGAGAGACCAGTCATCTTCCCTAAAAAAGCTGTTTGCTGCCAATAATGTAAATTTATGCTGTCTCTCAACCTGTACATAGTTATGAACAATTTATTTTAGAGGTTATTCTGAGCTCACTACAATGAAGTGTCAGAAACCATATTCATGTATTCGATGCTGTGAGTTTCCGCCATTTTTATCTTCTATCCAAAATAAAAATAGTGCTACTTTTCTTAAATGCAGTAAGTTTTTTTTTTTAGCTTCTCTCTGCATGTTTTTGCTGTTATTGTTATTGTTGTTGTTGTTGTTTTTCTTAGCTTTCTATCATATGAAGTCTCCTCTAGAAAGTAATTCCCAGGAAAAATGTGGAAGTAATGCTGTGTGCCAAGATGATGATATGTTGTAAGGTGTCCATATTTTAGGGATACCTATTTCAGGGGTAATCTCTATTAAGGTGTCCTTATTTCAGGGGTAGTTTTATACACATCTCTATGTAGCTTGGAAGATGTGTAGTGTCCTCATTAAGGAGGTGTCCTTATTTCAGGGGTATAGTTTATAGCTACACATCTCTATGTATCTGGGAAGGTGTGTAGTGTCCTCATTAAGGAGGTGTCTTTATTTCAGGGATAGTTTATACACATCTCTATGTAACTGGAAAAGTGTGTAGTGTCCTCATTAAGTCAAGTTTCATGGTTAACTGGGGGGAGGGGGGAAAGTAAGTATAATGGCAAGGCTGAAAGAAGGAAATTTGAAGTGGTCAGACAGGTGTAAGTCATTTTATTGTTTAAACTATAATATGTCTCTATAATAATAGTAATAATAATAATAATAATAATAATAATAACAATAATAATAATAATAATAATAATAACAATAATAATAATAATAATAATAATAATAATAATAATAATAATAATAATAATAATAATAATAATAATAAAGGTAAAATAGGGCTCCTCCGTGTAACATTCAGATTACATCATTCAGATAAATACACAATTTCAATGATGAATATGTTACATGAAAAACAAGATGTAGCAGTGTTGCTTTTGAATCAATAATTTCATGTGATTGGGAATGCACACTGTCATATTATTATTATGATGATGATGATGATTGATTGATTGATTATTGATTGATTGATTGGTTGATATAAACTGAATGCATAGAGTCATTAAGCTAACTGAACTTCAGTCCTAGTCAGCCTCTAAAATCAAAACTTAGATCAGAATTGCCAGATGATGGTATTTTATCCTTCACAGGTAACTTTTGTCCTGCATGTATTAGCTACAGAGAATTGTTTCATCATCTTCCACTCCCTCTCCCTCTCCCCCTTCTCTCCCACTCTTCCTCTCCCCCCCTTTCCCTCTCTCTCCTTCTCTCTCTCAGGGGATCAGGGATCAATAACTATGAAAAAGTTTTTATTCAGCCATTTTTGTGCCATCTGGTATACTTATGATTGGCTTTATCGTGACATCTTTCATTGCTATCCACTATAAAAGGAAACATAGGAAGGGGTATATGAGGCTGCAGGAGAATAGAGAGCCCAACGGAGGACTCAACGGAGTACGCAATAGCCATGTTAATAGTTGATGAATGTTGTTGTTGTTGTTGTTGTTGTTTGTATTCTTGGTCATGGTATTATTATAATTATTTTACCCTCCTTAATACCAATAATAATATATCTACTAATACTAATTCTAGTAATGATGAAGACCACTAAATCCGTGGCTATTCTGGGCCTTTTTTCATCATGATAATGTCACCAAATTGTGGAACATGAACTATACTAGACCTGGCTCTTGGCTACTATAATGGAGAGCTCATAGTAAAACGCATGCGCAAAGGGTCGTTTAGTTGTAAAGCGCAATTATTGATAGTCGATGAAACTAGTATAATCCCCCAACCACACCCATTTTTAGCATTCTTGCTGCTCTTGCATGCTAACTAGTAAGCAACTCTGCTGGCTTTACTTTCTTCTCGGATCTGTCTTCTTTCATCTCCAAGTAGCTTAATAGCTATAGCTCAAATAAATTATTAATTTTTTATTATTATTAGGGAATAATAGTAGCTGAATTTAGGGCGTGGCCATGATACAATTATGATTCATTTTATTAGCAACAGCCTTTATGGTACTATATATGGACTTTTTTCTTTAATATTCTCTTTGTCCATCTTCAATAGCTCAAGCTATGTTTTTTTTTTTGTTTTTTTTTTGTTTTTTTTGTTTGTTTGTTTATTTGTTTGTTTTTGTTTGTTTGTTTTTTGTGTGTGTGTGATCAAGCAAAACTGATATAATTCAAACAAAAATATGAGTTTAATCAAGCAAATCAAAATTGATGGGTTGGTAGGTATGCTATATTTTCATGCCAGCTGGTGTAACAGTGTTCTGCTGATATCTCTCATTATAAATCCACTATAGAAGGATTAAAAATACTTAGAATTAAGATTAGCTGTGATTTATGTGATTTCATTGCTGTTCTGGTGGGCAATAATATGATGTAATAATACAGTTCAAGCACTTTTTTGATGGTTGATTTTTTTTTGTTTTTTTTTTAGTGAATATTATTTGTGCACACCTTACTATGGCACAAAACTAGGCACTAAAAATGCACCTTAAAATCCACTTCCTGATTTGATCAACTATGGGCGAGACCTATATATATATTGATGACGAGGATGTGGGCCGTGTGGTTGTAGTAGTGGTTGTAGATGTAGTCTAGTGGTGACTGTAGTATTGCAATAGGGACAAGCACATTATGCTATTATGCTATTCTCAAGTGCTATTTTTTTAAAACCCTATTGTGCTTTTTTGCCAGTTCCTATTATGCTTACATTATGCTGAAAAAAAAAATGACAGTCAGGATTGAACTCTGTTGAATTGCAACATATAATATGGCTCTGCAAAATCTGCATCCCAGCGCAACTGTGCAAGCTATATTGATGTTAAAGTCACTCCAAGTCTAATTTTTAAGTACAATGAGTGAGTGTTGAGTAGCCTGCCTAAGGCACTCTGGTCTAGGACCAGAGACTCCAGAGTCCAGACAGGATCAGACTAGGTGACTAGGTGCTCTAGCCTGCTAGATATTTTAGACCACTGTTTACTTTAAGGGTCACTAAGTTCACCTATTATGCCAACATTCTGCCCAATGCTTTGATGGTCCTATTATGCTCAAAGCAATGCTAGCATAATGAGCTTGTCCCTATAAGAGGACACCCTTCTTATTTGTATTAGAACATGCAACACATGCAACACAATACCTTGTGTTGCATGTTCTAATACAAATAAGAAGGGTGTCCTCTTCAAGCTTAGAAGAGCTTGGACATTACAAGTAAGTATAGAGAATGTAAAGGACCATCCCAGTGAGCATTCAGCCTTATATGTAGTGAGCATTTCACTGAAGAATGCTTTGATCAAACCTGATACCATACCCACCATTTTTCCACAGCCAGCACCTACTACTAGTACAAAACTAAAGCAGCTGTGCAGGTCAGCTGCTTATAATAAAAGAGAGCGTGCCAGGGTAATTTATTGTAACTACTAAACCTACACAGCTATTTAAATTGATGCATTTTAGGTACTAGCTGAGATGGGCTCAGCTGAAGTCATAGTATGGAGACAGAAGCAACTACGTACAAATAACGCTAAATAATGATAGTGTAAGTTAACATGAAATACAGAGGTCTAGTTTAAGTAAAACTAGCATGAACCTTAGCATGCTTTACATCAACTTGCAATGCCACAGATTTTGACAACACAGACACATCAACCTGCAGATATGAAGCTTATAGCTACTGGAGCCCACCTTCTAAGCTCACTCTCCTCCCCCTTCCCTGTATAGCAGATATACTTCAAAGCATTCTTCAGTGAAATGCTCACTACATAGGGCTGAATGCTCACTGGGACCTTTACACTTATCCTTTGTTCTCTGTATGTACTTGCAATGTCCAAGCTCTTCTAAGCTTGCTATCTACTGGAAACTTGAAGAGGACACCCTTCTTATTTGCGTTAGAACATGCAACACAGTACCCATTGTTGCAATTCTACTGTCACCACTACATCTACAACCACAACTACAACCACACTCCCACATTCCGTCATCAATAGGTCCCGTCCATAATTTATCAAAACAGGAAGTGGATTTTAAGGTGCATTTTTAGTGCCTTGTTTTGTGGCCATAGTAAGGTGTGAACAAAAAATATTCACTACATTGTTTAAGCACCACCCAAGGAAGGGTTTGGTGTCATATAGAAAAAAAAATTATTTTTGGCTATACCTACCCCTTTAAGTTTTGTAATGGGCTTCAAATATAGCTATTAATAATAACAGTAACAACAACAATACTGGGCTTTTTCACAATGTCACCCTATTGTGAAGCACCAGAGACATGGCTATTAGCTACTATTGCCATGGCAATACAATGACAATGCCGTCAATAGTAAAAGAGCATGCGCAAAAGCCAATAAAGTTAATCTTGTCGCTAAAAGATGAGGTCGTCTGTGGCGTGCTTCGTTGCTACTACTGCTTTTGTCCTTTGTTTGTGGGGAAGCTCTGCCTCCATTGCAATACAATATAATGGTCCAGGTGATCAGTATTATTTGATAAGCTAGGCCCATAATCTATTAGCTAGCTTGATTTCAATAATTTGTCCCAGCTATTAAATTAATTTGCACTCCAGCTCAGACAGCCTAATATATGTCAGTTTATTGTTCACTCTGATTTAGATGGCTGCAAACTAGCTTCTGTAGATATCAACCAACCACTAGGAAACAAGTGAAATCCTGTGGAGTAGTGAATAGCCAGAGGTTAGTTAGATATCCCTGTATGAATGTCCCACAGGTGTTGTAACTTTAAGTCTAAGAACCAGAAATGTCAGTCTTTTTCACTGATACTAGGTGTGATTCATGATTTATGTAGCTGGGGAATAATGGAAGATTTAAAAGTACTTATTCACACACTAGAAAGATGCCAAAATCTGTAGTTTTCACCCAACAGAATTTAGACTATTTTTGGAAAGGGGGGGGGGGGGGCTAACTGCATATGAATATTGGAGGACCCCCAAATGTGAATCTGCACAAGTGTTTATATACATTGGTACAGTGTCCACAAACATGTGGATTGCTAAAACATTGTTTTTATGTTGTCTAGCTCTCACAGTATCATCAGTACAGTATATATGCTTCACTCTTCCTACAAATCTATAGATTGTGTTGCACAATCTACAGATTGGTATCCAATTGCATTGATTATGTTAAGAATTCTATATACGTAACTGCACAATCAATAAATTTGTTTTAAAGTTTGACTAAGAAGCCTGCATGAGCAGAATACTTTAACTTTGACAGTTTGCTCTTGGTCAATGCTCTCACATAGCTGAGTTGTCCCATCCAGGGAACGGCAACATTATTCCTAACTTTCGCCATGAAATTCATTCTGTGGATTGGAGAGCTTGGCTGCTTGACCTAAAAGTATTGTAGGTGAATTTTTCCATCCTTCAGTTGACAAAAGAAAGATTTCCATTAAACAACTCCAAATCACCTACACAATCTATAGATTGGATACCAATCTATATAGCTAGATTGGCCAAATTTCTACAAAGAGTGGAACATATACATAGACACTAAGAATGTACAAATGATATTTATGAATATCATTGATGACTAACTTGGAAGGGGGAGCTTCAGCCCAAAGCCCCTCCCTCTGATCCACCACTGATTTGCAAGCCAAAAATGTGAACCAGTTTCACCAAACACTTCCTGTCTTTTTATATAAATAATATAATGGTCCTGGCAGGTAGCTACAGTGGAACCTAGACACCTTGGAATAGATTTAAGTGTCCTGATTAGAGGGTAGCCCTCATTTCATGGGGTGAAGTTCTATTAATGTTAATACTCAAGCTGTTGATACACAGGCTGCCTAAAACACCACATGCATGGAGTATTTTGGTATACTAGCCAACACAGCACATTCAAACCCTCTCAAGAATATGATATTATAGTTATAGTCTGTGCCCACCACCCCCCCTCCCCCCTTTCCTAAAAATTGCCATGTTACATGCCAGTTGCTATTTCAACTGTGAAACCATAATAAAAAGAAGAATGTGCCACATACAGAGCCTTTGCTGGCCAAATAGCTAGCTATAATGGCGACACCTTACCCTAGGAGTTCCATAAACTTGACCTAAAAGAAGAAATTGTCTCTATTAATGAAAGAAGACAATAAATTTTGAATAATGATTATTTTAACTGGCTAGCTACCTAATAAAGTCACACACTCCCCCCCCCCCCCCCCCCCCCCCCCTCCAAAAAAAAAAACTGCTTCCTCCACCTATAGTGACTGAAGGTGGCCATGAACAGCTTGGTTGAAACTCCATAAGATATAACTAGCTGAGAGTAAGTTGGTCCTAAAAGGTTTTTATGAGTAGTTTCATACAGGCACGCCCTCCCATGGTGATTTGATATTGGGTGATAAGAATGTGGTATTGGTCTATTTGGGGGCAGACTACATCTACAACAACACACACTGGGCAACCATAGACAACAAGGAACAAGACCAAGATTCTAGTAAGGTGTTATGTCAGCAGTTCGGATATACCAGTACCAGTTGTCTTCAGCACAGCGTTAGTAGTGATTCAACTTCTTATAGAGGGTAAGTTTCTTCCTTTACTTCAAAAGAACAAACTTCTCAGTCAAACTAGAGTTTACAAAGATCATTATTTGCCATGCATGAATTAGTGAAGCTGATAACTATAACTTACTTTTATATGGTATATAGCTAGTGGGGACTCCTTGTGGGCTAGAGATAGTGATTATAATGAGACAGTGTGGGCTAGGGATACTGATTATAATGAGACAGTGTGGGCTAGGGATAATGATTATAGTGGAACTCCTCATTACAGCGTGGGCTAGGGATAGTCATTCTAGTGGGACTCCTCATGACTGTGGACTAGGGCCAGTGGCTACATGTGCATGTCTGTATAATATAATATTATTATTAATTTCAGGATGAAAAGTATCACTATTACAGAATGTAATAGTACGGATGGTCATATTTTGAGATGTGTGCATACAATCAGTGGAGATAACAGCAATATAAAGGAATATACTTCTCTTAAAATACCAAGTGATAATCATAAGAGAATCGTCTATTCTGCTGGTTACAACAATGAAGTGATGTTGTGGAGTCCAGACCCACCCACCAATAGCAGTGGATATTTTAGTCCATCTTATGGAGTAGTAGTGATACACGACACTAAAAATTGGAAGTACATTGACTCCTCTAATAGTAATGGACTACTCAGCGACAATGTGGCAGACACCATCTGTAGGCAGATGGGGTACACGCATTCAGTTCCTAATTCAATGATGTTCCTAAATGAATCAGAAGTTATCTTCAACTTCAACTACTCTGATTTCAGGCGTCACATGTAAGATTTAAATTGTGAAGACACTTCTGTATAATCTTAGTTGAACCAAGGACACCTCTTTATATCTATTCCAACTGAGAACATCTCTGTATACAATGAAACCCCTTTATTTTAACCCTTTGAAATAAAAGCACACCTCTGTATACAGTGAAATTCCTCTATTCCAATCCTCTGAAATAAGGACATCAGTGGAAAGAACTTCTCTATTCTAACCAAGGACACTGCTGTATATGCAGTGAAACCCTCTATTGAAATGAATTATGACATTTTCACATAATGGCTGACTTTAAGGGAAAACTGGGACACCCGTCATCTTCCCTAAAAAGCTGTTTGCTGCCAATAATCTAATTTATGCAGTCTCTCAACCTCAGTACATAGTTATGTTAAGGTGAACACTTTAATAATTATTTTAGAGGTTATTCTGAGCTCACGATGAAGTGTCAGAAACCATATTCATGTATTCGATGTTGTGAGTTTCCGACAGTTTTATCTCCTAATCAATATGAAAATAGTGCTACTTTTCTTAAATGCAGTAAGTTGTTTTAGTTTCTCTCTGTTTTTGCTGTTAATGTTGTTGTTGTTGTTGTTGTTGTTGTTGTTGTGGTTGTTGTTTTCTTAGCTTTCTATGACATGGAGTCTCCTCCAGAAAGTGGTTCCCAGGAAATGTGTGGAAGTGATGCTGTGTGCCAAGATGGTGGTGGTATGTTATACATTAGAAAAGATGTCCATATTTAAGGGATACTCTATGTAGCTATGTAGTGTCCTCGTTTAGGAGGTGTCCTTATTTCAGGGGGTAGTACGTATTTCTATGTAACTTGGAAGGTATATAGTGTCCTCATTAAGGAGGTGTTCCAAGTTTCATGAGAACACAGTAGGCAAAGTAAGTGTAATGGCAAGGCTGGAAGAAGGAAGTCAGACAGGTGAAAGTTACTTTACTGTGTGAACTCTCAAAAATGTCCAAATAATGGTTTCCCTGTGGTGACTTCTAGCTACAAAAGCACAAAACAGTTCTGATGATAATAATAATTTTGTTGTTGTTGTTTTTGTTGTTGTTATGAACTTCAGTCCTCGTCATAGCCTCTAAAAATCAAAACCTAGATCAGAATGGCCAGATGATGGCTCATGGTTAACTGGTGTCCTGCATGTATTACAGAATTAATCCAATTTCTTCCTCTCCCCCTTCTCTCTCTCTCCCCCTTCTCTCTCTCTCCCCCTTCTCTCTCTCTCCCCCTTCTCTCTTACCCCCCCCCCCCCTCTCTCTCTCTCTCTCTCTCTCTCTCTCTCTCTCTCTCTCTCTCTCTCTCTCTCTCTCTCTCTCTCTCTCTCTCTCTCTCTCTCTCTCTCTCTCTCTCTCTCTCTCTCTCTCTCTCTCTCTCTCTCTCTCTCTCTCTCTCTCTCTCTCTCTCTCTCTCTCTCTCTCTCTCTCTCTCTCTCTCTCTCTCTCTCTCTCTATCAGGGATCAATAACTCTAAAAAAGGAGAGTTTTTATTCAGCCATTTTTGTGCCATCTGGTGTACTTATGATTGGCTTTATCGTGACGTCTCTCATTGCTATCCACTATAAAAAGAAATATAGGAAGGGGTATATATTGCTGCAGAGGAATGGAAGGCTCAACGTAGGGATCAACAGAGGAGAGCCCAATGAAGGGCCCAACGGAGGGCCCAACGAAGCTTCAGTAGGCAGGCAATAGCGATGTTAATGGTTAATGAACTTTTATATATACTTTGTCATTGTATTGTTATTAATACTAATACTAATACTAAATACTAATGCTAATACTAATACTAAATACTAATGCTAATGCTAATACTAATGCTAATACTAATGCTAATACTAATGCTAATACTAATGCTAATGCTAATGCTAATACTAATGCTAATACTAATGCTAATACTAATGCTAATGCTAATGCTAATACTAATGCTAATACTAATACTAATGCTAATACTAATACTAATGCTAATACTAATACTAAAGCTAATGCTAATGCTAATACTAATGCTAATACTAATGCTAATACTAATGCTAATGCTAATACTAATGCTAATACTAATGCTAATACTAATGCTAATACTAATGCTAATGCTAATGCTAATGCTAATACTAAATTAATACTAATACTAATGCTAATGCTAATACTAATGATGAAGAGGACTAAGTCAGTTACTAGGTGTGGCTATTCTTGGCCTTTTTTTCACCATGACAATGTCACCAAATTGTGCAACATGGACTATACATCCAGTGGGGTAGGAAAGTGGGGGTCAAAGTGTGCTGTAGCACCCCTAGTTTTTTGTGGGTATGCCAATGGCATCCATTATTTTTCTGGCTTGGTTTTTACTCAAGTCTGTTCCTGTTGACTTGTGTTGTGTACACATATCAATTTATGTACTTAGCTACATGTGTACATACTACATGTGTAGATTTTGATTTACATAAATTGGCTTGTCTGTTGTCTACTATTAAATACACAACAAGACTAGTTTTCATATTTAAATTAGAGAATTTTTGATAGTAATCGCCTTAGGAAATCCCGCCCCTCCTCACTAATTACTGGATCTAGTAAAACGCATGCGCAAAGGGTCGCTTTAGTGATAATCCTCATAACAAGGTGAGAAATTCTTATGGTGAACCTAGCTTGACAATAGACTACACTAGCAAAATCCCCCTACCACACCCATTATTAGCATTTTGCTGCTCTTACATGCTATCTTACTAGCAAGCAACTCTACTAACTTTCAATGGTCAAAATTCTTCACTGGAAGGCTATAAGTACAAATAAACATCTAATATTGTATATTTCCAGCAATTTCTTTTGATTTAAGAATAATGGGGACAGTTTTTATAGAAGACTGAAAATAAAGGAACTGCAATGGAAGAATGTACTGAGGTCTGTAGTCCTATAATTATAGGTCATAATCAGGTGTGTTACATGCATTAGCTGCTAATAGTTAATAGGTAAGTAGCTATGTATGTCTTATCGCCTGTCCATTATAAAGGTTCTCTACAGCAGAGCTCTGCCAGAAAAGAGCACACCATGTCACAGCTAGCAATGTCTTCTCATCTACTTGATCACAAGTTCCTGTATTAGACAGCAGGATTACCATGATGGCACTGTAGCCATGTTTTAGCCATGAACTAGCATTATTCTGTGTCACATGCCAATTAATTAGCATGTAACCTAATTGCACTAGACAATGAAGCATACATCAATCTTCATTGAGCTATGACAGTGAGAAAAGGTTGAACTTCTGCACATTCATAAGATAAAATTGATGAAATAGATATAGCAAAGGAATTTGTCTCTATAAATACTGAAAGAAAAGTCTTTTTTAGTTCCTTTTATAAATGTAATTATGCTTGGTACACCCATACTAAAAAATTTTTGCCCCCCCCCCCCCACTTTTTTTAAGACCTTCCTACACCCATGCATGAGCTGTATAGTTAACAATCAGTGAGTATATTCTATCAGGTTTGCTCACTAGTTCATCATACAAACAAGGATATTATTATTATTATTATTATTATTATTATTATTATTATTATTATTATTATTATTATTATTATTATTATTATTATTATTATTAAGTGGGTATGAGATATTATAAGTTGTTCTAGTTCTGTAAGTGCATCCTTTTGAGTCCTTCCTCACATAAAGAAAAAGACAAAGTCTAGGAGCTGGCTAAAGAAGTTTAATTAGTGAATCATATGCAAGAGGATTTAGTGTAGCATCAGATAGAAAGCACTGACAGAGAAAGACAGAGAAACCTGTAAAATGTATGAGAAAGTTGTGTCCAAGGAGTCTGGGGTGGAAGTCATAATTTCATTAGTGTTTTGAACTATGCTTAAGCTGTTTTTTATTTTTTTAATTTTTTTTAATTTTTTTTAATGATTTGTGTCATCATGTAACACAATGCACATTAGATTACTATAAGATTGTTGAACAGGTGAAGTCTATGGCTTCTAGACTATGAAATTGAAGGAGAAATTGAACAATTAGTAAATGAGTAGCAATCTGATTCCTCTGCTGAAGCAAATCAATTAAGTGGGGGCGGGGCATTATGATCCGGTAAAGGGTCGCTAACTTCAAAGATAATAATGGCAACGTTGGAAATTGAATCTTCCGAGTGAGTTCTTTGTTTGCTAGGTAAGCTGTTGAGTTCACGTGCCTTTCTTTGCAGCGTGATTAGGCTCATTCAACAGTACCTCAAAGAAAACAACCTACAAAGAACCCTAGCAACACTGCAGGTTTTTATTCCTATTAAAGCCCACCTTAGGGATCCTTTGTAATGCTCATTGCAGGAAGAGACCGGCGTGACTCTGAATACAGTAGACAGCATCGAAGGGTTTGTGTCCGAGATTAACCATGGACACTGGGACACTGTCCTGCAGGTCATACAGTCTCTCAAGCTGCCTGATAAGACACTAGTTGACTTGTATGAGCAGGTAAGTAGTCATCATAGTAATGAGCCTCTTATCAGTGAATGGAAGTCATGCTGTGGTAATGGGTGCTGTAATAAATTGGGAAACATTAACACTGAGTATTTACTAGAGGAAATGAGATTGTGGTTTGTGGTACATTCAACTGATCCATGGAAGAGCACTGCTCTCTGTGGCAGGATGAAAGAGATCAGTGTCCTCCATGGAAGAACACTGCTCTCTGTGGCAGGATGAAAGAGGTCAGTGTCCTCCATGGAAGAGCACTGCTCTCTGTGGCAGGATGAAAGAGGTCAGTGTCCTCCATGGAAGAGCACTGCTCTCTGTGGCAGGATGAAAGAGGTCAGTGTCCTCCATGGAAGAACACTGCTCTCTGTGGCAGGATGAAAGAGATCAGTGTCCTCCATGGAAGAACACTGCTCTCTGTGGCAGGATGAAAGAGATCAGTGTCCTCCATGGAAGAACACTGCTCTCTGTGGCAGGATGAAAGAGATCAGTGTCCTCCATGGAAGAGCACTGCTCTCTGTGGCAGGATGAAAGAGATCAGTGTCCTCCATGGAAGAGCACTGCTCTCTGTGGCAGGATGAAAGAGATCAGTGTCCTCCATGGAAGAGCACTGCTCTCTGTGGCAGGATGAAAGAGATCAGTGTCCTCCATGGAAGAACACTGCTCTCTGTGGCAGGATGAAAGAGATCAGTGTCCTCCATGGAAGAGCACTGCTCTCTGTGGCAGGATGAAAGAGATCAGTGTCCTCCATGGAAGAGCACTGCTCTCTGTGGCAGGATGAAAGAGATCAGTGTCCTCCATGGAAGAGCACTGCTCTCTGTGGCAGGATGAAAGAGATCAGTGTCCTCCATGGAAGAACACTGCTCTCTGTGGCAGGATGAATGAGCTAGTGTGCCAGTAGTGTTTTACCAAAGGAATAACTGTAGATTGTGATGGAGCTGATTGAACTGAGGGAGCTGGGGGCAGCACGCTCTCTCCTTCGGCAGACAGATCCCATGATAAAGTTAAAACAAGATCAACCTGATCGCTACATCCATCTAGAAAACATGTTGGCTCGATCATACTTTGACCCAAGAGAGGTCAGAAATTTTGGCTTGTGGGAAGGAAGGAGAAGAGATGGGAGGGGAGGGAGGGAGGGGGGAGGGGAGTGGATAGGAAGGAAGGAGAGGGGGTGGGATAAAAGGGAAGGGGGTAAGGGGAGGGAGTGGGAGGGAAGGAAGGGGTGGAGGGGAGGGATGTAGATAGGAAGTGGGGGGGAGAGAAAGGGGAAAAGGAAGGTGTAGGTGGGCAGGGGGTTAATCTCTAATTTATGTATCTCTGAACTTGGAGATAGGAAGGCTCCTAGTTCCACAAAATCAAAACTGGATCTTATCTCATCTCCCCTTCCTCAAAGCCCTGGAATAATGGACATCATAGCTCAGATTTAAGTTCGCTGTCTCCTTCCCTCCTCCTAGGCCTACCCAGAGGGTAGCAGCAAGGAGAGGAGAAGAGTAGCCATTGCTCAAGCCCTCTCTGGTGAGGTGTCTGTTGTACCACCTTCAAGACTGATGGCACTGCTGGGTCAAAGTTTAAAGTGGCAGCAGCATCAGGGGCTCCTCCCACCTGGTTCAGTTATTGATCTCTTCAGGTAGGTCAGGTGATTGGAAGTGGGTGGGTTTAGGGTGGGGCTAACAGTACAAGGGTTCCTCCCACTTGGTTCTTCTGGCAAGTCAGGTGAGTTTGGGTGGGGCTAAAAGCATATGGACTCCTCCAACTTGTTCTGATAGGTTGGGTGACTGTAGATGGGTGGGGTTGGGGTGGGTTAAAAGCATATGGACTTCTCCCAGCACTTGTTCTGGTAGGTCAAGTGACTGTAGGTGGGTGGGGTTGGGGTGGGGCTAACAACATATAGGCTCCTCACTTGTTCTGGTAAGTCAGGTGATAGGAGGTGGGTGGGGCTAACAGTATAAGGGTTCCTCCCACAGGTCATCAGAGGGCTGGAAGTGGAGAACTATTAAACTTGTGGGGGAAGGAATAGATTAATAACTGCATCAGGTGATTCTTGAATATACATACGTTACACTGGGCTGACCTTTATGACCTTTCCACTACCTCTCGTTTGTGCCCCTATACTGACCTTTACCTCTTTAAGAAACGGTTATTCCTTCATCCTGTACTATATGATAGTGTTTTATTCATGCATGGTTCAGAGGTCGTGCGGCTATTAAAGACATAGAGGATGAGAAATACCCAACGATGCTGACAAAAACAATAAAATTTGGATCCAAGTCGTATCCAGAGTGTGCTGCATTCTCTCCTGATGGTCAGTACCTGGTAACGGGCAGTGCCGATGGCTTTGTGGAGGTCTGGAACTTCACCACAGGGAAAGTCAGGAAAGATTTGAAGTATCAGGCACAGGTGGGCTGATGAAGTGAAGGGGTTAATGTGATTTTTTGGAGTTAAGGGGTTAATGTGATTTTTGGAGTGAAGGGGTTAGTGTGATTTTTTGGAGTGAAGAGGTTAATGTAATTATTATACAGAAAATATAGAGGCTGTATACACTATTCTTTCTCTTTCTCCTCCCTTCTTCCTCTCATCTTCACCCTCCCCCCCATCTCCTCTCTTCCCTATCTCCATCTCCACCCCATCTCCTCCTTCCCCCTTTCCCTCAGGATAACTTCATGATGATGGACGACTCGGTTCTCTGCATGGCATTTAGTGTTGATAGTGAAATGCTAGCAACAGGTTCACACGATGGAAAAATTAAAGTGTGGAAACTGCTGACTGGGCAGTGCTTACGAAGATTCGAACGAGCTCACTCCAAGGGAATCACTTCGATACAATTCTCACGAGACGGGGGACAGTTACTGAGTGCTTCGTATGACCAGACAGTTCGTATACATGGACTCAAATCGGGCAAGACTCTGAAAGAGTTCAGAGGTCATAGTTCATTTGTAAACATGGCTATATATTTACCGGACTCTCCACAAATTCTTTCGGCCAGCAGTGATGGCAGTGTGAAGGTGAGAAAAGGGTTATTATAATCTTAGGAAAAAATATATAATTATAATAATAATATTATAATTAATTATAATAATAATTATTATAATAATATTAAAATAATTATATTATTATTATTTTATAATATAATATAATTAATATATAATATATAATTATATTATTATTATTTTTATTAATTATTATTATAATTATAATGTATTATAATAATAGTAATAGTAATAATTATATATATATTTTTAGTCCTAGTTACCAAGCTTGTTTGTTTGTTTGTTTGTTTATTGTTTGTTTAGTTGTGGAACTTGAAGACAACAGAATGTACCAACACCTTCAAACCAACCATCTCTGGTAGTCAAGGAGATGTGACAATTAACTCTGTCCACCCCTTACCTAAGTCTACTGACCAGTTGATCATCTGTAACCGTAGCAACACAGTTACCCTCATCAACACACAGGGGCAAGTGAGTATGAGAGTAACAAAAGTAATTGCCACAAAGGTTTTAAGGTTGGACCTCTCTATTACAACCCTCTGAAAGAATATATCAGTGGAACCCCTCTATTCCAACACCCTGAAATGAGGACACCTCTGTATACAGTGGAACTCCTCTATTCCAACACCCTGAAACAAGGACACCTCTGTATACAGTGGAACTCCTCTATTCCAACACCCTGAAATGAGGACACCTCTGTATACAGTGGAACTCCTCTATTCCAACACCCTGAAACAAGGACACCTCTGTATACAGTGGAACTCCTCTATTCCAACACCCTGAAATGAGGACACCTCTGTATACAGTGGAACTCCTCTATTCCAACACCCTGAAACAAGGACACCTCTGTATACAGTGGAACTCCTCTATTCCAACACCCTGAAATGAGGACACCTCTGTATACAGTGGAACTCCTCTATTCCAACACCCTGAAATGAGGACACCTCTGTATACAGTGGAACTCCTCTATTCCAACACCCTGAAACAAGGACACCTCTGTATACAGTGGAACTCCTCTATTCCAACACCCTGAAATGAGGACACCTCTGTATACAGTGGAACTCCTCTATTCCAACACCCTGAAACAAGGACACCTCTGTATACAGTGGAACTCCTCTATTCCAACACCCTGAAATGAGGACACCTCTGTATACAGTGGAACTCCTCTATTCCAACACCCTGAAATGAGGACACCTCTGTATACAGTGGAACTCCTCTATTCCAACACCCTGAAACAAGGACACCTCTGTATACAGTGGAACTCCTCTATTCCAACACCCTGAAATGAGGGCACCTCTGTATACAGTGGAACTCCTCTATTCCAACACCCTGAAACAAGGACACCTCTGTATACAGTGGAACTCCTCTATTCCAACACCCTGAAATGAGGACACCTCTGTATACAGTGGAACTCCTCTATTCCAACACCCTGAAACAAGGACACCTCTGTATACAGTGGAACTCCTCTATTCCAACACCCTGAAATGAGGGCACCTCTGTATACAGTGGAACTCCTCTATTCCAACACCCTGAAATGAGGACACCTCTGTATACAGTGGAACTCCTCTATTCCAACACCCTGAAATGAGGACACCTCTGTATACAGTGGAACTCCTCTATTCCAACACCCTGAAATGAGGACACCTCTGTATACAGTGGAACTCCTCTATTCCAACACCCTGAAATGAGGACACCTCTGTATACAGTGGAACTCCTCTATTCCAACACCCTGAAATGAGGACACCTCTGTATACAGTGGAACTCCTCTATTCCAACACCCTGAAATGAGGACACCTCTGTATACAGTGGAACTCCTCTATTCCAACACCCTGAAATGAGGGCACCTCTGTATACAGTGGAACTCCTCTATTCCAACACCCTGAAATGAGGACACCTCTGTATACAGTGGAACTCCTCTATTCCAACACCCTGAAACGAGGACACCTCTGTATACAGTGGAACTCCTCTATTCCAACACCCTGAAATGAGGACACCTCTGTATACAGTGGAACTCCTCTATTCCAACACCCTGAAACGAGGACACCTCTGTATACAGTGGAACTCCTCTATTCCAACACCCTGAAATGAGGACACCTCTGTATACAGTGGAACTCCTCTATTCCAACACCCTGAAATGAGGACACCTCTGTATACAGTGGAACTCCTCTATTCCAACACCCTGAAATGAGGACACCTCTGTATACAGTGGAACTCCTCTATTCCAACACCCTGAAATGAGGACACCTCTGTATACAGTGGAACTCCTCTATTCCAACACCCTGAAATGAGGACACCTCTGTATACAGTGGAACTCCTCTATTCCAACACCCTGAAATGAGGACACCTCTGTATACAGTGGAACTCCTCTATTCCAACACCCTGAAATGAGGACACCTCTGTATACAGTGGAACTCCTCTATTCCAACACCCTGAAATGAGGACACCTCTGTATACAGTGGAACTCCTCTATTCCAACACCCTGAAATGAGGACACCTCTGTATACAGTGGAACTCCTCTATTCCAACACCCTGAAATGAGGACACCTCTGTATACAGTGGAACTCCTCTATTCCAACACCCTGAAATGAGGACACCTCTGTATACAGTGGAACTCCTCTATTCCAACACCCTGAAATGAGGACACCTCTGTATACAGTGGAACTCCTCTATTCCAACACCCTGAAATGAGGACACCTCTGTATACAGTGGAACTCCTCTATTCCAACACCCTGAAATGAGGACACCTCTGTATACAGTGGAACTCCTCTATTCCAACACCCTGAAATGAGGACACCTCTGTATTAAGGACACTTGGATATGTCCCAATAAAACTTCATCCCCTGAAATGAGGCTACCGGGTCCCCTGATCAGGACTCTTTAGTCTGTGCCAAGGAGTGTGGAATAGAGAGGTTTTATCATAATTACTACAAATAATAATAATAATAATAATAATACGGACATATCTTTAAGCAATCAGGACCTCATAACCCCTCCCCACCCCAATTTGTGAAAGAATTTAACCCCTTATTGGTTTTTTTCCTGCCAGATTGTCCGTAGCTTCAGTTCTGGTAAGCGTCAGGGTGGAGACTTTGTGGCCTGTACCTTGTCACCAAGAGGAGAATGGATCTATTGTGTGGGGGAAGATCATCTGCTATATTGTTTCAGCACATCCAGTGGAAAGCTGGAACACACCATTGTGGTGAGGAGTCCATTTCATAGCTTTTCTACTCTTATCAGTATACTTTAGTATACTGAGAAAGTATGCAGAGGAAGTATACTGAGAAAGTATGCAGAGGAAGTATACTAAGAAAGTATGCAGAGGAAGTATACTGAGGGAGTATACTGAGCGGGGCTGTATTCTATTTATTGGTGATGTGTATGAAATTTGACTAGACATGTTTACACATGCATCTTGTCCAAGTGTGGTACTTTCTTTAAACACACATGCTCAAGTCTTGGGTATTCCTATGATAAAAGGACAGCCTCTCTACAAGAGACAGTAGACCTGATCCCAGTGTGTCCTTTATTCAGAGGTTCCACTGTATCTTAGTGTAAATTGACCTCTGAGATAAGGACAGCCTCTCTACAAGGGACAGTAGACCTGATCCCAGTGTGTCCTTTATTCAGAGGTTCCACTGTATCTTAGTGTAAATTGACCTCTGAGATAAGGACAGCCTCTCTACAAGGGACAGTAGACCTGATCCCAGTGTGTCCTTTATTCAGAGGTTCCACTGTATCTTAGTGTAAATTGACCTCTGAGATAAGGACAGCCTCTCTACAAGGGACAGTAGACCTGATCCCAGTGTATCCTTTATTCAGAGGTTCCACTGTATCTTAGTGTAAATTAACCTCTGAGATAAGGACAGCCTCCCTATAAGGGACAGTAGACCTGGATCCCCATGTGTCAGTGTATAACATATAAAGAACTCCATATAGTGTATAATGTGTGTCTTGGCTCCAACCAAGATAAGTGTGAAATACGAAATACTGTGAGTTTTAATTGCTATCAAATGATCTTTCTAATTGGTGGTACTTAGCACTTCTCTTCACTACCAACCTCTGTGACTACATTCCCATGGTAGACACTTTAATGGCTGCTTTTTTGCACATCATTAATCAGGCTTTCCCATGGGATAATGAACTCTTGCATCACCATTAGCCAGGGGTTCCCACGGGTGGACTCTAGCAGGTATCTTGCATCACCATTAGCCAGGGGTTCCCACGGGTGGACTCTAGCAGGTGTCTTGCATCACCATTAGCCAGGGGTTCCCACGGGTGGACTCTAGCAGGTCTCTTGAACCACCATTAGTTGGGGTTTCCCACAGGTGGACTCTAGCAGGTCTCTTGAACCACCATTAGTTGGGGTTTCCCACAGGTGGACTCTAGCAGGTGTCTTGCCATTGTGGGACTCTAGCAGGTGAGGTGAAGTATCTTTCCATGGTGGACTCTTAACAGGTATCTTGCCATGGTAGCCTCTTGAAGTTAACTTGCACCACTGTTACCCAGACTGGTTTCCCTGTGATGAATTGTAGCACCATCCATTAAACCTGTATCAGTGAATGTTTTACCAATGACCAAGACTTTCCCATGGTGAGAGGATGTTTGCTCAAAAGAATGGTTGTGACCTCACTGTCTGGCAGTAATGAGTTTTAGTAAACATTTCAAGACTTGGCGTATGTGTTTATAGTGCTCTAGGAACCAAAGTGTATTTTTTTTTTAGACATTACCATGTTACTGTGAACTCTGTCCTTTGACCTTAGGTTCATGATAAAGATGTGATTGGAATAATTCATCATCCCCACCAGAATCTCATCGCAACCTTCGGAGAAGATAGTCAACTCAGACTGTGGAAACCATAGCAGACAATATTGTTATTGTTGTTGTTGTTGTTATTATTGTTGTTGCTGTGAGAAGAACTTACTATAAACAAGATTACTCCCTATACTGTCAGGGACATATTGGGACTTTGCATCATAAGAGGTTATCCTTAATCCAGTCCTACTAGGCTATGACTCCTCAGAGGTTGTTTGTAATAATCATACAGTGAAACCTCTACATTAGGATTTTGGAAACTGTCCTTTATATAGAGGTTGTCCTTAATTCAGAGGTAATATACAGTGGAACCTCTCTATACAGGACACATTGGGACCTTGGAAACTGTCCCTTATATAGAGGTTGTCCTTAATTCAGAGGTAATATATGGTGGAACCTCTATAGCTATAGAGGACACACTGGGACCTTAGAAACTGTCCTTATGATAGTACATAATATTATCATAATAATAATATTGTCATAATAATATTGTAGAAATTCATAATTATATAATAGAAATTCATTATTGAGATTTATAGAGATAGTGGCTTCCTTGCCTAAAGATGGCATTTTTTTTTTAAATGAAGACAGTCACTACATGAATGGTGATCACACTGATGATACATGGAATGGGGCGTGGAGGGTGAATAGTTAACTACTGAAAATAATCATGGTACATTGTGTATTAAAAATAATTAGAATTAAGATTAGCTGATTTATGTAAGTGATTTCATGGCTGTTCTGGTGGGCAATAATATGATGAAATAATACAGTTCAAGTACTTTTTTGATGGGTTGTTTTCTTGTTTTTGCCGGCTATACCCACTCCTTGGGGTTACTATGGTGACTGGTCACATGATTGGTGGGTGGCTTAGGGTTACTATGGCGGCTGGTCACGTGATTGGTGGGTGTGGCCACATTGGATTGGAACAAATCATTGTAATCAGGAGGTGGACATGTAGGGAATTCAGAATCTGGATCCAAATTTGAAGTTCTATGTCCAATTCCGATACCTCTTCCTTCTCTGTCTCTGCACCCAATTCCCACATTTCTTTCAGTTACAATTCCATTCTCTTGTTGCTGGTGGGTGTGGTAACCATTGGCTCTGGAATGACCGTTGACCTTCATCTTTTGTGGACTATAACTAACACTGCCATCCTCCGTCTGGGTGTGGCCAAGAACATCGAGAATGACATCATGATGAGGGGGAGGATGCTTGTACGAACTCCCAGACTCTACACTTCTCATCTCCATGACTTCATTGGGGTCATCAAACCCGCCTTCCTTCTCCTTTGCCAAGTGGGACGCATCTCCAACGGTACTATTATGGTGGGAGTGGTCATTCTGACTGCTGACACTCCTTGAATTATACGAAGTCCATCTCCCTGCATGGTGTTTCTTCCTTTTGTTCTTGGCGTAGCAACAGATGATGACCACTACTAATCCCACGATAATCACACAGATAATAACAGCCACTATAGCGGCTATGATGTAGATGATGAACATGGGCACTCCCTCTGAGATCTTGGGTGTGGCAGAAGTAGTATTGCTGGGGTCTACAGAGGAGACTGTCAGAAGAGAGGTTGTTGATAATGGTGGAGAAGTTACATGTCCCGCTGAAACAAGAAAATATTGAGATTATAAATAAAATCCTTGTTTATATATCTACTCTATCTCCTCTTCTTCCCCTCCCTCCTCCTCTTCTCCTCCCCTCCCTCCTCTTCTCCTCCCTCCTCCTCTCCTCCCCTCCCCCTCCTCTCCTCCCCTCCCTCCTCCTTTTCCCCTCCCTCCTTCCCCTCTCTTACCACAGACGAGGCCCACACTGTTGGAGTGATTGCAGGTCCTGGGGTTCCGCCTTTCCATAGGACAATCCAGGAGTCTCTCCTCGTGACCGGCACAATTGTCCTCTCCAAAGAACAGACCACCAGCACCCTCGCCAAAACTAGAGAGTTAGAGGATAAAGAGGGTTAAACACAACAATAGAAGAAATAGCATGTAGGGAAAAAAATTGTATGGAGAATAAGAGGACAATAAAGATTTAACCCCATAATTTAGTCACACCCACATACACACTTATTCCAACTGTGAATGTCTGCACTATTGATAACTCCTTACCAGGCATTTGTGCAATTGTAAACTGCTGTAGCATAGCCTAGTTGTCTGCATGCAACGTTTGCAGCTTCTTCAGAGAACAGGGAACCACAAACACTTAGCCATTCTCCATCCAGGAATATTTCCAAGCGACCCGATTGGTTTGTGGCAGTCGTGTTTCCGTCAACAAGCTGTAGATGTCCCGACATAGAGCTTGGGGAGGTCCCTGTAACATATTATAGTCATGTAACTCTTGCATGCAAATGTCCATGCATGTGCATGTGTCAAGATCACTTACCACATTCTATTACAATGTCAAGATTAGACAGTGGGCACTGGACACTTCCATCTAGCACTTCAAAGTTGCAATGAAGAAGGCTCTCTTCAAAACCAGAACAGCCCATGTTAGTGAAGTGGATCGGTCCTCTGCCAACGCCATATCTATGGTAGGTACAGAGTTAATGAATATATTTACTTACAGGGTTAATGAAAGGGGGTTAATGAATATATTTGCAGGGTTAATTTAAAGGGCTAATGAGTATATTTACAGGGTTTATCAATTGTGTAAATAACCCTTTCTGCTTCACTCTGACTCACTCTGTGTTGATGTTCAATGATGTTACAGAGTGGAATCCAAGATTCTTGCAAACCACTAGAGCTTCACTCTTGTTAAAGCCCGTCCCACAGACACGTCCCCATGTTCCATCATAATTGACCTCTAACCTTCCAGCACTCCTACTCTCTGTTCCCACCAAACGCAATTGAATGTCATTAGCAACTACAATAGAAACACATGTCAGTCAACAGGTATCAGAATGCCAATGATGATACAGAGGTGTCAGTATACAGAAGTGACCTCATTTCAGGGTGTTGGAATGGAGGAGTTCCACTGTATACAGAGGTGTCCTCATTTCAGTGTGTTGGAATAGAGGAGTTCCACTGTACAGAGGGTGTCCTCATTTCAGTGTGTTGGAATAGAGGGTTCTACTGTATACAGAAGTGACCTCATTTCAGGGTGTTGGAATGGAGGAGTTCCACTGTATACAGAGGTGTCCTCATTTCAGTGTGTTGGAATAGAGGAGTTCCACTGTACAGAGGGTGTCCTCATTTCAGTGTGTTGGAATAGAGGGTTCCACTGTATACAGAGGTGTCCTCATTTCAGGGTGTTGGAATGGAGGAATTCCACTGTATACAGAGGTGTCCTCATTTCAGTGTGTTGGAATGGAGGAGTTCCACTGTACAGAGGGTGTCCTCATTTCAGTGTATTGGAATAGAGGGTTCCACTGTATACAGAGGTGTCCTCATTTCAGGGTGTTGGAATGGAGGAATTCCACTGTATACAGAGGTGTCCTCATTTCAGTGTGTTGGAATGGAGGAGTTCCACTGTATACAGAGGTGTCCTCATTTCAGTGTGTTGGAATGGAGGAGTTCCACTGTATACAGCAGAGGTGTCCTCATTTGAGAGTGAGAGGAAGAGAGGGTGGTGCAATAGAGGGGTTCCATGTGGCTGTCCTCGTTTAATTAAGGAGTTCTCTATAGTACTGTTCTTACCACACTGTATGGCCACTTCATCAAGACCTTTTCTGCAGTATGGTGACGACGACTTGGCCTCAACAAACCCTAGTAAATCCTCTGTCTCAGTGGGACATGAGAGAATGTGGGATTCAGAACCAGAACAAGACCCAGTCAGTCGAACCAAAACAGGAGATGTATTGGTATCATTCAAATTAGTACTGAAACTGTAGGAATGGGTGTGGTTAAACATGACGAATACCCTCCCCTACCACACCCCCTCCATGAAATCTACACAGTTACAATATCTTACTATGAATTGGGCAAGACTCTGCCCAATGTGTAGCCCAACTGTCGGCAGGCCACTACTGCATGCTGTTGTCCGAATCCCATATCACATACTGGATGGAATAATCCATTGAATAGTAGGAGGGTACCACTGGCACCAGTCACCTGATCCCTTGGCCCTCGGATAGCTAGAGACCCATAAGGAGTCACTATAGGAGAACCTGAATAAACAAACAAACAAACAAACAAATTATAAATTCTTTCCTTGGGGAAAAAGATTGAGCACTAAGCAAAGAAAAATTATTTTTCTAAGAGGAGGTGATGTATATATATTAGCTGGATGGCAGCACGCTAACACAGAAGATGTAACTATAAATGGCTAGCAGTATACGAACAACACTGTAGATATTAACAGAAGTCTGTTTTCATTCTAGAAAAAAAATCTAACAAGAAGTTTCATAAGGAAAAGCAGATTCCTGATAAGTCTTTCTTTGCTGATACCTACAGGGCTGTACGCCATCTCTCTACATCAAGGTTAGCGGGTATGTCCTGTAAACACAGTCTCCTCCTCCACACAGAAAGCAAGTGGTTCAGTTGACCAGGGCTCTAGTACTGCGAATGGGCATGCTCCATGCCCCCCACCACCCCTCCCTCCCCCAGAAAATTTTGAGAATTTGCATTCTCTGAGATGAGTTCTGGTGCAATCTGGGGGGAAATGTCAGTTTAAAAATGAGTGTACTGTCATCATTGTCACGTGGCATTGTAAAGTACTGAGGTAAGCTGAAAAACTAGGAGGGGCTCCAACCTCCAGAGCCCTCCTGTTTCCTATGCCCTATGAGATAGTAGATCTAGCCATGTGGGTACAGAACCAAAACCACATTTCTTTCCTGTTTACAATTAAAATGAGCTCAAGAAGAATGAATGAATGAACAGGAGTATTCTGTAGCTAAACGGCCTACGACTAAACTCACTAGAGAGTATAGAGATCAGAGTGAGAAGAATATGGTGAATCTGATATTCAAGACACTCCAAAAGTGAAGTACCTAATGAGATTAGCTATGCACCATTAAACATGAGGTATGCTGTAGAGTTACAGCAACTCTTTCCACCAAACAGCAAAACAGGTTTTTATCACTCTGTAGAGATAAAGTACTAGCAGATCTGTGCCAAACATAGTGCAGCTACAGGTCCATGGAAAGAGAAACATTACATGTCATTACACTACATTACATTACATTACATTACACGTCGTTGCATTGCACTACATTACACTACATTACATGTCATTACATGTTATCATGATTCATTTTCCTACATTTTGGTGGATTTGAGTTTTTGCTGCCTGTCACTCACTAACCTTCTGATATAGTTATAATAAGTCATTAATTTTGCTCTTACAAGTAATTGCAGTAGCTCTGCTGTGGGAATTACAGCTGGAGTTTGTGATCGTACAATCCGTCACACTGTTCTCGAGTCCAGTGCAGCTGAGGTCATATAGAGGTCCTTCACCCTCAGGTAGTCTGATATAGAAAGGAGAGGAGAGAGTTAAAAAATTTAACTTCTTGTTTACTGATTTTACACCCTCTATTTGCATATATTGACTTAAAATTAAGGAAGAATGTGGTTAATCCCTTAATCACATGTGCACACACTTTAATCCTTGAACCTTGAACCCCATGGGATGATGCTTTTCTGCCACAAAAGTGACAGGGCTATTGCCACACACACACACACACACACACACTTCCCTTCACTTACGGATGTAATCTATCGGACACAATACCACGTGACAATCCACTCGGGTAACCAAGCTGTTTGCAGACGACATCTGCTTCTCTTTGAGAGAAACGATCGTAACAAATATTACTCCAACATTCTTCCACAAACACATCTAGTCTGCGTCTATGGGATGCAGAAGAAGGTTCAAGTCGAATAGACCCATGAGTGGGCACAAATGAGCGTGAGCACCTGGATCGGTCGCCGAGGGTGGTAGGGTCAATATAATCCACTGTATTATAACCTATGTGATATGGTAAAGGGTCACACACTAAGAAAATTAATTTAAAAAAAAATTTTGTATGACAATTCCAAAGTAATTAATACCAACAAGTATAGAATTTATTGTCATACAAATATTTACTTGTACCTGAACCCTGAGGCAGAAATAAACACATTTTTGTTTACTAAGTACATACACTGGCCAGTGTAGGATATTGTGGGAAACTTTAAGAACTTCAGAGAGATCTCATCTTGTTTAAAAATAGTATTTTAACAGAACATGCACACCCCCACACCCCCACACACCAATCCTTTACCAATTTTGTTGCTCTAATAAAAAAGACAATATTTGAAGCCAATCACCAGCTATAATCACCAACTCACTGCAAGATATTTTCAGGGCAGGACATACAGACGTAGTGCTGACCAGCGGCAAGCTCAGGTTCACACATTCTCCCATACAGACATGTGCAGGCTGACAGGTCAAGGGTAGAGTTAGCTGCCACGCTCGGCCGACCGGATGGTCGTAGGTAGAACTGTGAGACATTATAATCACAAAGATTATGACTAGTTCTCAAGTGAAAAACATGCTGTCAGTATTTGCAAGACTATCTTTCAGAGTATTTTATTCGCCACATAAACCCAATGGTAAAACACAATTCTGTGGCCAGTCACCACTGTGTACACAGTGGTAAAAGCAGGCAAGGTCAGCCATGCCACAATACAGCATCATTGTCCACCTCTAAACAGGTCAGCTCTGTAAACTGGCTGTACCCAACGTAGTGACCACTATACAGGACTATTGTCTGCCTATATTAAAAAAAGGCATTTTTTAAAACTATATATATATGGTGCCAGATCCTGAGGGTTTCAAAACAGCTTGTTCTCAGGTGACTGCTATATACAGTACACCGCCTTTACCACCTCTATACAAACAGAACATCTCTTGTATAAACTGGCCATTCTTCTATAAACAAACAAATCCGGACAATATGATGAAAGAGCTTTCTTTGACAGACAAAATGTTGCTTACATTCCATGACAGGGTAGGCATATCCTATAATTTAATAGCTGACAGATACAATGAGAACTATGAAGGACCCAACCCTGCAGCCCAAGGAACCTTACATAGGGGGAAGACCCTGTAATTAAAAAGGGGAAGGCCCTGTATTAAAAGATTTGATGAAAGAGAAATACAAATATGGCCTTGTAATCGAAGACCATAGAATAAGGAAAGATGAAGACTGTATTAATTGATTGAATACAAATAAGGCCCTGTAATTAATAGACTGGTGAAAGGGGAAGACCCTGTAATTAATACTGACCAATGGAATGCTCCTTTTTCTCTATAAACTTACCTTAGAATTTCTCCATCTGTGTAGCCTAGTTGCTTACAGAGTGTATTAGCTACAGTACTGTCCACACCCACTTGATGACACACCCCTTTCCACTCGTTATTGGAGAATAGTTCCACTGTTCCAGATGAGAGGGAGTGGTTTGAAGGTTCAAGGTTAGAGGTCAGTCTGATCAGGCCATTGTATGGTGAAGATATATTTGCTGTTGGGAAAAAATTTAAAAAAAAAAAAAATTAGATATGTACACAAATAGAGATGGGTCTGAAATAAGGACACCTCCTTAATGAGGACCTTCCAAGGTACATAGAGATGGGTCTGAAATAAGGACACCTCCTAATGAGGACCTTCCAAGCTACATAGAGATGGGTCTGAAATAAGGACACCTCCTTAATGAGGACCTTCCAAGCTACATAGAGATGGGTCTGAAATAAGGACACCTCCTTAATGAGGACCTTCCAAGCTACATAGAGATGGGTCTGAAATAAGGACACCTCCTTAATGAGGACCTTCCAAGCTACATAGAGATGTGTATAAACTATCCCTGAAATAAGGACACCTCCTTAATGAGGACCTTCCAAGCTACATAGAGATGTGTATAAACTATCCCTGAAATAAGGACACCTCCTTAATGAGGACCTTCCAAGGTACATAGAGATGTGTATAAACTACCCCTGAAATAAGGACACCTTCCCAGCTACATAGAGATGTGTATAAACTATCCCTGAAATAAGGACACCTTCCCAGCTACATAGAGATGTGTATAAACTATCCCTGAAATAAGGACACCTCCTTAATGAGGACCTTCCAAGCTACATAGAGATGTGTATAAACACCCCTGAAATAAGGAGACCTCCCTGGCTACATAGAAATGCAAACATAACAAGCTTCCCCTAGGGAATACCAATGTGATTGCCAGCAATATGACGCCACATGCAATATAGATATGCTATCATCTTTATGTGATTAAAACAAGCCGTTAGTGTACAAAACTCCTGATGGTACCAGGAGAAGGATATCACGGGAGTATTACCCGTTACTAACTGGGTAAGGACATACTAGTTGCTGTTTGTGAGAAAGAATTGAAAATGATGAAAATAGTGTAGAAGTTGATGCTGTAAAAAAATGATAATTTTTTGTTTTAAACATTGCTTCTGGTACCCTCCCCAAATGTTTCCTCATCCTCATTAGCTGAGGAGATGTGCAGTGACCTCATTAAGGAGGTGTCCTTATTTCAGGGGTAGTTTTATACACATCTCTATGTAGCTGGGATGGTATGCAGTGTCCTCATTAAGGAGGTGTCCTTATTTCAGGGGTAGTTTTATACAGATATCTATGTAGCTGGGAAGGTGTGTAGTGTCCTATTAAGGAGGTGTCCTTATTTCAGGGGTAACATCTCTATGTAGCTGGGAAGATGTGCAGTGTCCTCATTAAGGAGGTGTCCTTATTTCAGGGGGCAGTGTCCTTGTTAAAGAGATGTGCCTTATGGTGGGGGTTGTAGGGGAGACAATACCTATGGGAAAGTATTCCACTTTCTCATAATCATGAAAGAGCGTTTTTTCCCCCAACATTACTGAAGTGAAGTGCCCACTTAGATTCTAGAATTAGTAACTGAAACTGATATTTCTATGGAATGTTAGCTATTAATTTAACAAGATAGTTTGTATTGTAAGTTTTTCCACACTCACTGACCACTGCAAACCTTTCACAGGAAATGTTTAGAATCTGCTTAATTTTCTGGAGGAATTGAGTCCCCATGATAAAACTTCTCACTCTCCCTCCCTCTCTTCTTTCCCCTCCCTTTCTCTCTTCTCTCTCCCCCTCTCTCATAAAACTCTCTCTCTCCAATATTTAATGTTGCTACAAAGCCTCTCTCCCCAGCTATCCTACTCCCCCTCTCCTGCTCCCCTCTCCCCTATCCTGCTCCCCCTCTCCCCTCTCCTGCTACCCCTCCCCCCTCTCCTGCTCCCCCTCCCCCTCTCCTGCTCCCCCTCTACCCTATCCTGCTCCCCCTCTCCCCTCTCCTGCTCCCCTCCCACCTCTCCTGCTCCCCCTCTCCCCTATCCTGCTCCCCCCTCCCCCCCCTCTCCCTAGGGATACCCACTGCCAGGTTACTTATCCAAGAAAGATAGGTGCAGTGAAATAAGTGATGTTCAATAAACTCTTTTCCCTTGGGGAAGACAAGGTGCTGAAGTTGTGTATAGCCAATGTTGTCAGTACTATGGTCCACTGTACAAGTGGAATTCCCATCAGACAAAATAGATAAATCTCCTCCACCACAGGAGGATTAAGTCAGGGAGTGACCAAACTAGTACAGCACTCTTTAATGAAAGTACAGAGATTTAAAATCCGGGAAATGTTCTTTTATTAAGCCAAAACTTCAAATTTTAGCTTTTAATATCTGTCAGAGGTTAGCAGTTTCAATTGGTTTCATTGGTGTGTGCTTCCATGCTGTCATCTTTAACCCCTCATATTTAACCCTTCTATGTTGTACCCTTTCCTTCTTTAACCCCTTCCATGCCATCATCTTTAACCCCTTCCATGCTGACCCCTTCCATGCTGTCATCTTTAACCCCTTCCATGCTGTACCCTTTCCATGCTGTCATCTTTAACCCCTTCCATGAAGGAGAAGTATTGGTATAATTTGGTGCCATGCAGCCTACGAGAGTTACCAGGTAGCTCAGAAAAGGGTACAATTAATTGGTTTTGGCGTTAGCTCTATAAATTACATAGCTACCACCATAACACCCTGACACTAACACCGACACTTTATATCTTTAAATGTATGGAGTATGCTTTCATGCCTGAGATAAAAAGACTACATCTTCCCTTCCAGAGTGACTCTTCCTCTGGAGGTAGCTTACTTAGCTACTTTGAAAGATATTCAATTAAGTTAATCTAGAAATACCTCCCACAGGTATCCAAACAGCTTTCAAACAGCTTTCAAACAGTTCCCACCAAAACATCTTCCAACCACAAACATGTACTCACAATTAGACAACTGTCATGTTGTAACACCTAGCTATATTGTGAGAGCTCCTCTTATAATCCTGACCCCTACCCACCCACAGATAAGGTAACTGGTCACGGTCCTCTCTATGCAGTGGAAACTTTCTCTAAACCTCACACTACCAAGATATACTGTAGTGGCCTCATTAGGGGTGGCCTCATTAGAGGTGGCCTCATTAGAGGTGGCCTCATTAGAGGTGGCCTCATTTAGGGTGAAGAGGAATGTTAAGTTCTAGTGATGTTAATCCATATTGTTGGGATGTTCTTAATACAGAGGTGTCCTCATTTCAGGGTGTTGGAATAGAGGAGTTCCACTATATCCTCATTACAGGGGGTTGGAATAGAGGAGTTCCACTGTATACAGAGGTGTCCTCATTTCAGGGTGTTGGAATAGAGGGGTTCCACTGTATACAGAGGTGTGGTGTTAAAATAGAGGGAGTTCTGCTGTTACATAATATTCATTTCCACAGCTCTTAGCTCACTATCCCACTCTGAACCAATAAAAACCTTTACATTGAGTTGCACAACAAAGCATATTTAAGACTTCAGATTATTAGTGAGACAAATTGTCCTCCGATAGCTATTTAATTGGTCAGCCAGACCTGACACGCTCTACAAATAGTGCAAATACACAGCTACTACAGCTCTAGTTAGCATATCTCTAATGAGCCCTATTGTGAAGCCTCTGTGGAATTTCAGCTTTAATAGTCAGTGTTGGGAAGAATTCTTTTCATGTTAATGGCTTATATACTCTGTGAAAATTGTAACTCCCAGAGAGTTGGAGTTATTTGAGCATGTGCTGGGAAGATGTGTTGGTTTCATGCATATCTCTGGGTATGTGTCCTTATTTCAGGGATTAGTTTTATATACATCTCTCTGTGTAGCAACTGGGAAGGTATGCAGTGTCCTCATTAAGGAGGTGTCCTTATTTCAGAGGTAGTTTATACACATCTCTATTTAGCTGGGAAGGTCTGCAGTGTCCTCATTAAAGAGGTGCCCTTATTTCAGGGGTAGTTTTATACACATCTCTATGTAGCTGGGAAGGTGTGCAGTGTCCTCATTAAGGAGGTGTCCTTATTTCAGGGATAGTTTATACACATCTCTATGTAGCTGGGAGGTGTGCAGTGTCCTCATTTAAGGAGGTGTCCTTATTTCAGGGATAGTTTTATACACATCTCTATGTAGCTGGGAAGGTGTGCAGTGTCCTCATTAAGGAGGTGTTCTTATTTCAGGGCTAGTTTATGCACATCTCTATGTAGCTGGGAAGGTGTGTAGTGTCCTCATTAAGGAGATGTGCCTGTAAGGTGTTGATCATGGTGATTCAAGGAAGTTAGGAAGTGTCCTTTACCTGTACCTGTGACTCCTACTAGTCTGACAAACCATACATTTCTCTATACTTTATTACTTACAACATTGTAAAATGACATCCATGGAATGATCACATCCTTCTCCGGAAAGAACTGGTCCTATGACACCTTCTGTGCACTGCAACAAGTGGCTATAACCATCCTCAGCACAATGTACAGAGGAAAGAAATATTGGACCTTGACCTTTACCAAACTGTAACCTGAGAGCGGGAAGAGGTAATTAGTGTTAATTTAACCACTTCCATTCAATTAGTGGGCAGGAGACTAACAGGACACTCTCTGACTAACAGGACACTCTCTCACTTTTCTGATTAACAGGACACTCTTTCACTTTTCTGATTAACAGGACACTTCTCTGATTAACAGGACACTTTTTCACTTTTCTGATTAACAGGACACTTCTCTGATTAACAGGACACTTTCACTTCTCTGATTAACAAGACACTTCTCTGATTAACAGGACAGGACTCTGGTTAACAGGACACTTTTCTGATTAACAGGGATTAGGGTGTCCTGATACAGTGGTATATTTCAGAATCCTTGAGGCATGGCTCATGTTTTATAGGGCTATGGAGTGTCCTGATTACAGGGTATAGAGTGTCCTGATTACAGGGTATAGAGTGTCCTGATTGCCTATAGAACCCTTTCTCTTGCAGAGACACACAGTTAGTAAATTATTAACACACTAAACTGTTCCTGTATCCTGCTCAGCAGAAGAAGCCCAGGATTATAGCAAACATTGTCTCTATTAACCAAACCACAAAGTCTCTATCTTCCCACATCAACTGCTATTATTTCATTTAATTATGGCATCTCCTGGAAGCTAATAGATATGGTTACCAGCTGAATGTTATCCACTACCCACTTAAGAGATAATAACATTAGTGGTATGCCCTTCTTAATGGGATAAAGATTGATATACACCACTGAAATGTGAACACCTGATCAAACTACACATGTACCAAGCTACTGAGAGGTTTATGTAGCTAAGTGTCCTCATTAAGGATTTAGGAAGTGTCCTTATTTCAGGGGTCTCATGTAGCTGAGAAGGTGTGTAGTGTCCTCATTAAGGAGGTGTCCTTATTTCAGGGGTACATCTCTATGTAGCTGGGGAGGTGTGCAGTGTCCTCATTAAGGAGGTGTCCTTATTTCAGGAGTAGTTTATTCACATCTCTATGTAGCTGGGAAGGTATGCAGTGTCCTCATTAAGAAGGTGTCCTTAGTTTATTCACAGCCGGGAAGGTATGCAGACATCTCATTAATGAAAGAGATGTCTTGAGTCTGTAAAGAGACGTCTTTGCGTCTAAAGGGACTTCTTTGAGTCCGTAAAGGGACTTCTTTGAAAAAACCAATGGCAGTCTCTGGAATGTGTCAACTAACATACAAATGGCTGCACGTACCCATCTCAAAAAAAGAAATGCATTCTCTCTTGCCAAAACAACATGCCTGAAGAGGCAACAATGGTTAACCACAGCCAGCTCCATCATTGAATACTTTCACACCAATGATAGGCTACAGCTGTTGGCTTTCCTAAAACCTTCTATAGTAAATAAACCCATTGCAGTGGGTTGTAATGACATGGAAATTATGCGAGTCACTGAATGTTCCACTTGGCCTATATCAAACAGACAGAACTGACCCAGACGTACACACAGCACACATGCACTTTAAGATAAAAGGTCTTTGGAGACATAGATATGATATAATCATCTTCTTCATATAATTATATAATAATATTATATTTTTTTATTATAATTTTTTTTATTTATTTATTTTTCAGAGAAAATCATATTCTGATATAATTATTATTACTAAAGAGTCCTCTCAGGATGAGGACGTCCCTTTACTTAGACTTCCTTAATGAGATTGATGGGTACAAGACTCCCCTATAGAGCCATGAAATGCCTACAACTAGCTGCCCTCGCTCACCAGTACTCACCAAAATACCTCACTAACCTGTGTTCTGGAAGTTGCAACAAACTATAATAATCCACAGCAAATCCAAGGCCCATTTGCCTGCAGGCAACGTGTGCTTCTTTAGTTCCAAAGTTGGTGAATGGCAAGCTATTCCTACTCCCTCCGCAAACTGTTCCCCATTCGCCGTGATAATATACCTCCAAGCGACCCATGAGGAGGTTAGATCCTATACCACCGAAACGAAGGTCACCATCAGAGAGAGAGAGAGCTAAAAATGAATAATATAAATAGTTATTCACATCTCTATGTAGCTGGGGAGGTGTGTAGTGTCCTCATTAAGGAGGTATCCTTATTTCAGGGGTAGTTTATTCACATCTCTATGTAGCTGGGGAGGTGTGTAGTGTCCTCATTAAGGAGGTATCCTTATTTCAGGGGTAGTTTATTCACATCTCTATGTAGCTGGGGAGGTGTGTAGTGTCCTCATTAAGGAGGTATCCTTATTTCAGGGGTAGTTTATTCACATCTCTATGTAGCTGGGAAGGTGTGCATTAAGGAGGTATCCTTATTTCAGGGGTAGTTTATACACATCTCTATGTAGCTGGGAAGGTGTGTGTTAAGGAGGTGTCCTTATTTCAGGGGTTGTTTATACACATCTCTATGTAGCTGGGAAGGTGTGCAGTGTCCTCATTAAGGAGGTGTCCTTATGGAGGTGTTTTATTTTCATGGACAACATTCCCACACTAATAATTAAATGTATTGTATTTCCTTAAACAATTCAGAAAGTAAATATTGGCAATTTGTAGTCTAGTAGGAGTGAAATCACATGACTATTAGTAACTATAAGAACTGTGGATCCAGTATTAGACACTAAACACTGTAAAGTACCTGGTATTGATCAAGTTTAGAGGAAATTTGATTTTTATTATATTAAATGGCTCATGTGGTTGTGGCGTGGGTCAGGTTACAAGTGGGCATGTAGAAGGGATGTGCTGGAGAAAGGGAGAGGGAGAGAGAGGGAGGGAAAGAAGGAAGGGAGAGGGAGAGGGAGGGAGGGAGAGAGAGAGGGAGGGAGATAAGGAAAGGAGGGAGAGAGGGATGGAGGGAGGGTGAGAGAGATGGAGGGAGGGAGGGAGAGAGAGAGAGGGAGAGTGTGGTGAAGTGTGAGGGTTGTGATGAGTGAACAAATAAGGGAGTAAGGACAAGGATGAGGGTTGGAAGGGTGAGGGTTGTGAAGGGTGAGGGTTGGAAGGGTGAGGGTTGGAAGGGTGAGGGGTATGAAGGGTGAGGGTTGGAAGGGTGAGGGGTATGAAGGGTGAGTGGGTAGTAAAAAGTGAGTAGTGAAGGGTTAGTATGAAGATGAGGGTAGTGATGTAAGAGTGACTGGATGAAAGATAGGGTAAAAGTTGAAGGTAGTGGAGAATAAGTGGGCTGCATGGAGAAGGAAGTGAAATTGTAAGGCATGATGACCTCAATTCCATAGAGAGGACACACAACACCTCCATAACTAAGGTGATTTACAACCTCTCATAAAGATGAGGCGTTACTATAGCTACTACAGTCAGATATCACACCATCACACTAAACTGGAGTGAGAAAGGTCAACTCTGGAGAGGGTACGGAAGGAAAACATTAAATTTACTAGTTACAATAATTATTAGTTCACAAATTGCTTCTTAAAAAAGACATTTGTTTACACACAGTTACACACAGTTACACACAGAACACATTAGTTATTATTATTACCTGCCCCCACTTCTCAATAAAAGTAAAATACTGCCCCCCCCCACTTCCTGAATAAAGGTAAAATATTTCCCCCCCCCCTTCCTAAATATTGACCCCTCCCCCACTTCCTGAATATTGCTTCCCACCTTCTGAAAAAAAAAAGGTAAAGTATTTGCCCCCCACTTCTGAATAAAGGTAAAATACTGCCCCTCCACCTCTGAATAAAGATAAACTACTGCCCTCCTACCCCACCCCCCCACCCCACCCCACTTCTGAACAAAGGTAAAATGTATATTGCATGAAGTGCTCAATGACTTTATTTATACTAAGACATTCTCCCAGCACACACATCCAGGACACTCTCCAACATACATTCAGGACATTACATCCAGGACACTCTCCAACACATTCAGCACATTACATCCAGGACACTCTCCAACATACACTACATTCAGGACACTCTCCAACATACATTCAGGACATTACATCCAGGACACTCTCCAACACATTCAGCACATTACATCCAGGACACTCTCCAACATACACTACATTCAGGACACTCTCCAACATACATTCAGGACATTACATCCAGGACACTCTCCAACACATTCAGCACATTACATCCAGGACACTCTCCAACATACACTACATCCAGGACACTCTCCAACATACACTACATCCAGGACACTCTCCAACATACACTACATCCAGGACACTCTCCAACATACACTACATCCAGGACACTCTCCAACATACACTACATCCAGGACACTCTCCAACATACACTACA
Organism: Diacarnus erythraeanus; assembly: GCA_964016965.1. Lineage (NCBI taxonomy): Eukaryota > Metazoa > Porifera > Demospongiae > Poecilosclerida > Podospongiidae > Diacarnus > Diacarnus erythraeanus. The sequence goes on along the minus strand of OZ024670.1, from coordinate 8,283,451 downwards.
TCCAGGACACTCTCCAACATACACTACATCCAGGACACTCTCCAACATACACTACATCCAGGACACTCTCCAACATACACTACATTCAGGACACTCTCCAACATACACTACATTCAGGACACTCTCCAACATACACTACATTCAGGACACTCTCCAACGTAGTTTAGGACATTAAATCAGAATATTAATTATTTTATTCCTAGTAGAACACACATCCTGGCATTTAACACCATCATTCAATCCCTCACTGCCGGATTCAGATTACTAAATGTGTGAATGTCATTAATAAAGTCGCCACAAAGTTTTAAACAACCTCAAGGCCAGGGATAAACACAAAAACCACCTTGAGAATTGCCATGAATAACCACTGGCTGACCACCAATATGCACCAATAATCTTTGATATTTAATCATGTTGCCCTCTAGTCTATACACCACTGGCTCCACATTAAGGAGGGTGAAGTATTTGAGGGAAATTGAGGTACTGGGATAGAGGAATTGCATGCCAAACTTTGCCTAAGAATTTTTTCCCCCCTCATCTTCTAAGACTTCAACAGCAGGAAAGTTTAGGAAAGAACAAATTGCTGTGAGTGAACTCTACAATTCCCCACCTTCCCTTACAGCTGTGCATGCCTGCATGTCTGTCTGTATGCCTACGTGCTGAGGCAGACACATTCCTGCAATTTACTCTTATTTCCAGCCATTATTAGAGTTACAATTAGATTGTAGCATTATTATTATTATGCAGACGTCTGTAACCTATAGTAACAGAACAATCCAACTACAGCTAGAGAAAAACAGCTACAGCCGGCTATTCGACTGTAGATAGTAAGCTATCTAGCTAGCTAGCTTAGACAAGTTGCAGCAGACATTATTAAACTCACTCGGTAAAGCAACCTGCTTGAAAAAGATGGCCAGAAAGAACCAGTAACCCCGGTCACTCAGCATCGCTGGTCGGTGAAAATTTACTACGGTCCTTGCTGTAAGAATTGGTTGAACTAGAAGGAGATAGCTGGCTGCCTTGAGTCTTTGCTGTTAGTTAACTGCTCAATGTAGTAAAAAAAAAAAGGCTGCGAAATAATCCTACCGTTAGGAAAGGTTCTTTTTACTAAAAATATTATACCCTGTCTGGAGAATGGACAGCGGCTTGTGGTTTTTATGGACGAAATAAATTAAAAGTGGGCGTTGAAAGATAGACCACTACTAGCTGGTTATGTAAAATATTCCAGGTATTTGTTGTTGTTGTGAATCTACTCCAGTGCCAATCGTGTAGGGGTTACCCTGAGAGACGTGAGAGTAAGTCTGTCCGCAGTATCAGTGTCTCCTGCTAAAACATTAGCATACCTTATCTATTCATGTTGTCAGTTAGCTCTGTAGGTTACACAGCTAATAGGTAGGTACCACACTAAACAGATAGTATCAGGTTTGGTTTATATAACTGTGGTAATAAAATCTGCCTTGTCAATGATGTTTGTAGTAGTCATCTTTCCATAGTCCAGCACTGATGTATATAAAAGCTGAAGCAAGGTTTTGTCAGCTAGATACATATACTGGCACTAGCCTTTATTACCACTAATTGGCACTTCAGTTTTAGTAATCTAGCTCTTTCTTAAATTCTACTATATAATAATAATACTAGTGATGTAAGTGTGTACCTTGTTACATGACTCCATCCCATCTGCTTATGAGACATGTACACATTTTTTTGCAGATGCCTGTGACTAGAAGTAGTCTCATCTTTGGTTCCATAACACTTCTCTGAAGGAGCAAGTGTAAGTTATTGTGCCACTTATGAACTAAAATGCCCTTTATATCTTGCATGCTGTAATAGAGGAGAGAATTATAGTGGTGGTGGTGGTGGTAGTAGTAGTGGTGGTAGTAGTAGTAGTGGTAGTAGTAGTAGTAGTAGTAGTAATAATAATAATAATAATAATAATAATAAATAAATAAATAATAATAAATAATAATAAATAATAATAAATAATAAAATGATAATAATTAACCACCACAACAACAGTAATGAATATCATTATAAATGACCACAATAAATAAATAATAATAAATAATAAAATGATAATAATTAACCACCACAACAACAGTAATGAATATCATTATAAATGACCACAGCAAAGTGTAGGCACTAACATGATGTGTGTAGAGTAACAGGAAACAGACAAGGGGAGTGCTTATGTTACAATATTAGCTGGATCCTCCCCTGAATGTATGGATATGCATCACAGCCATAGTTTTAACCTAAAAACTGCATCTACTCAGGATCGACACTTCAAATACAAGAGTGTCCCGATTAGAAGAGTGGATCCATTTCAGAGTGTTGGAATAGAGGGATTCCACTGTATACAGAGGTGTCCCCATTTCAAGGAGTTAGAATAGAATTAAGACCCGTGTATACAGAAGTGACCTCATTTCAGGGTGTTGGAATAGAGGAGTTACACTGTATACAGAAGTGACCTCATTTCAGGATGTTGGAATAAAGGAGTTCCAGAGGTGTCCTCATTTCAGGATGTTGGAATAGAGAAGTTCCAGAGGTGTCCTCATTTCAGGATGTTGGAATAGAGGAGTTCCAAAGGTGTCCTCATTTCAGGATGTTAGATTTAGCACCACAAAAATTAATTCCAACCACAAAACTCTAAAAGCACTTCCAACCACGACCCCAATCCATCACCCAAATGACCTAACCCCTCACCCAGGACTTCCCCACTTACCTCACGTTTCCCAGGAAAGATGAACGCATTAATTTTCATGTAATATTAACGATAATATGATCTGTTGTGCATGTGATAGCCATCTGCCGCAAATTATTTATAAGGTAAACTACTTGTTGTAAAAGATACAATGAATGATTACTCCACTCTCTTACTCTACAATATAGACATATCCATCAATCCTGACGCCATCATCCTTCATTTATTATTCTGCAGATTGCCTGGATATCCTGAAAATGGACACTAAGTGTCTAGTTGGACCATGTTACATTATACCCTCTGTTATAACACACTACCTGAATACTTAACACACTATTCAAACAATTCCATATTATTATCATGAAGTACCTGTTTCTAGCCAACATTGTATTTCCATAGCAACCATACCATCATCACACCAAAGATTGCCATTTTGGGCATTTTGAGCGTTTTAAAGAATGTAGGTTTATCACTTAATTGCTTCCATTTAGAAGTTTATTTCTTCATTAATGCATTCTTTCCGTGGAATAAAATTTTCCAATGTCCCCCATATGGGTATTGGAATAAAAAATGTTCGTGGATTTAATTTACGCTTGTCACCAACCTATAATCTATAGGGTAAGTTATCAAAAAAGAGTTGAAATTGACAAAATGGACATTTTTATCCCGACAAGCAGTTTATTCTGATCATGTGTCATCCTGTCTGGAGTTATATGTGAAAATGTCCTTGTCTAGAATTTCACTTAATGAATGATAAGATATACTGAGTAGTCATAAGCCACCCTTACCAATCGAGGACCTCATATCAACATTTTGACTCTTAAGTCTCTCCACTTTTTATGACTAAACCTTCCTATGATACTTGTTAAGTTACTTTCAGGTACATCTGTACTTGTAGTATTAATGTGAACTGCCAATTCTGCTGTTACTAGGATGGTGTCTGGAGGAAATGGTGATAGGTATAAAGTTGTTTATGTAATAGGTGATAGCAATATTTATCTTCTAACCAACCAGAAGACATTCTTCACCTTTTCATGTGTTTTATCTACCGACCACCAGAACCTGTATAATCAAGTTGAGTTGGCTGTCAATAGAGCTCAAGGCATCCCGAAGGCATCCCACTACAAAGTTTATCAGAAAGTTGACATAACGATACCAAGGCTGACTAGACTATTGACGAGGCACAAAGTTGACATAATCACACATAATAATCATCATCGCTTCTCTCAAATGCTTACTCCATGACTCAGATAGAAAATGGATATACAGTAAAACCCAACCTCATGAAAAGAGGACACCTCTGTGTACAGTGGAACTTTTCTATTAACCCCCTGAAATGAGGATACCTCTGTATACAGTGGAACTCCTCTATTCCAACACCCTGAAATGAGGACACCTCTGTACACAACACCCTGAAATAAGGACACCTCTATATACAGTGAAACCCCTCTATTCCAACACCCTGAAATGAGGACACCTCTGTATACAGTGGAACTCCTCTATTCCAACAACCCTGAAATGAGGACACCTCTGTATACAGTGAAACCCCTCTATTCCAACACCCTGAAATGAGGACATCTCTGTACACAGTCTATTAACACCCTGAAATAAGGACACCTCTGTATACAGTGAAACCCCTCTATTCCAACACCCTGAAATGAGGACACCTCTGTATACAGTGGAACTCCTCTATTCCAACAACCCTGAAATGAGGACACCTCTGTATACAGTGGAGCTCCTCTATTCCAACACCCTGAAATGAGGACACCTCTGTATACAGTGGAGCTCCTCTATTCCAACACCCTGAAATGAGGACACCTCTGTATACAGTGGAGCTCCTCTATTCCAACACTCTGAAATGAGCACACTTCTGTATACAGTGGAACTCCTCTATTCCAACACCCTGAAATGAGGACACCTCTGTATATTTCACCAGGACACATATTGATTCCACTAAACAAGTCAACAGATATATTATTACAGGTAACCTACAAAAATTAAAGTATTTTTCGCTGTAAAAATATTCACTTTGCATGATAATTTATTGACTAAAGACAAGGAGTTTCTTCTCTAATTAAAGATAGTGGTATGGTGGTACATACATGTTAAATAAAGAACATAAAGAGGGTTACTATAGAAGTTTTATAGGTACTGCAGAGTTCACAATCAGGTCGTTTCCATGGTTTCCATTGTGCTTGGTTTAGATATCCTATAGTATTTATTGACCTTTTGACCTTGGAAATCCTCCCTGTGACACTCGGACAAGGGTTCACTCTTTGTAGATTCACTCAATCCCATCCCTAGCAACCAATCAGAACATTTCTTCTCTTCAGTGGGTGTGGTTTGTGACTTGAGCCAATTAGCATACCATTTATGCCATTTTCTGTTCTGACACTTGACTATTGCTGGGTTCACCTGAGAGGACAAAGTGGAGAGGTCAAATTGATCCTGTCTCATAAGTAGTACATGAAAAGACTCTAATTACAGTATCCCACCCTCTACTCTGAGTATCTACAGAGGAACTCCTCTACTTCACCCTCCACCCAGAGTATCTACTCTACGTCACCCTTCAACCCAAAATGTTTTCAGGATACTTTTAGTGTGTGAATTATCTGAAGAGGCAACCCCTTTAATCAAGACACTATATTCATCCCAAGATGTCCGGAATAGAGGGTGTCCACTGTACCTTAATAACAGGTAGTGAGAGTCATCTAACTGTAGTGGTTTCTAAGACTTCCTCAGACCTCAATTAACAGTGCCTGCACTAGCATGACACACTCTTTGGATATATACAGTGGAGCCTCTCTACCTTGGGACAAAGTTAAGTGCCACATTTCCAGGGTGGGGTGAAGTTGTATTACAAGCTATTATTTAGGACACATCTAAGTATCCTTTAATACAGATGTTTATTTCAGGTCATTGGAATAGAGGGGTTCCTTATTTCAGGGTGTTGAAGTTCCTCCGTGTGTCCTCATTTCAGGGTGTTGGAATAGTGGAGTTCCACTGTATACAGAGGTGTCCTCATTTCAGGGTGTTGGAATAGAGGAGTTCCACTGTATACAGAGGTGTCCTCATTTCAGGGTGTTGGAATAGAGGAGTTCCAGTGTATATAGAGGTGTCCTCATTTCAGGGTGTTGGAATAGAGGAGTTCCAGTGTATACAGAGGTGTCCTCATTTCAGGGTGTTGGAATAGAGGAGTTCCAGTGTATACAGAGGTGTCCTCATTTCAGGGTGTTGGAATAGAGGAGTTCCAGTGTATATAGAGGTGTCCTCATTTCAGGGTGTTGGAATAGAGGAGTTCCAGTGTATACAGAGGTGTCCTCATTTCAGGGTGTTGGAATAGAGGAGTTCCAGTGTATACAGAGGTGTCCTCATTTCAGGGTGTTGGAATAGAGGAGTTCCAGTGTATACAGAGGTGTCCTCATTTTTGGGTGAATGGAATAGAGGAGCTCCACTGTATACAGAGGTGTCCTCATTTCAGGGTGTTGGAATAGAGGAGTTCTACTGTATACAGAGGTGTCCTCATTTCAGGGTGTTGGGATAGAGGAGTTCCACTGTATAGAGGTGTCCTCATTTCAGGGTGTTGGAATAGAGGAGTTCCAGTGTATACAGAGGTGTCCTCATTTCAGGGTGTTGGAATAGAGAGGTTCCAGTGTATACAGAGGTGTCCCTATTAGAATAAAAGAGTTGTAGTGTACCTCCTTGGCCTTTGTGAGTGCAGCCATGTTATACAGGTAGTCTTCACTGTTGGCCAGAGGAATCATGCGATATGATTTCTTGTCCATCTTAAATTCAATGGCTCCACATACTACCATAGAGGGAAGGAGGGTCTCGAGCTTGGGTTCTTCCTCGGGAATTGCTCCAGGAGAAAGAGAGTTTCTATGACCTACACATGTCCGACGACACCTGAGATACAAGATTAAAAGAAAGGAAAGTGATTGTGTAGATTTAATATCCTCTGAGCTTCCTTTCTTCTCCCTCTCTCTATCCCCTCCTCTCCTCTCCCCCCCCCCCTATCTCTCCCTCCCTCCCTCTCTCTCTCCCCACCCCTCCTTCCCTCCCTCTCTTCTTCTCACACCTCTTGAGGAATATTTTTCTCTTTGAGAGGATGTCCCTTAGTTCAGGAGGTGCTTCTTCGTCATGACAGCTGTACTTCTCCACATACCTCTGCCACTTCTAGAATAAAAACACACTTTTAAAATACAACACTTTTTAGAATACACACTTCTAGAATACAACACATTTCCAGAAGACAGTATGATTTATTTCTAGAATATGCACTTCTTACCTTCATCTCATGACAGCTATTGTCCTCAACAGGTTCTTCGGTATCCAATAACTCTATAGACATTACCTTCTCTTCCTTCTCCTCCTAAAAGGACCAATAAAAGGCAGTAACTCCCTTCCTCCCTCCACCTCCTCTCTTCTCTAACTTCCTCCCCCCTCCCCACCACCTCCCTCCCCTCTTTCCTCTCCTCTCCACCTCCCTCCCCTCTCCTCTCCTCTCCTTCCTCTACTCACAAAGACAATTTTGAAGCAGTTCTCATCGTTCAACAGACCCTCAACTTTACGTTGATAAGCCGTCTCCAAAGTGACACGAGACTCGGTCTTGATGTGGAAGGAAGATAGCTGCTCTACAAAGTTCAAGTAACACTCCAAAACTTGGAAACAACTCTCATCAGTTACCACCGTCTGTAACTGAAGCAAGAGACAGGCATTAGCAATGGCTGTGTGGGTCTGTCTGTCTGTCTGAAACTAACTAAGAATACAGATATATTGAATGCTTCCCATGTTAGGTGTGTGGGGCATGGCTTAAATACTTTGATGTTGTATGAAACTCCACCTCCCTCCACGCTCTCCCACCTCACCACTATCCCTTCATACTCTCCTAGGGAGAACACTGTTCCCTTGACAGATGAAATAGTGATCTACGAACCTGCCTGACAATATTCTGCATGAGTCTGTCAATAGTAAAGACCACGTAGGCATGGACGCCAAACATCTCCCGACAAGTGTCCTCATACGTGTTAGAATCGATGTTACCTGGAGGAAGAGAGGTGCCGTAGAGAGGATCTTCATAATAATTGTTACTATTATTAGAAGGTGCTATTTTTAGTCTATCTTGATTTTAATAGCAGAAAACAAAATGACAATGGCTATTAGCCATAATATAGTATATTGATGCCAGTACATATTGAATTATTACTTTAATGATATTCATAGATAAATAATTGTCAATTAACTATTAGCTAGTAGAATATTGTTGGAAATTTTAAAAATTGCTAAAATGAGAACCTCAGGGCTCAAACCTCAAGAGAGCTTAAAGGCTTGTTATAAAGAGGTGTTAACATGGAATTTTTGAATCCTAGCACAGTGAAACCCTGTGTAATCAGAGTACCCTCTTAATGAGACCATCTCTATATATAGGGCATTACAGTGAAATCTGTCTAGTCAGACCACCTCTAACCTCTCTATATAGACCACTACAGTGAAACCTGTATAATCAGACCACCTCTCTATATAGACCACTACGGTGAAACCTGTATAATCAGACCACCTCTCTATATAGACCACTACAGTGAAACCTGACTACCCCTCATTAAGACCACATATTATTTTAACACCTTAAAATGAGGACACTTCTAGGATCTTAACTCCCTAAAATGAGGTCACCCCTCTAATCAGGACACTTTAACCTGTCCCAAGGTGTCTGGAAACAGAGAGATTCCAGTACTCTAGACAATCTCAGGACCCACCACACACACACCTTCCATGAAGTTCTTAGCCATGTTGAGGTAAGTTGAGTAATATTCCTCCACTCTGATGTCAGGCGGCTTCTTCAGACCAAGTTTGATGGCAATGGTCTCTTTCGATCCACCCTCGGCCTCTACAGACTGTGCCTCTTCACTAATCAGTATCAGGTTCCTCTGGTATACACGGTTCAGTCTCTCGCAGAGAAACTAGATTTAAGATGATAGGTAGCTCAGTGTGACTATTGTTTGTGACTATTATTTGTGGGTACAATATTCAGCAATTTTGGCCATTTTAGGGTACTAATTAATTGTTGGATTGTCTCCAGAATAATGTCAAAACTCCGTATCACATGTACAAAATAATAGGAGCTTATTGATTTTGAAATACGGCTGCCTGATATGGGTTTTCAGGTGGAAGTAGCATAGAAACAACTCCTTGAATGCCTTCCATAACTTCCCTGCCATTATTAAGTGTTTTAAAGTGATTGTACATATCCACCAACCAATGGAGGGCTTTACCACACTCAATTGTAAATCAACCTTAACATCTTCAATAACAACAACAAATCTCTAAAATTAGTACCCGTATTTAATGTTCACACTAAAGGGTAGGTGACCGGGTGGGTAGGTGACCAGATAGGTGACCAGGTAGGTGACCAGATAAGGCATCACTCACTTACTTGAAATAGTCTAAAGAAGCTATAGATTGAGTTGTTGACAAAGATCACGTGATAATCCATTTCCTGCAGAGAGGACAGCTAATAGCTCAATCTTGTAATAAGAGTTTCCATAATTATTATAATTACTAGTAGAAACAAAACACATCCCAATGATTACATAGGAGATGGCATTCCCCTGTGGCAGGAAAGGAGGGGGGGTATGGGACCAGAATTTGAGAAATTATTATTATTATTATTATTATTATTATTATTATTATTATTATTATTATTATTATTATTGGGGAAATTGGTACAATGAGTTGATAATAGATGGGGAATGGAAACTCTCAAAAAGTGTGAGCAGCTCCATGTTTGCATAGGTGGGACGACCAAATCTTCATTTCTGGGGGGGGATGCACCAACCTCCTCAAGATTCATTGATGCACCAACAGATTTCCCCTCCCAAGTCAAAAAATCCTCTATGAATTAGTTGTCTCCTGTACAAAACTGATGGCCTCAAGTTCCACACCCCTCATAAAATAATGGGTATTCAAACCACACCCTCTCTCATGAGGTGCTCAGACTTACTGTAAACTGTGGTAAGGGGTCAGGTGCTATGAACCCACTGACTCCTCCACCCTTGGGACCACTCCCTCCCACATGTTTGGCTGCCGACAACTTGTCCTCACTGTCGTGTGACACGGTGTCCACATCCATCATGTCAGAGTCACTATCTGGACTCAAATCGTCTTCCTTGTTAATCTCAACCCTGAACACATGGAATGGAACAGAACACATGGAATGGAATGGAACATGGTTACATACAAGGTACAGGAACATACCACAGACAAAACACAGTACAAATAACACTGGCAAAAATGGGAGGGGGGGGGGTATTTTGGTGTGCTCTATTTAGAAACCCACAACTTATAGGCTTTGATTCAAAAAATATCATAGACTATGTACCTTGGATAGTAGCACATATCTGGTAAGGTGTGAGTGAGGAAAGACCGTATCTTGAGGGCGTCGGCGTGATTGAGGCTAGAGGCAATCTTGGTGTAATACATAATCAGCCCCACAGCATCTCCGAATATACACTTTTCCACCTACACAAAGTAATAGAACTTGGTAGTAGGGAAATTTTCGTACCTAATAAATTCCACTTTCAGATAAATATTTTTTTTTGTGGTTATAGAGCCATTATGTCTAATAATTAATTTTTTTTTCCTGTGTGAAAAATTTTTGTGGTCCTAGAGGTCCCACAGGGAATTATGTCTAATTTTCTGTGGTTTAAGAGATCAAACAAAGATTGAATGTGTCTTGTGGCAATAATGTAAAGGAGAAATTCTCCACAACTAAAAATAAAATGCGTTTGTTTAAAGACTTCAGTTTACTATGTAGAACCAAACTCTCTGCCAACAATTATGAACCAATTTCCATCTCCTACACACAGCCCCTCCCCCCCCACACCACATACCCCACACACTATACACCACATACCCACTACACTACACACACCACATACCCCACACACACCACATACCCCACACACATATAGCCATCCATGACTCATTGATATAATTATGAGATAAAGTTTGAACTTCACCTCACCACTATCCCCACTAGGAAGAAGAGTGGACTCACTGGGAGAGTCAAGGTGAGGTGAGGACCAGTCACTGATGCTCCTTCACCCATCTGCTCCTGCCTCTCATCAAACATGGCTTCAATTTCCGCAATTAAACTCTTTGAACGCATAGCTCTTGTGTCAACCTACAGCACATAAAGACATCTCTTTAATGAGGACACTACACACCTTTCCAGCTACATAGAGATGTGTATAAAACTACCGTTGAAATAAGGACACCTCCTTAATGAGGACACTGCACACCTTCCCAGCTACATATGTATATAAAACTACCCCTGAAATAATGACACCTCCTTAATGAGGACTTCCCAGCTACAGAGATGTGTGTAAACTACCCCTGAAATAAGGACACCTCCTTAATGAGGACACTCCCAGCTACATAGAGATGCTAATAGCCACACCTTAATGTCTTCTCAGTGACAAACCTGTTTGAAGTTGATTCCCTGGTGATCAAGAGACTTCAAGTAATATTTCTCCAATTGGTCCCTCCAAGTCTTGTTGAATGACCTTTGCGCTTCCTGCCACTCCTCCTGTTTTGCCTTCAGGCGTTTGAGTACCACAGGCACCGCTACACTAGGGCTCTTCTTGATTCCTTCAATGATGTCGTGGGCCTTATCACCATAGATACGGTGTATAGCCTTCCTCTGGAGGACTTCAGAGTAGCCAGACAGGGTATTTTCCAGCGTGAAGGTAGCGAGATCATCTGTAGACATCCTAACAAACAAAAATGTTTGTTAAAATAAACAAACAAACAAACAAACAAACATTTGATGGTTTTTCTGCTATGAGTGTTCTAAATTTTCTTTCTTTTATCTCTTACGAACTTGGAAAGTTTCTTTTGGAGAGCCTCAAGGTATCTGATGGTAGAAAGGTTTGTTTCCAAGACAACGTCCAGTTCAAATCTCTCATCTTCACATCTAGAAGGAGTATTATACATTTAAATCACTGAACAGCACCAAAACTAAGTTGAAATGTGCATATAACAGCCCTGAGATTTATAGCTCTGTCCTTTCAATGAAAAGCAGTGGTTCATTCATGGATACATGGCTTTGAAGGGATTGGAAATGGGTTGACCCACATGATTGCAATAAGTCTATATAATATTATGTGATTAGCAAATGTATTTTGTAAGTGATACATTTACCATATCAGAAGACTACAAAGGGCACACGGCATTGGGACATTTACAATTATTATTCCAGATAAAGCCCATACATATATTCCAATTGGAGCTCACCTAAATATGTACTCCTCAAACTGGGTCTTACGGGTGCCTTCGAAGGTGGAATCCTCGGACCACATGGGAAATGATACCCAAGTGTCGTTGAGGACCTCCTTACAGAGAGCCGACCTACCAGAACACTTGGGCTGAGCATAGCTCTTAGGAAGTGCCCGGTAGCTTGCTCCATGGCGCTTTAGATTCTTGTAATCTACAGTAACAAGATATTCTTGTAATCTATTATGTGAAGTTATAGTAATCTACAATAGTTAGTAATCTACAATAGTAAACTTAATACCTTAATTCTAGTAATCCATATGCTTCTAGTAATCTACAATAGTAAACTCAATACTTTAATTCTATGATTCTAATCTACAATAGATTCTAGTAAACTTAGATTCTAGTAATCTACAATAGTAAACTTGAGTAATCTACAGCATAATAGTAAACTTAATACTATAATCTATTATTAATGTGATTCTAGTAATCCCTTGATTCTAGTAATCTATAATAGTAAACTTAATATTCCATAAAGTAAAGTTTGTAAGTTAGTAAAATTTGTAAGTTAGTAAAACTTATTTCAAGACCCTTGTGGACCAGTCACAGATATTAGACCACAGAAAATGCTTTCATCTTACATTAGATGAAGTCATATGCCCTAAGGGTTCATTTGGAGTATGAAAATATTCTTTTCTTCTTGTGTGACATAATGTTCATTTCCTACCTGTGACAGCCACAGAATAAAACTGCATGTTTCTCTGTGTGGTATATGTCTCTATGTGTAGTACAGGTCTCTTGTGTATAGTACATGTCTTTGTATGTAGTACATGTCTCTGTGTGTAGTACATCCTGTGTGTAGTGCATGTCTTTGTGTGTAGTACATGTCTCTGTGTGTGTAGTAACATGTTTGTGTGTGTTATATTTACCCAGCTCTGCAGCAAATTCATTAATTCTTTCTTTGGATGGGAAGGCAGCATTCGAAGGGTTGGTAGGCAGTTGTTCAGGCAAAGAAGGGTCCTTGAAACCAAGGAGAGTCTTAAAGGATGAGAACAACTCTGGAAACTTCCTAAATATATAGGAGTACAATGTTCTTATTAAGGGTGCTATCACACACTCCCCTTACCAACCCCCCCCCCCCACTCCACCCGGAAACTTCCTGAATAAGAGTACAATGTTCTTATTAAGGGTGCTATCACACACTCCCCTTACACACACTCCCCTTACCAACCCCCCCCCACTCCACCCGGAAACTTCCTGAATAGGAGTACAATGTTCTTATTAAGGGTGCTATCACACACTCCCCTTACCAACCCCCAACCCCCATCCTCACTCCACCCCCAAATTGGCTGCTGTTTGTGTATGATAGAGTATATACTACATAGCCTGCTGTTACCTAGCAACACAACATTCCCAGTGGTCAATGAACACAACTTCAAAAGGAGGAAAAGATGTTTGGCTCTAAATTATGTGGAAGGCAATATAAAAGGTTTCTAAGCCGAAGAGTGAAGAAGTTCAAACCAATTTAATATCAAAGTGAAGGCTCAATGTTATTAACAAAAACTGATGCCACAATATCACATCAAAGGATACTGGCATTCTCCATGGCATTCTCCATGGCATTCTCCCCAGAAGAGTGCTGTACCATTCTTTCAGGTAAATAATGATTCTATTTACCCTAGGAATGGCGTAACCAGCTGTACCAGCTCGTGACGAGATATGATTTCTTCATTGAAGAGCATAAGACATCGAAGGAAGTTATCATAGACGTCCTGGTTATGCAGGAACTTATGTATCTGAGGTCACAGGAGAGGAAGGGAGGGGAGGAGAGGGGAGGGGAAGAGAGGGGAGGGGAAGAGAGGGAAGGGGAAAAGGGGGAGGGGAGAGGAAAGGGGAGGGAAGAAGGGGGTGGGGAGAGGAAAGGGGAGGGAAGAGGAAAGGAAAGGGGAGGGAAGGGGGTAGATGAGAGAACAGTTAACAAACAGACATTCACACCTATACATGAGTGGAGTTGATACCAAAACACTGTCAATCCACAAGGGAAAATGACATGTTTGTGATCTTATCCATTCCTGCAACATGCCCAACAGACTATGTGTGTTTCCTTACATTGTCAAAAAGAGCCAACTCAGCATAGTTAGCATGTTTTCCAGCCTCTGCTAACACATCCTTGGCAGAGTTCTTCGGTTTCTTTGTGTGGCTAGTTCCAGAGGAATTGTTCCCACTTTGAGAAGCCTACAATAAGGTTAACACACAGTGAAACCTGTATAATATTATTAGAGTGGTCACCCTAGGGACACAACCAGTTGGCTGTTATACAGAGGTGGTCTGCTTATACAGTGGAACCTGTATATAGTGGTCACCTTTGAGACACAAAACAGTTGGCTGCTATACAGAGGTGGTCTGCTTATACAGTGGAACCTGTATATAGTGGTCACCTTTGAGACACAACTAGTTGGCTGTTATACGTGGTCTGCTTATACAGTGGAACCTGTATGTAGTGGTCACACTTGAGACACAACCAGTTGGCTGTTATACAGAGGTGGTCTGCTTATACAGTGGGACCTGTATATAGTGGTCACCTTTGAGACACAACCAGTTGGCTGTTATATAGAGGTGGTCTGTTTATACAGTGGAACCTGTATATAGTGGTCACCCTAGGGACATAACCAATTGGCTGTTATACAGAGATGGTCTGCTTATACAGTGGAACCTGTATATAGTGGTCACCCTAGGGACACAACCAATTGGCTGTTATACAGAGATGGTCTGCTTATACAGTGGAACCTGTATATAGTGGTCCCCATTATTGGAACACAATACCTTTACCTTTCTAGTGCCTTTGGTGGTCTTCCCAGCTCCAGCAGTGAGTGCTTGTTTCTTACTGACAGGAGGTCCGAGTGATAGGGAAGCTGTGTACGCCGTGGCCTCGGGCAAGAACTGACTAAACTCAGCCAAGAGATCTTCCTGGTTCTGGAACAGACTGGAAACCTACATAACATCATGTGATAATGAGTCCAGGTAATAACATTCTCAGGTAGATATAATAAACAGTGAGAGATTTGATTAAACTGTAATTGACATGTAGTTAGCAGCTACAATACTGACTTTATCCCAGCTATATACAGATTATTACTGACTCCTAAGTGGTGAAGAAATAATGATATTCATTGCTAATTTGCTGTGCATTAAATAGAGTAAACACCTGGGTTTCTCCACCCCCTAAGAATTTGAGTGGAAATGAGTTAGCAACAATGCATGAGGCATGGAAACTCCCAAAAAGTGTGAGCAGCTGTATGTTTGCATAGGCATTAAAATTTTGTCAAACACTTAGCTAGGGAGGCCAAATCCTCAAAATCTACCTCAGATTCATTGATGTACCAATAGACCCACCTCCTCCTCCCCCTCCCCCCCCTCCCCCTCCCAAGCCACTCTAATTGTATCACATTATTACCATGGACATTAGAATTAGTGTCAGTCCCATAGGGTACATATAACTGAGGTTAGATAATTAGCCTATGTGCTCATTACTAATGAATTATTAAATAATATCTTGGGACCCAGACTTCTTCTGACAAGAAAGAAAAAGAGAGCCTGGTACGATTTTCAAGTGCATAATGGTTCCCAGAAAAACTGGGAATCCATACATTCTACAGCATTCTTTTATCCATGGTTATACATATGCAGATCACCAGATACCATTAATTGTGGATATAGAATTCAAATTTATTTAGTGAATTTGCATAGTGTGTACCACCTTCCCACGGGTTGAAGGTCAGTATACAACATGTGACATGCATGTGCACAACATGTGAAATACATGTACAGATTAGCTAACACGAATAGGCCATACATGCAGTTAGGACCTTCGCCATACACCGTCTCATCTACTAATACTAACAAGCCCCTCCCTCTCCCTCTCGCTATATATCGGCAGCTAGGACTGCTCCATGGGCAACAATAACACATACTTACGACATCCACTCATTGTTACCTCACTGTGTACCTGAGAGTAAACCTCAGACTCGGTCAGCGGCAGGACGGTGGTACCGCCACCTTCTTTCAGAATCCTCTGTTCCTTCTGGTATTTGTGCAGGATCTCAAGGAAGGCCTTGTAGATGTCCGGGTGCTGCTGGAAACGATTCTAAACATGCGTGGACGTGAAAAGCCAAAAGGTTATGTGGAAGAGTTAGAGAAAAGATTTGACATCATATTAAGCATTAATTAGGGAGAGAGTATTAATTGGGGGAGTATTAATTAGAATGAAAGATTAGTTTTAATTGGGGGGGGGGGGCATTAATTAAGGGAGTTTTGATTAGGGGGAGTATAAATTAATTAGGGGAGTATCAACCAAGGGGGAGTATTAATTAGGGGAGTATTAAATAAGGGGAGTATTAATTAGGGGAGTATTAACTAAGGGGGGTATCAACTAAGGGGGAGTATTAAATAAGGGGGAGTATTAATTAGGGGAGTATTAACTAAGGGGGAGTATCAACTAAGGGGGAGTATTAAATAAGGGGGAGTATTAACTAAGGGGGAGTATTAAATAAGGGAGAGTATTAATTAGGGGAGTATTAACTAAGGGGGAGTATTAAATAAGGGAGAGTATTAATTAGGGGAGTATTAACTATGGGGGAGTATTAAATAAGAGGGAGTATCAACTAAGGGGGAGTATTAAATAAGAGGGAGTATCAACTAAGGGGGAGTATTAAATAAGGGGGAGTATTAACTAAGGGGGAGTATTAAATAAGGGAGAGTATTAATTAGGGGAGTATTAACTAAGGGGGAGTATCAACTAAGGGGGAGTATTAAATAAGAGGGAGTATGGGAGTATTAAATAAGGGGGAGTATTAACTAAGGGGGAGTATTAAATAAGGGGGAGTATTAACTAAGGGGGAGTATTAAATAAGGGAGAGTATTAATTAGGGGAGTATTAACTAAGGGGGAGTATTAAATAAGGGAGAGTATTAATTAGGGGAGTATTAACTAAGGGGGAGTATTAAATAAGGGGGAGTATTAATTAGGGGAGTATCAACTAAGGGGGAGTATTAAATAAGGGGGAGTATTAACTAAGGGGGAGTATTAAATAAGGGAGAGTATTAATTAGGGGAGTATTAACTAAGGGGGAGTATTAAATAAGGGGGAGTATTAATTAGGGGAGTATCAACTAAGGGGGAGTATTAAATAAGGGGGAGTATTAACTAAGGGGGAGTATTAAATAAGGGGGAGTATTAACTAAGGGGGAGTATTAAATAAGGGGGAGTATTAATTAGGGGAGTATTAACTAAGGGGGAGTATTAAATAAGGGGGAGTATTAACTAAGGGGGAGTATTAAATAAGGGGGAGTATTAACTAAGGGGGAGTATTAAATAAGGGAGAGTATTAATTAGGGGAGTATTAACTAAGGGGGAGTATTAAATAAGGGAGAGTATTAATTAGGGGAGTATCAACTAAGGGGGAGTATTAAATAAGGGGGAGTATTAACTAAGGGGGAGTATTAAATAAGGGGGAGTATTAACTAAGGGGGAGTATTAAATAAGGGGGAGTATTAATTAGGGAGTATTAACTAAGGGGGAGTATTAAATAAGGGGGAGTATTAATTAGGGGAGTATCAACTAAGGGGGAGTATTAAATAAGGGGGAGTATTAACTAAGGGGGAGTATTAAATAAGGGGGAGTATTAACTAAGGGGGAGTATTAAATAAGGGGGAGTATTAATTAGGGGAGTATTAACTAAGGGGGAGTATTAACTATGGGGAAGTGTTAATTAAGGAGAGAAATGTGTGAAAGGAGATGATTTTAAGAAGTTTTAGGTGGAAAGGAGAGGAAATTATTTGGAAAGAAGTCCCCCCTCCTACTTCCTCCCCTCTAAACTAAAAATATATATACCTTTATCTTGTTGACATAGTTAATGGCATGATTAAACTCCACTGGTTGATGACCAGAGCTCTGGGACCCTGCCACGGCTCCTGTTTGCCCCCCAACCAGTGACGCCTTCCCCCCATTAGCAACAGATCCTGATGAGTTGCCAGTCATGGTAGACGAAACAGAAGAACCCGACTATAAGAAAATATAAAGAATTATAATAATAGGAAAAAATTTATTACCATATTGGGAAATTTTCGCTGCTAATAAATTTTGTGGGGACTCTATACTCACAAAAGTTTTCACTAATATTTTTTCTTAACAAATTTTTGTGGGTCTCTATAACCACAAAAATAAATAACACAAAATTTTTAACACAAAAAATTTCCAGAATAACCGAATTTAGCGTTCCCTCACATTCATGCTAGCTGCTTGGCTACTATTGTGAGCCTGAGCTATCTTGGCAAGTGTCTGAGAATGTTGAGCAGGCCCGCTGATGTTAATTTCATTCTGGTGGACCTCAATCTTGAACCCAGGGGGCAAAAAAGTGTTGAACCCCACGATAAGGTCAGGATGACCCTTGAAAAGGTTTGAAACACGACTGATAACTCCAGGAGTGTCAATGCTACAGAATAAGGTGAATACAGTATTATACACTTCTTCCTTAAGAGTTAAAATACAGTGGAACACCCTGAAATGAGGACACCTCTGTATATACAATGGAACTCCTCTATTCCTACACCCTGAAATGAGGACACCTCTGTATATACAATGGAACTCCTCTAATCCAACACCCTGAAATGAGGACACCTCTGTATATACAATGGAACCCCTCTATTCCAACACCCTATCACTGTATTGATTGGTATTACAGCATGTGTGATAACATCATTCCCTGAAATTAGGCCACCTCTTTAGCCAGGACAGCTTTAGTTAGTATCAGGGTATCAGAACTTGAGAGGTTTCACATTACTTTATTCATTGTCCCCCACCCTCAATAGCACTCCCTAGCAACCAACCCTTAAGGATTTAGGAAATCTCCATGCCTCACCCAATGCCCCACCTACTGACCTCTGGGATTTGAACTCCTTCATAATATCCAGGAAGTCGTTGTAGACCTGTGGCTGGTTCCCAAACTGCAGTTTGACCTGATCCAGATAGGAGAGAGCATCTTCCACTTTGAGGCGTTGAAACTGACTGGATGCCGAAGAACCACCACCACCAGTACCACCACCCTAAATTAGATTCAAAAATATCTCTCTAAATTAACAGAATACATGTACTTTGATACCCATGTACATGGGAAAATTACTGTGCTCTTTTATTAAACCTTACAGCTGCTTGGGACAGAGTGCCTGAGGCTGCTGCAGAGACCAGTTGGCTTGCACTAATGACTGCTGCTGCTGCAGCTGCCTGTTGTTGCTGGTTAGAAGGGCCACTCTGTATTAA
Source organism: Diacarnus erythraeanus (assembly GCA_964016965.1). Classification (NCBI taxonomy): domain Eukaryota; kingdom Metazoa; phylum Porifera; class Demospongiae; order Poecilosclerida; family Podospongiidae; genus Diacarnus; species Diacarnus erythraeanus. The sequence continues at coordinate 8,264,164 of OZ024670.1, read as the reverse complement.
TATTGGGGGAGGGGGGAGGGTACTTGGGTGTGCTTTAAATGGAACATATAGTTGTGAACTCACCATGTTCAGTGAAAAACTGTTTATTTGAGGAAATCTGAAAGGTGAAAAAAAAATAACAGAATATACTATCAATTCAAGTACTCGTATCCTAAGAAATTTTTGATGCGCGATAAGTTATAATAGTGCTCACTGTATAATGCTCCTGAGGTCTCTCGCACCTTGCTCTCTGCTTAGAATGCTCCCAGCTGTAGCTACCCCAGAAACTAGTCTCTGATGCAAGCCAGAACCACTCCCCTCACTCCCCTCCCCACTAACTACTCCAGAAGTCGTGGAAGAACCCCTAGACGAGGAGAAAGAACTCGAAAGGTCGTGAACTGTTGCCCCAGTGTTTTCTGCTGCACCGAGGGCACTCCCAGGCGGATATCCTCCATTATGGTTGTGGTAGGTTGGGCCATCTCCGCTCGTCATGATACTCATTATTGTCAGTCATTGACCGCTTTTCGGGTTCTTTTTCAAAGGAAACTAAAACCGCACACTTTAGACCGCGCGCGCATTGTGACATCACCGTCCGGTAAAAATATTAATTTTTTGAGAGCCTTCTCAATAATAAAAAAAAATTTTATCCAAGAATAATGAAAAATAATATTAAATAACTATTTTCTTTGTTCTATTTGAGGACTTCATTGTGTCTAAGCTGTTTTCTACTGCTATCAATACACACAGTAGTGAGAGCACTTCTAGAAGTAACCTCTGAACCAAGTGCAGAGCATTTCTCTTGTTTTTCCAGCCTCTGTAACTTCCCACTCAGTTTTAAACCATGTCTAGCACCTCTGCAAAAAAGGTAGTGAAGAGATTAATAGACAGAGAGACACCATACTTGTGTGCAGTTCTTCGACCACAGGCTCTAAACAACAGATCATCTGTAATCTTCTTTGAAAGTGACAAATCTTCGTCCTTTCTTTCTTCCCATGCACTCGATTCAGTTGGTACAGGTACCACAATAGTTTCATTATGATGATACTGCATACTACTGGATGTTAGGAATCCACCATACTTCAATCTCTTTTTGTGGTGATCATAGCATTTCTCTTTCAGTGATGAGTGTGCGTTTTTCTTTGTTTCAATGCCAATTTCACCCTATCACAGAATTATATCAATTGAACAGAATGAATCGTCACTTTTTCTCCAGATAAATGACAATGGTGTAATTAGTTTTAAACCTACTTCTGGACTCTCTTCAACCTTTATGTTTTTGGCAGCCATATTGAATGCTTTGCACCACCAATCTGAAGTAAATTCTTCCCCAGGTTTTAACCCAACCTTAAAGTATACAGAGTTAATTTACTGTGGGGAAATAGGAATATGTACATCCAAACTTACACCACAAGTGTCTCTTTTCAATTTCACTTTGATGGGCTTTATACAGCCATTTTTGCCCTTTCCTAAACCCTCTCCTGGCACAAGAGAGACACACAGTTTAATCTACAAGTAATTTCAGCATTTCACTTCACCTTTAACCCAGCCATATTTTACAAGCTCTTTCTCAGCAAAGTCCATTATGTGGCGGTGTTTAAATTCTATATAAAACGCACTAAACGTGGCACACGTACTATATCCGATTAGCTAAGAATCGGAAAAGTTCACGAACATGAAAAATTTACGAATTTCGAGGTAGATCGACAACGTATTAAAATCACGTTCGCGAATTATTCATGTGAGACTCGACGTACTACGTGTACGTGTGGGCGGTGTGTGTACGAAAAAATCACGTGAACACCTTCCTCCTCCCACCCAAAATCCCACCCAAACAATTAAATCATCGATTTCGACATACACTATTACTAAGTGATGTTGTCTGAGAACTGAAAGGCTACGCTGCAAGCATTGGATTTTATCCTGAGACACCTAACTGACCGAGAAATCAGCTGATTCGAAGACTGCTAAAACAGAGCCGTCCGTTCCGTTGCAAACTAGCTAGCTACCTCGAAGGGTGTGCCCCAGAGACACTCTAGCTACGTAGCTGTGGCCATTACAGTAGTCTGTCAGATATGGCGAAAACTTACGATTTCCTGTTTAAGTTGTTATTGATAGGTGATAGTGGTGTTGGAAAAACCTGTATTCTAGTCAGATTTTCAGAAGATGCCTTTAATTCCACCTTCATATCCACAATTGGTAAGGTTACTAGGAAGATTATAGTGACCATGTTGACTGTATTGATGTGTGTAGGTTCATGTGAATGATATCTCTAGAATGTGCTTGAATTGCATGAATGAATTTGGGATACCTAGCTGTAGTTGGTCATTTTAGTCCACCCACCACACAGGGTTTTAGCTAATGCATGTGGAGATGAAGTTCCTTTAGCAAAACATGACATCTTCCCAGCTACATAGAGATGTGTCTAAACTACCCTTAAATAAGGACACCTCTTTAATGAGGACACTGCACACCTTCCCAGCTACATAAAGATGTGTCTAAACTACCCTTAAATAAGGACACCTCTTTAATGAGGACACTGCACACCTTCCCAGCTACATAGAGATGTGTATAAACTACCCCTGAAATAAGGACACCTCCTTAATGAGGACACTGCACACCTTCCCAGCTATATAGAGATGTGTACAAACTACCCCTGAAATAAGGACACCTCCTTAATGAGGACACTGCATACCTTCCCAGCTACATAGAGATGTGTATAAACTACCCCTGAAATAAGGGCACCTCTTTAATGAGGACACTGCAGACCTTCCCAGCTAAATAGAGATGTGTATAAACTACCCCTGAAATAAGGACACCTCCTTAATGAGGACACTGCACACCTTCCCAGCTAAATAGAGATGTGTATAAACTACCCCTGAAATAAGGACACCTCCTTAATGAGGACACTGCACACCTTCCCAGCTACATAGAGATGTGTATAAACTACCCCTGAAATAGTCCAGTCCATTTGGTACTAATTTTAGTTAAGAAGCTGCAGGTTGTATATTTTCCTTTTATTCTATAAACATATTGAAATTGTAAGGAAATTGTCTATAGCAAAATACTGAGCTGAAGGTGTTTTGGGAAAGTTCATACTCTCTCACTCTCTCTTTCTCTCATCTCTGATTATTGCTAATATGTTGGCACCTGTTTTTGGTAGTCAGCTGGGTTGTGTCCCCAAAGTTGACCACTATGTAAAGGTTCCACTGTATAAGCAGACCACCTCTGCATAACAGCCAACTGGTTGTGTCTCAAGTGTAACCACTACATACAGGTTCCACTGTATAAGTAGACCACCTCTGTATAACAGCCAACTGGTTGTGTCCCCAAGAGTGACCACTGTTCCTCTGTGTAATTACAGGTATTGATTTTAAAATCCGAACTGTGGAAATTGATGGAAAGAAGATCAAACTGCAGATATGGGACACAGCAGGACAAGAAAGATTCAGGACCATCACCACAGCTTACTACAGAGGGGCCATGGTAAGAGGGGTGTGGTCATGGGAAGGGTGGTGAGATGGTTTGATTGGGGACATGATGAGAGGAATGAGTCAAACAAGTGGACAAGATTTGAAAGGGGGTGTGGTATCTATGCTTCATGTTGGTTTATACCATTGGGGTTCATAGGTGTATGGTTTCTGTTCACTATAGGGAATCGTGTTGGTCTATATCATAGGGTTCATAAGGTATAATTATGGTTTCTGTTCACCATAGGGGATCGTGTTGGTCTATATCATAGGGATTCATAGGTTTCTGTTCACCATAGGGGATCGTGTTGGTCTATATCATAGGGGTTCATAGGTTTCTGTTCACCATAGGGAACATGTTGGTCTATATCATAGGGGTTCATAGGTATATGGTTTTGTTCACCATAGGGGATCATGTTGGTCTATATCATAGGGTTCATAGGTATATGGTTTTGTTCACCATAGGGGGTCATGTTGGTCTATATCATAGGGTTCATAAGGTGTATGGTTTCTGTTCACCATAGGGGATCATGTTGGTCTATATCATAGGGTTCATAGGTATGTGGTTTTGTTCACCATAGGGGGTCATGTTGGTCTATATCATAGGGTTCATAAGGTGTATGGTTTCTGTTCACCATAGGGGATCATGTTGGTCTATGATGTCACCACAGAAAAATCTTTTGAGAACATTCGAAATTGGATAAGGAACATTGAAGAGGTATGTCCCATAATTATCTTCCAAATTAACTCCTTGATCCAGTCAAATTAACTCCTCCTGCCAAATTAACCCCTAGTCCTCTCTCCTGCTAATTTGCCTTCTGTGTTGCAATGTCTATATGACTCCACATAAGCACTCAAGAAGTTGGAGTGACCTCCTGTACTAGCTATGAACCCAGTGATATCAGAGATGATTAGCCATGTGACGGTCACATGATGTATACATATGTTATTACAGAATGCTTCAGCTGATGTGGAGAAGATGATCCTGGGAAACAAGTGTGACCTACAGGAATCCAGAGTCGTTGACACAGAGAGAGGCAGAGTGGTGAGTTTACTCCTGGTCATGTGACTGTATGTATGGTCATGTTATGTTATGCTATGGATGGTCATGTGACTGTCACATGACTGTAAGTATGGTCATGTGGTGCTATAGATGTTCATGTGATTGTATGTACTGTCATGTGATGTTGTTGGTGGTCATGTGACTATATACTGTCACATGACTATGTATTGTTGTGATGCTATGGACGGTCATGTGACTAGGTACAATCATGTGACTATATGGTCGGTCATGTGACTCTATGTACGGTCATGTGACTTGCTGAATAGTGGTCATGTGGTTTATTATTTGTTCCAGCTTGCAGAAGAACACGGAGTTAAGTTCATGGAGACTAGCGCAAAATCAGGGTTAAATGTTGAAACTGTAAGGGTTAAATGATAAAGTAGTTTACTATAAGGGATTAAGGATTAAAAATTTTAAGGACTAAGTTAAGGTTACTATAAAAGTTAATTTTCCACTACAGACAGGAATCATCTAGTGCTACTCACACTTGCTATTTTAAGTACAGCAGACCATTAGTTGGAAAACCCTCCTTAATAAGACCACCCCTTAATCGGACCACCTCTCTATATAGGCCATTGCAGTGAAACCTGTATAATCAGACCACCCCTTAATAAGACCACCTCTCTATATAGACCACTACAGTGAAACCTGTAAGCCCATCTCTCTCTATAGGCCACTACTTAAAACCTGTCTAATCAGACCATCCCTTAACAAGACCTCCCCTTAATCGGACCACCTCTCTATATAGGCCACTGCGGTGAAACCTGTCTGATCAGACCACCCCTTAATAAGACCTCCCCTTAATCGGACCACCTCTCTATATAGGCTATTGCAGTGAAACCTGTATAATCAGACCACCTCTCTATATAGACCACTACAGTGAAACCTGTAAGCCCATCTCTCTCTATAGGCCACTACTTAAAACCTGTCTAATCAGACCATCCCTTAACAAGACCTCCCTTAATCGGACCACCTCTCTATATAGGCCACTGCAGTGAAGCCTGTCTGATTAGACCACCCCTTAATAAGACCACCTCTCTATATACACCACTACAGTGAAACCTGTCTAATCAGATCACCCCTTAATAAGACCACCTCTCTATATAGGCCACTACAGTAAAACCTGTCTAATCAGACTACCTTAATAAGACCACCTCTCTATAGCCAACTACAGTAAAACCTGACCACCTCTCTATATAGACCACTGCAGTGAAACCTGTCTAATCAGACCACCTCTCTAATAGACCACTGCAGTGAAACCTGTCTAATCAGACCACCCCTTAATAAGACTACCTCTCTATATAGACCACTACGATGAAACCTGTCTAATCAGACCACCCCTTAATAAGACCACCTCTCTCTATAGCCAACTACAGTAAAACCTGACCACCTCTCTATATAGACCACTGCAGTGAAACCTGTCTAATCAGACCACCTCTCTAATAGACCACTGCAGTGAAACCTGTCTAATCAGACCACCCCTTAATAAGACTACCTCTCTATATAGACCACTACGATGAAACCTGTCTAATCAGACCACCCTTTAATAAGACCACCTCTCTCTATAGCCAACTACAGTAAAACCTGACCACCTCTCTATATAGACCACTGCAGTGAAACCTGTCTAATCAGACCACCCCTTAATAAGACCACCTCTCTTTATAGACCACTGCGGTGAAACCTGTCTAATCAGACCACCCCTTAATAAGACCACCTCTCTATATACAGTGAAACCTGTCTAACCCCTAATAAGACCACCTCTCTATATAGACCACTTGGTTTAGACTTCTTTATAGATTACTTTTAACCTTGGTCACTACCATATCTAACATTTTCAGGCTTTTCTGATGCTTGCAAGAGATATTAAGAATAAAATGGACAGAAAAAATGTAAGTTCTGTTAATAATGACATTTTGACAATCATGAAATATAGTGGAACACTCTGAAATCAGACAACCTCTGTATAAAGGACAGTTTCCAAGGTCCCAATGTGTCCTGTATAGAGAGGTTCCACTGTATATTACCTCTGAATTAAGGACAACCTCTATATAAAGGACAGTTTCCAAGGTCCCATTGTGTCCTTTATAGAGAGGTTTCACTGTATATTACCTCTGAATTAAGGACAACCTTCTATATAAAGGACAGTTTCCAAGGTTCCAATGTGTCCTTTACAGAGAGGTCCCACTGTATATCACCTCTGAATTAAGGACAACCTTCTATATAAAGGACAGTTTCCAAGGTTCCAATGTGTCCTTTACAGAGAGGTCCCACTGTATATCACCTCTGAATTAAGGACAACCTTCTATATAAAGGACAGTTTCCAAGGTCCCAATGTGTCCTTTACAGAGAGGTCCCACTGTATATCACCTCTGAATTAAGGACAACCTTCTATATAAAGGACAGTTTCCAAGGTCCCATTGTGTCCTTTATAGAGAGGTTTCACTGTATGTTACCTCTGAATTAAGGATAACCTCTATATAAAGGACAGTTTCCAAGGTCCCATTGTGTCCTTTATAGAGAAGTCCCACTGTATATTACCTCTGAATTAAGGACAACCTTCTATATAAAGAATTTCCAAGGTCCTAATGTGTGTCCTTAATAAAGAGGTTCCACTGCATACCAGTCAATATTATAAATTGTACTATATGATCATGTGGTTTAAGGGGAAGGAGGATTTTTGACTTAAAGGAACTTCATATGATATGAGTTAACCCCCTATCTTGAATTAACCCTTTAATATCCAGGCTGCAGACACTCCTGCACCCTTTCAGGGTGGTGTCAAAGTGGGTGACAATGCTGGACAGGACCAGAAGAAGTCTGGGTGTTGTTAAAAACTGTTACTACCTCTTTCTTCTACAAATAATAATAATATTATGTTTTTTCCTTAATTAATAATAATTATTTTTTTCCCTAGAATTATTATTATTTTGTTCTTTTATTACATTGGGACCTTTACTCATAAATACATCACAGATTACTACATTATAGAGCTTATTATAGCAATGTCCTTTTCTCAGTTGGTCATTTTCAATTTTATTTTTTTCTTTTAATAATTGTTTTTTGTTTGTTTGTTTGTTTGTTTGTTTTTTTCCTTTTTTTTTTTTCTTGATTTGTGCAAATTATACCCGTGTGTCTTAGTGAACTCTAACCCTCTCTAAACCCCTCCCACTTAGTGCAATATTATTGTGAGAGGTGCAGAGAATGATTTAATTTTCAATATTATTATTTACATGCACTCTCTGTAGAACAGAATGTAACCTTCCAGTACATTAGCACTGCATGTAGGAGAGAGAACTCTGATGGTGCATACAGGTGAGAGCTGGTGCACAGTGACACTGCATGCAGGAAAGAACTGTGACACTGTCTCACTGCATGCATGCAGGAGAGAGAACTCTGATTGGTGCATTCAGGAGACTAGTCAATGCACAGTGATGGTGAATGCAGGTAAGAGCTGCTGCACAGTTATAGCTACAGTGCATGCAGGAGAGCTGGTGGCACAGTGAAGATGCATGCAGGATCGAGAGCTGGTGCATGCATGCATGTAAGAACTGGTTTAGGTACACGTAATGGTGTGCAGGTAATGATGCATACAAGAAGCTGGTGTATATAGAAATGTTGCAGGAGACAGTACTGTTCTAATCTCTTTGCCAATTTCTTTCAAACTGCTAGAGATTATGTGCTGGTCAGATACATGTATATACAATGAAACCTGCCTACACCCTCTGAACCACATTATATAGCTAATCAGAAGGTGGCATATGGACTTCAAAATCATCAGTGCAGGAACTATAAGACAATACCAACTGGTTTATCTACACAGAGAGGTGGTCTGAAACAAGGTTTCACTGTAGTGGCCTATATAGAGAGGACCAGTGGTCTTATTAAGGGGTGATCTGTTTAGACAGGTGTCACTGTAGTGGCCTATATAGAGGGGTGGTCTTATTAAGAGGTGGTCTGATTAGACAGGTTTCACTGTAGTGGCCTATATAGAGTGGTGGTCTTATTAAGGGGTGGTCTGATTAGACAGGTTTCACTCTAGTGGCCTAAATAGAGAGGTGGTCTGATTAGACAGGCTATTATGATGTAGAAAATCTTTTGATGATGAAATGTATAATAATATTATGTTTTAAAAGAAAGGATTGAGGTACTATGTAGAGTGTGTGTACCTAAAGAATGTAGCTACATGTAATACTAATTTAATAGTAACTGAACAAGTTTTAGATATGGCTTGTTAATCTATTGCTGTTTCTTGAATTGGAAATTAGGGGTCATTACATCATCAACTAAATAGTCAAAGTATGTCCCTTCAATCAACCCTTCTCCTTGATATCCAGGATTCATGGCAGCCCAGCAGAGCTGGCTGTCGATATTCTGTCGTTCCATGAAGCTCCAGACGGGACGACGCATAACTGGGACGGGTTCTTTGTTGGGGATCAACAAGATTTTACGAACTTCATCAAGCTCAACTCCTTTTCGGAAAAACTGGCCTAAAAAGTGTATAAGGACAATGACAAGTAAGTTGGTAATGATCATTAGCTTAACACACACACTCATTCTCCTCCCCCTGCCCCTCCCCTTCCCAAGATAACCCCCTCCTACTTTCTCACCTATGATTCCGTGTGATTCGCTCATTTTCTTTCCAGTTTTGTGCCAGAAAATGTCAAGATGTTCGTTCATAAACTTCATTGTGAATGTTATCTCAACATCCTGTAAATCGACATACACTGACGGATATTTGAATCCCTGGCTGGGTGGAGCCTCTGATATAGTTAGCTTGCCGTTTTTAAACACCATTCGTTCAATACTCCTGGCTCTAAGCTTCACTTTGTCTCCAATGTAGACCTGCTTCTCACGAGCTTCAAACCGCAAACTTGTCACATTTTCTTGTTTGTACGTGCTGTCCTTAACGATGATTCCCATCGATCCCATCCACGTTACCTCACTACGACGAGAATCAGGAACAAACTTGGCATTCATAGTCATTTTTGGGTTGGAGATTAAATTGAAGCTAAATCCATGTTCTCCCTGTACCGTGAAACAGAGGAGTTTCCCGCTTGGCAAAACAATACTGAAATGAGGGTCATCTCCAGCTGTCGTTCCGATCTCATCATCAACAATGAGTACGTTTATTGGAGAAGATACGACCTGACAGCCATCACTAATAGTGTTAAGCATGACTTGAAAAGCTTCGTTTCCTTCGCATATGCCGTCATTAATGATTTCAACTTGTGCCTCAATAAACTGGTTTACTTGGGATAATGTCAATGTTGTTTGAAGAGGGGTGAAGTCGGGATTAAGTCCTAGGGAAGGAGAGAGAGAGCAGAAATGACTTGACAACATTTTTCATCGATTTGGTAAATTTTATTTAATATTATTTATTAATTTAATATTATTATAAATTAAATTAATTTTATTTTATTTAATTTTATTTAATATTATAATAATCATTCTATTATTCTAAAATAAGAGTTAGCTAAAACCTCACGATAAAGAGACACTGATAACATCTATACAAAGGACAACTAAAATTATACTTTATCTTAATCTCTGAGATAAGGACAGCCTCCCTACAAGAGACAGTAGACCCGATCCCAATGTGTCCTTTATTCAGAGGTTCCACTGTATCTTAGTGTAAATTAACCTCTGAGATAAGGACAGCCTCCCTACAAGAGACAGTAGACCCGATCCCAATGTGTCCTTTATTCAGAGGTTCCACTGTATCTTAGTGTAAATTAACCTCTGAGATAAGGACAGCCTCCCTACAAGAGACAGTAGACCTGATCCCTATGTGTCCTTTATTCAGAGGTTATAGATTAATTATTTGTTAGTTTACCTGTGGAAACTGCTGTACCGTCTAAAGTTGACACCGTCACCATACAGTCTCTTCCGGGTGCCTTCTGACCAACGAGAGTGATCGGGATACTCAGGGGACCTGCATCCTCACGAATAGTTCGGTCAGTATTGGCCGTGATGTTCACCACTGAAGAAACAGAGAAGAGCTATAGCTAACTGTGCAGTGGGTGATATGTAACAGTATGTATTACAAGACATCAGCTTTAAGCATATTCACGACATTTTAGTTACTTCAATGACATTATTTTCTGTACACACACATCTCTAATTAATATTATACCTCTAATTAGTACTAACCATCTCTAATTAGCGCTACTATTCTATATTAGTGTTTATATTACTGCACCTCTAATTAGTATTACACCTCTAATTAGTACAGCACCTCTAATTAGGACTGCATCTCCAATTAGTACTGCACCTCTAATTAGTACTGCACCTCTAATTAGGACTGCACCTCTAATAATTATTACTTACACCTCTATAAACTTATTCTATAGGAGCGGGCTGAATAATAAACTACGACAGTATAGTAAATGAATAATTGTGCTGTATAAATACATGATCAATGTTAGTTTGTGTGTGTGTGTGTGTGTGTGAGGGGTCTGTGTGGCGGTGGGGGTGTGAGGTGGGATGTGGGGGTGGTGTGGGGTGGGATGTGGGGGTGATGTGGTGTGTGTGTGTGAGGTGGGATGTGGGGGTGGTGTGGGGTGGGATGTGGGGGTGATGTGGTGTGTGTGTGTGAGGTGGGATGTGGGGGTGGTGTGGGGGTGTAGGTGTGAGGTGGGATGTGGAGGTGGTGTGTGTGTGTGTGAGGTGGGGTGAGTGAACAAAAAAACCCCAACCATTAATGGTCCCTTTGTTCATTGTCCTACAAGCACCCACTATCATTTTATAGTCATTAAAATTGACCTGAACAATTCATTCCATAATGTTCCCAGACAATGAATATCATTGTCTTATAGAGGTCCTAACTTAATCAATTTTGGTGGATAGTCTTTCATGGCATATTTGGTCCCAAGGACCAAAATCTGGTTGCCATGGCACATCTAACTATTAAGATATTGAAGGAGAGTGGGGGGAGGGGAGAAGAGGGGGGGGGGGGGGAGTGGGGGGTATTCCCTCCTCAATAAAAAATGAATCTTGAACTTACCGTCGTCATCGGTGATTGTTACTGTTCCCATGCGAATAGTGGAGGCATCCACTGCAGGGTCAGTGCTGGTCACGGCCAGATTAAAAGATTCATCAAACTCGCAAATATTGTCGTTGATGATAGGAATCATTCTGCAGATAGACGTGGGATCTCCTGGGCTGATGCTTAAGGAAAAGTCTTGTGGTTGGAAGTCGGCTGGAGGAGTTCCTAAATTTAGATGGTAGAAAGATTGTTAACAAGAAGAATAGATTATAAAGATGCCTCTTCTTAAAAACTAACAGTTTTCCTCATTTACTTACAACCCTCTATTTTCATACAGCAGTACAGTATTATGACTTAAGGGAGAAAAAATGCTTTAAAAGTATACCCTTTTTGCCTAATTTTGCTTAATTTTGCTTATTTTTGCTCCACTGGTCATATAGAAGCTATCTTCCAAGTTTTAGAGCAATTGGTAGCTCCATTATGAAGCCATGAACAATTTTGTATAACCATGTTTAACACAATATTAAGGCTCTTTGGTTAGCAATTAAAATGAAGATCTAATTTTCCTGTACTTACCCATGGCAGGGTTGGTTCCTGTGCCATCCATTGTAACCAAAGAGAATGTTACCGGCCTCTCTACAGTAACTCCAGCAGGAAGTGACAGCTCAACACACACCTCAAACATGTCTACATCTTCTGGGACAGTAAAGTCTGGGACACTGGAGCCAGTTGGTGGCACTATCCTCACTATGACCACTAGAGGAAGAAATGTTAATTGTACAGAGGTGTCCTTGTTTCAGGGTGTTGGAATAGAGGAGTTCCACTGTATACAGACTAGGTGTCCTCATTTCAGGATGTTGAATAGAGGAGTTCCACTGTATACAGAGGTGTCCTCATTTCAGGGTGTTGGAATAGAGGAGTACGTTCCACTGTATACAGAAGTGTCCTCGTTTCAGGGTGTTGGAATAGAGGAGTTCCAGTGTATACAGAGGTGTCCTCATTTCAGGGTGTTGGAATAGAGGAGTTCCAGTGTATACAGAGGTGTCCTCATTTCAGGGTGTTGGAATAGAGGAGTTCCACTGTATACAAACTAGGTGTCCTCATCTCAGGGTGTTGGAATAGAGGTACTCTACTCCACTGTACTTACTATCATTATCAAGGATTGTTATAGTAGACCTGTCAGTAGAACTGGTAGAGAAAGTAACAGTTCTAGAAGGAGTTGCTAATATGTTGATTGTCTCCGGGTTCTCTACATTCAGATCATCAATTGGATTGAAAGTAAAACATTGCTGATCATTAGCACCACCAGCTGTTGTTCCAGATGGGAAGGTCAGGATTTCGGAGAAAGTTATATAGTCTCCCCCAGAACCCTCTGTGTAATGAGGGAGAGAGAGGGAGGGAGGGAGAGAGGGAAGGAGGGAGAGAAGGAGGGAGGGAGAGGGAGGAAGAGAGAGGGAAGGAGGGAGGGAGAGGGAGGGAGGGAGGGAAGGAGGGAGAGAGGGAGGGAGGGAGAGAGAGAGGGAGGGAGGGAGGGAGGGAGAGGGAGGAAGAGAGAGGGAAGGAGGGAGGGAGAGGGAGGGAGAGGAAGGGAGGGAGAGGGAGGGAGGGAGAGAGGGAAGGAGGGAAGGAGGGAGGGAGAGGGAGGGAGAGGAAGGGAGGGAGAGGGAGGGAGGGAGAGAGGGAAGGAGGGAGAGAGGGAGGGAGGGAGAGAGGGAAGGAGGGAGAGAGGGAGGGAGGGAGAGAGAGAGGGAGGGAGAAGGAAGGAGGGGGAGAGAGGGGGGAGCGAGAGGGAGGGAGGGAGAGGGAGGGAGGGAGAGGGAGGGAGGGAGAGAGGGAAGGAGGGAGAGAGGGAAGGAGGGAGAGAGGGAGGGAGGGAGAGAGAGAGGGAGGGAGGGAGGGAGAAGGAAGGAGGGGGAGAGAGGGGGGAGCGAGAGGGAGGGAGGGAGAGGGAGGGAGGGAGAGAAGGAGGGAGAGGGAGGAAGAGAGAGGGAAGGAGGGAGGGAGAGGGAGGGAGAGAGGGAAGGAGGGAGAGAGGGAGAGAGAGAGGGAGGGAGGGAGGGAGGGAGAGGGAGGAAGAGAGAGGGAAGGAGGGAGGGAGGGAGAGGGAGGGAGGGAGAGAGGGAAGGAGGGAGAGAGGGAGGGAGGGAGAGAGAGAGGGAGGGAGGGAGGGAGAAGGAAGGAGGGGGAGAGAGGGAGGGAGGGAGAGAGGGAAGGAGGGAGAGAGGGAGGGAGGGAGAGAGAGGGAGAGGGAGGGAGGGAGAAGAAAGGAGGGGGAGAGAGGGGGGAGCAAGAGTTAGGGGTGACAAGAGAGAGGGTGAGTTGTAAGAGAGGAAGAGATAATTAAATTTAATATAATGCATAGATTTAGAATTTCTTACCAGTAGCTGTACCCCCAGGAGTATCTGTGACTGTGACCATGAGAGCTACAGCACCCACTGTTCCCTGTATGAGGTCTAAACAAACTTGAACTGACATAGATTCTTGAACTTCAAAGTTGTTTGGATTGTATTCCAAGACCAGAACTGCAAAACATGAGAGAAATAAACAGAGATAAGAGTGAGGGGGTCCACTGTATACAGAGGTGTACTCATTTCAGGGTGTTGGAATAGAGGAGTTCCACTGTATACAGAGGTGTCCTCATTTCAGGGTGTTGGAATAGAGGAGTTCCACTGTATACAGAGGTGTACTCATTTCAGGGTGTTGGAATAGAGGACTTCCACTGTATACAGAGGTGTCCTCATTTCAGGGGTCATTAATACATTCATCTTATTAGGCCTGTTATTGGGTATACACTCTCATATCCTCATGTGCTATCAATCTTGAGAATGACTGCATTTGGAGGAGATTTTCAAGGGACTTGAAAAGATTTTAAACTTACGATCATCATCAGTAATTTGAACAGTAATGGGGTTTGGTGCCATGACCATGATATTGCCCGTCACAGGAGTGGCTCTGACACCAAACATCTCAGTATCTTCATCAGTATCATCGTTCACAAGAGTCACACTAATACATAGATTGCCGGTTGGGAAGGTTATCGTTTCATCCACAGCTGTGAAGTCAGCAGGAGAAACAGCTCCAGTGATTCCTAGTAATAGATGGAAAAGAATTTGTAATAATTCTAAGAAATGGTTGCTATAGATACACATATTGATGTCATCATTCCTGCTGCAGCTAGTTGCAGCTAGCTATGTACCTGCTCCATTCTCAGTTTGCAGTCGTACTTGCTCTGTAAGTCCTGGAGCAATTGTTGTTGCTGTACTGAGCACCAGACAGACCATTACAGGACCTGGCATATCCTCAGTTGCCATGACCGGGTCCATTTGAAAACTCACAGAGAGTGCTGTTTTGTTAGAGAAGAACGTTAGTAAATATTGTCAAGTGTGTCCTTCAGTCCATCTTATCTCTCAATCCCACCTTCTCCTCTCCCTCGCTTCTCTCCCTCTCACTTCTCTCCCTCCTCTCCCTCCCTCTTCTCTCTCCCCTATCCCTCCTTTACCCATCTCCTCTTCTCTCTCTCTCTCTTCTCTCCTCCCTTTTCTTTTCCTCCTCTTCTATCCCTCTCTTCCTCCCCCTCTTCTCCTCTTTCCTCCCTATCTTCTAGGGCTGTCCACAATATTCTAGAATAATTTCCAGATTAATAGGCTAGAGTGAGAATAGTGGGAATAATGGGTGTGGTTTTTCTCAGAATTAATTGGTTTCCTGGTGTGCTAAACTGCACAAGTATGTGACAGCAGTGGAAGATTTATATCCCAACATCGACATTGTTGAGTGGTGGAAGAGGCATGAACAAGACTTACCAAGACTGTTTTACTGATGCAGCCAAGCTCAGCAGCCAAGCTCAGCAGCCAAGCTCAGCAGCCACTGAACTAGTTTTTCCTCTTTTGCAGAGCTCCTTTAGCCATCAACAATATAGTTCATTACAAGATTAGATTGAGTTGTCCCTTATGTTGCAATTATAATAATTTTCTGAGAATAATGGGCAATTTTCTGAGAATAATGGGCAATTTTCTGAGAATAATGGGCAATTTTCTGAGAATAATAGGTGAAAAATTGAAGAAATTCTGAATAGAATAATAGGTGAAAATAATGTGGACAGCCCTACTATCTTCTCCCATCTCACTACATCCCCATTTTTCACTCTATCCTATTTCTCCTTCTCCTACCCACTCCACGCCACTTCCCTCTCCCAAACACACACACTTCTTGTACTCACAGTCATCATTAGTAATAGAAATAGTTGCCATCTCTCCTCCCGTAACAAAGCGAGCAGTAAGTGCACTGCTAACTGATGCAGTAAGAATAATTGTCTCTGCCTCTTCCACTATGTTATCATTGATAATAGCTATTTCAGTGTTCATGGTAGTACCAGCTCCAGAGCCGTCCATAAAGATAGGATTACTTGGCAGATTTGTAAAATCGGCACCCGCTGAGGTTAAGACATGAATATAAGGAACATAATAACTTTAACAGTCATAACTAAAGTCTGTCTGCAAGCTGACGAGAGCCTCACAAAAACATGCAGATTAACTCGGCTAAAAAAACTTCAAATTATGTGCATTTGGTATCATTTAGCAGCTCTTACCGAAGCACTTCTTACCAGATGCCTGTTTAGTCTGTTGTAGTGCCCCATAGAGAGATACAGGAGACTAATACAAATCCTATGGCGTTAGAGGAGTGTTATGCATAATAAAAATTGCTGCATGGAGAGTCAGCTGCTCTCTGGGCAAATGCATCGCGAATGTTGTTATTATTGCGAGGTATCTATGAATAATATTAAAAGCACTTCCGGGCTGCTTCCGTGGCTCTCTCGTCAGCTTGGACAGACTATAGAAGTATTGTTACTCTAAAGTTGAGTATGCATGCATGTTGTCTTATCAACTTATAAATGTATCTATAGTCACAGATACTGTATATTTGATCTGTGATTAGTTAATGACTTGCTTCGGGTCCTTCTATGTGTAAATTTCCTTACAGTATTCTTATAGTATATTACAGTAATTTTATTTTATAGTCAGTAATCTATTATTGAATATTACAAGTATATTACAAATGATGTAATGTCGAGGATTTACACATAGAATCACCCCTTGCTTAATCCTAACTAGCTAAAATAGATTGATAGCTAGCTAGCTAGAGCGAGCTAATAATAAGGTAATATATAGCTATCTATCTGATATGAATTAGAAGACTATTCCCACTGAACGGTAATGCCAAAGCTAGCTAGCAGTGTATTGGACTAACCTGTGGCAGTGCCTCCAGAAACTACTACACTAATGGTAACATCCTGAGTCAAGGTGCCACTACCACCAGCCAATATGATAATAGCAACAGCTGGGGTAACTGCTTCACTAGATGTGACAGTGGCCGAAGTAAACTGAAATATTGCCTCTGGAAATAATAGAATGATTAGCAATCATGAAACTTGAATGGTGAGGTCATTCACTTGGTAAAGGGTTCAAGATGTTCCTTGGTAAAGGGTTCTAGGTAAAGGGTTCTAGGTAAAGGGCGGTTAGAGGGTGCCAGGCTATTTTACTTGGTAAAGGGTCATAAGATAAAAGGTCCCAGGGAGTATCAGTTATTTTATTTAATTGGTAAAGGGTCCTAAGGTTTATTTGGTAGAAGTGTCTACTGTTTTATTTAGTAAAAGTCTTTTATTAGTAAAAGGTTGTACCAATGCTTAAGTTCCTTGCTTGAGGTCACATTAGTAGAGAAAGAGGGAATCATTGCTACTTGGAAATATTTCTTCCCATCATCTGGTGGTTTAAGCTCCAGTTTTAGTAAGGACAGTAGAGAAGGTGACATTGACTAGTTACTGCAAATGCTTGAAACTAGCATAAGGAGTCATTTGGGTCATTTCTACCTTGGGATGGAAGGTGGAGGTTACCACCCACTACTAAGTTCCCATTCCCCTACGAATGGGGGTTACCACCCATTACTAAGTGGTATGTAGTTTCCATTCCCCTACCCCACCAAGAGATGGAGGTTACTAGCTACTCATTCACTCCCTCTCATATATTAATTTCATACCATCATTATCTGCAATATTGACTGTAGCAGTGGCTGTAGCTTGACCCTGAATAAGACCACGACTCGGAGTTGCCTGTACCTGGAAACTCTCTGGTGGTTCAACCAAGCCATCATTAACAATGGCAATAACTCCACATTGCTGAGCAACCGTATCTCCTGGCAGAGTTCCAGCAGGAAATGTCAGTGTTACAGTAGCGTCATTGAAATCAGCGGCTAATAGAATAAGAATACTGGCTGATAACCACAGACATTGGAGTGAATTTAAAGAGTCTTACCAACAGCAGAACCAGGCATTGGATCAAGTGAGATGGTCACCTGCTGGACTACAGCTCCACCAGTAAGATCAATGCAAAACTGAAAGTTAGGCATATCTTCTGATGCCATGGCCGGGTTTGCAGTGAAAGTGAATTGCACATCTATGTAGGATAATAATGAAAGGAATTAAGGACAACCTCTACAATTTCCAAGGTCTCAATAGAGAGGTTCCACTGTATATTACCTCTGATATAAAGGACAGTTTCCAAGGTCCCAATGTGTCCTTATAGAGAGCTAGGTTCCACTGAAGGAAATAAGCAAGACCCCTGCTTAAGTGACACAACAATGTATGGCCAGTTTCTTTTTAGAACCTCACCATATGGGACTGGCACCAGTTTATATAAGTATATAATAACATTTAGAATGGCAGCAGTGTCAATGAATATCGTTAATTTAGAGTCAGAGAATTGGATTTCTCTAGACTCTTATTGTGTGTCCTGGGTTAATTCAGGACAAGTGGACTTTGTGTAGAGGTGATCATTAGAAGTGTATTTGGACTATGTCACAGACAATGTGTCATATTATTCTATCACTTTTTCTGTTCCAGGAAATGATCTCCCAGCACTAACAGCATTTCTATATCTAATCTCACAGTTAGAATGCATGGTTTCTAATTCCCATGCTATAATCTTCTTGGATCACACACAAACACAACATAAATATAGAAGATTTCTGTGTACAGTTACTGTTCAGTAAATATTTATAACAGTCACTTTTGCTGTTGTCTTTTTATTTCACAGTTCATAATATTGAACTATCATCCTAGTACATAGTTAATATAGAGCAAACTAAATCTTACTATCATTATCTTGAATATCAATTTGTGAACTGGATGCAGCAGGATCCAAGACAAACTGATTTCCTGATGGGATAGCCAGCCCAAAGCGTACAAACTCTAAATTCTCACTATCGTTATCATCAATAATGGTGACATCTATACAGGCTCTGGGTGCAGCAGTGCTCAGAGTTACGTCCAGGTCAGCCTGAACAATATCGAAGTCAGCTGGAAAAACAACATCATCATCAATATAATAAATTATTATTATTATTATTATTATTATTATTATTATTATTATTATTATTATTATTATTATTATTATTAATATATTATTATTATTATTATTATTATTATTATTATTATTATTATTATTATTATTATTATTATTATTATTATTATTATTATTATTATTATTACATATTATGTAGTAGCAGTGTAAATCTTCTCCTATTTTAATCCCTAAGTGTGTGGCTAACTTCACTCACCCCATAATTATTATTACTACTGTTGTTGTTATCTATTATTGTTGTCATTACTGTTGTTGTTGTTGTTTACTACTATTACCAGTGTTATTATTGTTATTGACCTACCATCTTGAGTAGCAGTGGAAAGTGGATTAATAGTGAACGTCACCGTAGTATCTAGAATTGGAAACATTGCAGATAATTCTGATGAAAGAACTGCACAGACTTCGATCATTCCTAAAAATCCTTCAAAAGTAGGTGTGGTAAGTGGATCCAAACTAAAAGTCCGAATAGCTGTAAACAGAAATAATGAACTGAAATGGATTAGATAGAGATTATAGAAGTGTCCTCATTTCAGGGGTGAGTTTAGTTGTATACAGGAAGTCTTTGTTTCTAATATAGGGTGTTCTCATTTCAAGGTGGTAAGAATAGAGGGTGTCCTCATTTTTAGGGTGCATGAATAGAGGGTGTCATCATTTCTAGAAGTAAGAATTAGAGGGTGTCATCATTTCTAGAAGTAAGAATTAGAGGGTGTCATTATTTTTCTAGAAGCAAGAATTAGAGGGTGTCATCATTTCTAGAAGTAAGAATTAGATCATTTCTAGAAGTAAGAATTAGAGGGTGTTTTCATTTCTAAGGGATTGGCATTTCATGTAGTATTTGTAACTCTGCTGTCTATAAAAAAATATCAGTTCTACACCAACAAAATGCCACATACAAACAGTTCCAGTAGGTACCATGCAGGAAGCTAAAGAAATAAAATTTAATGTACCAGCTTGGACCAAGAACTAACCACACCACAGAAGCCTTGACTTCTGACCTCATACCATTTTTACTACTGTTCATGCATTCCAAAGATCTTAATCTTTTGCTTGGAGATAGCTGGTCCAGTCTCCACAAATTCCAATGAAGCAAAATTATGCACTGGGACATTCTAGGACAGTCTAATTTATTAGGACAGTACTAGACCATACCAGGACAGTCTAATTTATTAGGACAGATTCTGTTACACAATAATACCACGTGCTTCCAAGTTTCAAAGTTTAAAATTACAGCTAGTATACCGAGTGACAATGTGGGAATCTAAACTCTCGTTTTGCCATCGGGACACAGTATTTTTTGCATGACATCTCAAAACACCATTAGCTCTATACAATGTGTTATTGGGTTACATAATGTTAACTATGATCAAGATAAATATAGAATGAACTTATTAGCCTCTATGCCAATGACAGTAAATATTAGTATTTCAAGTATACTAAGTCTTTAGTTCTGTTAAACTAAATCACAGATCTATGTAGTTACCTATAGCTATGTACATTTACAGAGATGTGTATGCTTACAGCAGCACAATCTTAAAGTCATTCAATCAACATAACATTCCTAACACCAGCTCCTTTTATAATAAGATATTACTATCTAGTACTTGAACAGTCTAACATTATTGTAAATAATTAAACAAAACTTACCATTGCATTCATTTGGGTTTATAGGGTCAAATTCTACAAATCCATCTGCACAATTTCCACAGTTTACTCCATCTCTAGAATTCAAGCACTGTCTGGATTGTGAGCATCCTCCATAGTGGTCTAACAAACACTTATCTAATGGAAACACATAAGTTTTGAACATAAAGTTTGATTGAGGCACACTTAGCATGAATCAATATTGTCATGTATGTGTGTAACATGGTGTAGCACAGCATTGATATGGCATAATTTGGTGTAGCATGGCTGCTCAGTATTAGCATGAAAAAGTGTTAGATTGGTGTAGCATAGCATTAACTTACCATTTTAAGGCATGGTCTTTTATTTTTTATTATTTTAAAGTTTTAAAGAACTGTCTCACTACATAACTGCTACAAATGTAAGCTTTATAATGACCATTTTGACTATTGCATAAAGAAGACTATGAAACTGTGGATATGCAGATTCTATCCATGCTGTGCTGGTCTTTCTATGACAAAGTTGGCTGGTCTACTTGCAGGATGTATAGCTAGCTATCCCATCTAGCACAAATCTACTATACCACACATTAATAGCTGTTATGTATGTATACAATATGTGACTACATAATATATACAGCAAATGAATGGGGCCATAGCTAACTTCAAAAACACAGAAACCCCCTCCCCGCTCCCCCCTGAATCTGTGTCCTTAAGTGTCATAGTAGCTAAGCATAAATTCACAGTTCATAGCACATGCTCTTCAGAAAAGTTATGCAAAGTGTTGTCTTCAAAATGCCAACTAGTGTGTTACGTCAGTTTTCTCCTCCTGTTATTATTAGGATTTTTACTTCTTGTTAGAAACTTGGAAAACAGGCTGTATTGATTCAAATACTTTGGGACAGGACAAGTGCTCCTTAATTTTCTGGTAGAAGATGTCTATTGGAAGCTCCATTATTTCTGGTCGAATAATATTCCATGATTGAAAATCATAAGCTAACTTACTATCACATATAGATTCTCTCTCATCATTGTTATTATTAGTACAATCTTGTACACCATTGCACATCAGGTTGACATTAATCATGTTTCCTGGTCCACAGTTGAATAGACCTGTGACAAAAAAAAAAAAAAAGAGTCACTATAGGTGTTGTGATCATTGCTAGGTACAGAGATTTTATTGTAGCTACAGGTTTGGTAATGTAATTAAGTATCTCTTTCTATAAATCAACCTCCTTCAAACCTTCAGGAAGGTCACAGGTTCTTCCAAAACCAGACACCATTTATGCAAGGCAAATAAATATTTTTTATGTTGTTGTTGTTGTTGTTGTTAAGCTTCCATGTGAAGGATTGACTTAATATTTTATTTTAAACTTCATCATTTTTAAATTTTTGCTCGATTCTACACCCCAGTTTATACAATTTATGCTTTATGCACTAGTAAAAGTCTATAATTAAGGATTTTTTCCTTTATTACTCTAGGCAATGCAAGTAGTGTTGGCTTACCTACTAGCTAGAGGCTTTAGAATAATGACCTGAATAGCTAATAATAAAAGCTGAAAACTAGCTAGACACTGAGGCCAGCCCCTCCACCAATGTAAAAGCCTAGTTATTATAAAAATACTTGTAGCTAGTTGTTGTTGTAGTTATTGTTGAAGTTATTGTTATTGTTGTGAAGACTAGCTAGTGCACTCACGATTAGCACAGTCAATGGAGGTGGAGCGGTCTCCCTCATCAGAGCGCGTTGCACAGACAGCTGGGGTTGTAGCTGGGGTTCCATCTGAGTTAGTATCGTCACACAGCTCAGCTAAGGGGAAACATACCGGATCTTCACTAGCTAGGCCCGTCACCCTTTCTGTCACGGTAGGATTCTCACGGCAAGAAAAGTTGTCAGTAATCTCGCTACTTGTAAAGTTGTCGCAGAAGTTCTGGCCGATGAATTGTGCCGTCCTCGGAACTAAGAGGGTATCTTGACACAGCCCGAGACTCACCAGGAGTGTGAGGAGGAAGGTACGCAACAACTTATGACCTGCTGCCATCCCTGGCCCTGTGGGAACTGTTATTATAGCTCTGTTCTGACTAACCCAGGGACACTTAAGACTTATAGCTAGTAAGCTGGTAAGTTCTTTCGCACCAAGGCAGGAAAATGCCTGCACATTCCCTTCATGTAACTTATAAGTAGCTGGAAATGGTCTTGCAGCTTCAATGGAGTGCCAGGTACATGCTGCATTCTTACAGTTGCTAAGTGACAGTGGACTTGGTACTAAGTGACCCTGAGATGTATATAATACAGCTTCTGTTTTAACAACAATGATAGAGGAGCAGGCACTGACAGTTACTTACCATAGAAAATATATATAGGAAGTGTACATTATAGCACTGGCCTAATACTATATCACATTTACCTTGGGTTTAATTAGATAGCCGTAAGGGACAACTAAACTGTTTTTTATATCTGCTCATAATTCTCTTATACTTTATCCAAGAAAGTTGATCTTGGTCTTAAAATGTTGCTCATTTATACTATGGTATAGTACTTTCCAACAACCTAGCAGAGAAGTTAGCCTGCCTGCCTTCATTTATTACCACCTACAAATTAGATAAAACCATAGGCACAATAGAGGAATTTGACACATCCACTAAAATTTAGATTGTCATAAGCAAATAATGAAAGTGCAGGAAAAGAACTTTCAGAAAAAAAAAAATTTTCAATGTGGTGTTGAGTGATAGTCGAAAGTAGTCATAAAGTAGTACATGAAGATGTGTGGACTAACTTCGACTAGGTTGTTGGAAAGTAAAAACTTAATATACCATCAGAAAGCTCTTTAAATGAGCAACATTTTAAGAAGACGATCAACTTTCTTGGACAAAGTATAGGATAATTATGAGCAGATATTTAAAAAGGAAAAAACAGGAATAAGTACTTTACAGGTACCATTGTTGGTGTGATGCACAGGTATATTATATTAGAGATAATGGTTTGAGTTCTAGTCAGTAGTATCGCGATGGAGTTCTTCCTAATAGCTATTATTGCCGGACTCGGGGACTTCTATACAGGTATGAATTAATTACTATCTTCATTATACCTAATATTATTTATGTTGAATATGTATGTACATTATGCTATAGTTGACCACAAAGTTATTGGCCTAATACCTAGAGCAGTTATATAATAACAAGTCTTACTAAAGCATAAGTTTTATCCCCACAACTGAGGGAGATTGAGTTATAGGGGGCAATCAAATGAAGAGTAAAACCCTTTGCTACTCTGGTGAAAAGTTTGCTGTAAAATGTAATGAAGAGTTTGATTGGGCTGCTTTATGTGATATGTTTAATCGGCAGGAGATGGTTCCATAACTTAGGCATTCTCCAGAAGTAGAAATCTGATGAAGTATATGATTTTAGAGATTAGTTCTTCCTCACAGCAACAACATTGGCCAGAATGAATTCAATTATAGAGAGTTCAGTGACTACCTCAGAATCACTACATGTTTTATAAGCAATGGGAATTGACAGGTTCATGGTAGCCACATTACTCACTTGGAATACATGTTTACATGTACACAAATTGTCTTGGCAGATAGCTATGTAAGAAGATCATTTGAAAGGTGTCTTCATAGTACACACTGCACACATACATGTGCATACAGCAAGCATCAGTGTGGAGCAAATGAAGCTAAACATCTGAGAATCCTATATTGACATGCATCGTGCTATGATTTCGGGTCATAGCTTCAGGGAGCAATGTCAATTATCCAGCTTACATAAGAGCCAATCCAGCTTATAGTATATTATCTAAGAGTCAAAACTCTATGGATGCTGATATAGCTACAGTGTCTTCTCTTTTTGCAAGCAGTAATTTACATGTGTACATGCAGTAAGGTGACATTTCAGGGGTAGTTTTATACACATCTACAGTGCTGCCAAAGTCTTGGATTTTATCCAAATTAACTGCTTGAATTTTGTACCCTTAAATTTTTGCTTTGGATTTGATGAATAATAATTTGGATTTTCACCTAACTCTAGCCCTAGCACAAAAACAGTCTTGGAATTTCTACACCTAATACATTTTTGAAGTGTTCAATTTAATCTCAAAAGTGCTATGAATTTAAACCAAACCAAACACTCGATCTTAGTAATAAAAGTGTGTCAAAATGCTATAAAAATCCATGTTCATAAGCCATTCTATTCATATTTTGATAAAAATTATGTTTGGATTTCTTTGGATTTTTAAATTTGGATAACTTTGTTGACCACTTAGGATATTACAAAAATTATTTTGGCAACACTGCATCTATAGCTGGGAAGGTGTCCTCATTAAGGAGGTGTCCTTATTTCAGAGGTAGTTTATTCACATCTCTATGTACCTGGGAAGGTGTCCTCATTAAGGAGGTGCCCTTATTTCAGAGGTAGTTTATACACATCTCTATGTAGCTGGGAAGGTATGCAGTGTCCTCATTAAGGAGGTGTCCTTATTTCAGGGATAGTTATGCACACATCCCTGTGTAGCTGGCTACTATTATTCATACATTCAAAGCAGTTCTTGTATACATTAAGTTCATGATAAAATTATATAATAACAAAGGATTGAAGTAACTAGCTAGCTATTATAATTAATGTCAAAATTCTCTACAAATCCATTCTTCACTGTTAATATCTGTTTCCTGACAAACACTGTAAACAAATGTGAATAAATAGCAACAACAACAACGTGGTTATCTGCTGTTCTCACCATTGGTAACTTCCAGCCATCACTATTGAACCCAAAGGGTAGAGTATTCCATTACTTCGACAACTTCTGTCACAGCTATTAGCAGTACAGTGCCATCTTTCACTACTCAATTCATCACTTGAACACAAACTGTGATAGCAAGTGATATAGCTATACTGTTGAGGATCAGTAAAACCCCTCTATTTTAATACACTGAAATCACTTATATATATAGTAGAACTTTTCTATTTTAAACACTTGAAACCAGGACACCTTTATAAGCATTCACTCTATCCCTGAAACAGGGTCATGTCTCCCATGAAAGGACACCTTTATTCAAACCCCATGAAATAAGGACACATCAGATTCTGTCCACATTCTTTTTATACTTACCACCAATTACAGCCAATTTTCACCCTGTCTCCTATCAAATACTCACTACCATTATGAAGGCATACTGCAGATAAAATAATAAGTATAACTATTAAGATGAAATACAAGACATTGTGAGGGTGATTGGTTAAATAGAACATCATTGACTGCTTTAAGTGTGTTCACACACTCTCCACCCATGTAA
Organism: Diacarnus erythraeanus; assembly: GCA_964016965.1. Lineage (NCBI taxonomy): Eukaryota > Metazoa > Porifera > Demospongiae > Poecilosclerida > Podospongiidae > Diacarnus > Diacarnus erythraeanus. The sequence continues at coordinate 8,238,351 of OZ024670.1, read as the reverse complement.
ACCAATTACTGTTGCTAAGGATAAATAATTCTTGAACTGCTTGAAGTAGCAACATGAAACAAGGAAACATTACTACATTCTTGAAGGAAGAGATATAATAATAATAATAATAATAATAATAATAATAATAATAATAATAATAATAATAATAATAATAATAATAATAATAATAATAATAATAATAATAATAATAATAATAATAATAATAATAATAATAATAATAATAATAATAATAATAATAAAGGCTGCGGCGGAATGTGCTTTGTCAGTTTGAGGATTGCTACTGGTAAGTCTTCTTAATATAATAAACATTTCTCCCAAACTCTAGTTCTTTTAATTATATAATTGTCTGTTATTAAATAATAAGATTGCCAAATTTAAGGATTCGTATTAATGAATTCCTTTTATCCTTTATTGTGGCTTTTATTTCTTGAGGCTTTTAAATACCCCATGATGATTGCAGATAGAATGAGGTTCATGTCAGTATAATAGCACAGGTTTTGTGGGTGCTATAGCTAGGGATAAGGGAGGAAGTACATGTCATGGATGTAGTAGCTAGCTAGGAGAATGTGCATGTTGATACCACAGGTTATGTGGCTGCATTAGTAAAGGAAACAGAAAGTTATGTGCATGTCAACACCAGGGTGTAGCAGCAAAGTAAAGGCACTTGAGGTATGCCGGAAAGTGTATGGCTCTTACTTTGTGGTTTAATTATCATTGGTCTGTTTGCTGTGTCAAAAAGTTGCACTCAGTGTGAAGTGGCTAACTGGTATTAAAACACCATAACTGAACAAGTGGCTAACAGGTATTAAAACACAACGAGTGGCTGGCTAACTGGCATTAAAACATGAGTATACCAACTAGACAGCAATCTCTTAGGGAAGCCACTGTCAAGAGAATCACATGTCTGACCATGTCAAATGCTTTCTACATGTTCAAGAAGCACACAAGCACCGAAGAACCTCTATAGATGTGACATTTTTCACAATTTCTCTCTGATATTCAACTTTGTGATGAATCTTTAGCCAATTGTGAATATTATTTACTTTCATTATAATAATTATTATTGTATTACTGACAAAATGTTTTTAAAGCAACTCACTACCTGACTGTTACATGCAAGTGTAGCCATAGCAACATACATTTTAATTTAGAAGCAATGTATCTAAGCTGTGCATATTGGAGCCACACTGGACATGTATAGCTTCCTAATTCAGTTTGATCAAGCCATAGGCTTGTTGTGGGGTAATTCTTTGAGGTCACTTGAGGAAGAAATGGCAAAGAAACTAAAGATAGGGTTAGCTTGTGTGAAGTACATATGTACTGACAGAAGATTATAAATGATATCAAGAGAGATTTCAAGGTATGGTACATGCAGCATAACCACATGCATGCTGATGCAATGGCCCAACCACAGACTATACTCTCGTTATAAAAGTAACATACCTCCACAGTTTATATCATCTTGAGCCAGAGTCTTTCCTTCGGGACAGTTACAAGTGTATGTCCTCTCCTCATCAATGCACAAGTCCGAGCAAAGATTTTCAGAATGAATCTGACACTCATTGATATCTGGTAATAACAAAGTGAACAGCAAATCTATAATGGACACCGCTTTAATGACCACATCTTCCCAGCTACATAGAGATGTGTATAAAACTACCCCTGAAATAAGGACACCTCCTTAATGAGGACACTGCACACCTTCCCAGCTACATAGAGATGTGTATAAACTATTGAGGACACCTCCTTAATGAGGACACTGCACAGCTATATACATAGAGATATGCATGAAACTTCTGAAATATAGTTCATTACATACTTTCAAAGTTGTATTCTGGACAACATCGTCCTGGGAATTGGTTTCCTCTATAATTTGGAACCGGCTGGACACCAAGTCCCCCTTCCATGATGAGTGGACAGGATATATTTGGACATGAGCACTTATACACAACACAGCAGTTGTCAATTCGGTTTTCGATGAGAACAGAGTCAGGAGGACATGTGTATGGCTGTGATGGGCAGTCACATTCCACTCCATTGCAATCAATAATGACTTGATTGCTTGGATTTGGAATCAGTTTATTACAAACACTGGAGATATCGTCTAAAATATATAGTTAAATGTCATTAGTGAACACCCCTCTGGGTCATGGGGGGGAGGGGGGGCATTGGGGGATTGCCCCTCCCCCCTAGGTAGACAATGTCTTTTTTTTTTTTTTTTTGGACTGTATACTTTTTTGACCTGTGGGTAGCTATTAATGGGGTCTAGCCATGAGCATTCCTTATCTTGTCCCCTCCCCTGGACCTAGATCCACCCCTGCCTCTGTATGCTGTATGGGTTACCACTGTTATACAGGTTACACTGTATAAACTGCAGGCCACCTCTGTATAACAGCCAACTGGCTGTGTCTCAAGGGTGACCACTATATACACGTTCCACTGTATAAGCAGGCCATCTCTGTATAGCAGCCAACTGGTTGTGTCCCAAGGGTGACCACTATATACAGGTTACACTGTATAAACAGGCCATCTCTGTATAGCAGCCAACTGGTTGTGTCCCAAGGGTGACCACTATATACAGATTCCACTATATAAACAGACCACCTCTGTATAACAGCCAACTGGCTATGTCCTAAGGGTGACCACTACATATAAAGACTATGTAATATGTATTTTATTACGCTATGTTTTCACCTGCATTGCATGACACTCTGTTTCCCTGATGGTACCATTCAGCCTTACAACTCCCACAATAATTGGATCTGCATTCAGCATTTGGGTGGGAGGGACACATGGCCCCCTCACAGGGGTCTCCGTCACACTGCACCATTGGAATACCTGGGGGGCAATCTAAAATGGGCCAGGAAAGGAAGGGGAGTGGAACCAATAATATCTGGGGGGTGGGGTACAATAATTTCTGTCCATTGGGTACTTAGTAAGATGGTAGGACGTAATGAGTAGGGTACATAAGTGGAGTACATAAGGGTGGGATATATAAGGGGTGTGGTAATAAGGAGTGTGGTAATAAGGGGTGTAGTAATAAGGGGTGGGGGTATATAAGGGATGGGGTGGGTATATAAGGGATGAGATATATAAGGGGTGGGGTAATAAGGGTGGGGTATATAAGGGGTGGGGTAATAAGGGTGGGATAATAAGGGGTGGGATATATAAGGGTGGGATAATAAGGGGTGGGATATATAAGGGTGGGGTAAGAAGGGGTGGGGTATATAGGGGGTGGGGTAATAAGGGGCGGGGTAATAAGGAGTGGGGTATACATATAAGGGTACAGAGTAGTAATATCTGGGTGTTAGTGACACGAAAAGAAAAATAAGCTTTGAAGGTGAATGAAATAAACTTGGTTAGAGAATAAAAACTGGGTACAAACATTGGTATGAGAGGGGTTAGGGTCAATCTCCACATACCTCTGGTTAATACAGGCTGAGGAACAATAAGAATTATCTCACAGAATCGTCCTTCAAATCCAGGCAAGCAAGAACAGTTATATGCACTAGAGTTAACCCTTCTGCTTGCAATGTCTGTACAGTTAGGATCGGCCACACTTCCACTACATACACCATTATTCTCGCATACAGATGGTAGCACCTCTATATTAATAACAAGTGGTAGGTCAAGGTTTTGTAATAGTACAGAGTCTCGGACGATAATACTGATGGTGTCTTGCCCAGTGAAAGACGGGTCATTTGGTAGATATGTGACGTAACTTGAAAGGAAAGTTAGGTAATCCAGGTAAGAAGATAGTCTTTGGTTTAGTCCTTCTGGGACGGAGACAGGAAGTGATTCTAGGATACCGACAGCATCAAGGATAGTTTGGAATCCAACCCTGCCATACCGTCCGTCCTGTAGTACAGCTAACTGTAGGTCATCGCTGTAACCATCAAAATCCATGGCTGCTACTGATGCTAGAGCAGCTGGTATTGTCCTGTTTGAGTCAATGTACACCGTGATGGTGGTATTAGCAATGATCTCATCCATATTGTCATTATCATAGAAATAAAGCAAAGGTGGATCATTTATCACATTTCTGATCTGAAGGATTATTTCGCCAGAGTCTTCCAAAGGGGTGTGGTTTTCAACTATTGGTCGTTCTCGAATGCTCAAACTTATCATATCCATACCCGTGCAGTGTCGGCAAGGGACATAGGTCAGTTGGCCACTAGCCGAGAGACTAACGTTACCAATAAGTGACACAGATTCTAGTCTGAAGTCAACAATATCTAGTTCGTTGTCCGTATATTCTAGCTGAATTGATAGCACAGTATCCTCCATTACCACCAGAGGAAGAGGAGGAAGTTGTAGACGAGGGGCTGTGTTTGTGGACACATTACCGATCCTCATAACTACAAACTGGACCGGTCTGTCCAGATAGCTGAGTGGCTGGACAATGGTAGTATCTTCCATCAGGCCACTCCCACTGCCGATGGTGGTGTTTTGCATGGAATCTGCTTGTCTTCTCTGACGAGGACGATCAGGATAGGGAGTGGTCATGTCAGAAACACCTAAAAGTGTTGAGCAAACCTATTGGAAGAGAAAATTATGTACTGTAATGTCCAGTAATAGCTATAAGAAAACGATAAAATAAATAATAATAATTCCAGGTTTAATAATTTTATAAATAGTATTGCAGGGCACATTATCCTGTTGTAAGATCCAAGTCCTAGGTAATGACAATAGATGGACACTAGGAATCATATAGTTCCCAAGCAAATCAATGTAAGCATCCCCATTAAAGCCTCTCTTCAACATTTTGTCAAAAACCTACTCCAGTATACATCCATCCATCCTAACACTTTTCATTAAAAAGTTTCATGATTATAGAGACTCTATCAGGAATAAATTATTTTCTTTTCATTTCTAGTTAATTTTTGTGTGAAAATTTATAGTTAGCTATAGAGGCCCACAGAATTTTAAAGGTGAAAGTTCATAATTTATCATGTTTTGTTAGGGGAAGACTTCATGAACTCACCCTGACTGCCAGTGTGTATGTGGCATAATCTACTCGGGAATTGTTCATGCATGTATCGCTCACCTCCCTCCACACACCTGTGTCTACATAATGGAACAGAACACATGATTAGTTCCCATTCCAAATCCACAATCTGTTAAATTAAGAGTTAAATAAGGAAATATTGAAAATGCTTTTGTATTGCTTCACATATTATATCAATGTTTCACTTAGTGCAGGTCCCATAGGGTCTGTGTAACTGAGGTTCCACTGTACTTATACAGACTAGTGCAGGTCTCATAGGGTCTGTATAACTGAGGTTCCACTGTACTCATACAGACTAGTGCAGGTCCCATAGGGTCTGTATAACTGAGGTTCCACTGTACTCATACAGACTAGTGCAGGTCCCATAGGGTCTGTGTAACTGAGGTTCCACTGTACTCATACAGACTAGTGCAGGTCCCATAGGGTCTGTGTAACTGAGGTTCCACTGTACTCATACAGACTAGTGCAGGTCCCATAGGGTCTGTGTAACTGAGGTTCCACTGTACTCATACAGACTAGTGCAGGTCCCATAGGGTCTGTGTAACTGAGGTTCCACTGTACTTATACAGACTAGTGCAGGTCCCATAGGGTCTGTGTAACTGAGGTTCCACTGTACTTATACAGACTAGTGTAGGTCCCATAGGGTCTGCATAACTGAGGTTTCACTGTACTAATACAGACTAGTGCAGGTCCCATAGGGTCTGTATGACTTAGGTTCCACTGTACTTATATAGACTAGTGCTGGTCCCATAGGGTCTGTATGACTGAGGTTCCACTGTACTTATATAGACTAGTGCAGGTCCCATAGGGTCTGTGTAACTGAGGTTCCACTGTACTTATACAGACTAGTGCAGGTCCCATAGGGTCTGTGTAACTGAGGTTCCACTGTACTTATACAGACTAGTGCAGATCCCATAGGGTCTGTATAACTGAGGTTCCACTGTACTTATGCAGACTAGTGCAGGTCCCATGGTCTGAATAACTGATGTTCCACTGTACTTGTTTTATTAAGATAACTTATTGTGTGTGGAATGAAATATGATTCCCATACTGATGTCACTGTTACCTATATCCCAGTATGCAATTTCTGGCATGGCCACATTCCAGTCCAGACTAGAATCAAATGTGACGTTGATATCAAGTGGAGCATTGAGAGACGTCTGTCCAAGGAAAGAAACAAAGAAAGAGGGCCCACCAAACTCCATGAAACGACGAGCAATGCTTCTAGATGTGAACCCCATAGTGAGGAAGGGGTTACTGATGTAAGGTGTGTTAACTCTGTATGTCTTTTGTACATCCGTTTGATTGAGGAAACCGGCATATAATATAGAGCCCTGGTTTAAACCTGCACACAATGAGATATATTACAATTACAAAGGAACCCTCTAACTCTGTATACCAGAGAGACAAGTTAACACCATGAAATGAAGACATGGTGCTATTTACAGTGGAACTCCTCTATTCCAACACCCTGAAATGAGGACACCTCTGTATACAGTGGAACTCCTCTATTCCAACACCCTGAAATGAGGACACTTTTGTATACAGTGCAACTCCTCTATTCCAACACATTGAAATGAGGACACTTTTGTATACAGTGCAACTCCTCTATTCCAACACCCTGAAATGAGGACACTTTTGTATACAGTGCAACTCCTCTATTCCAACACGTTGAAATGAGGACACTTCTGTATACAGTGCAACTCCTCTATTCCAACCCAGGACACTTCTGTATACAGTGCAACTCCTCTATTTCAATGAGGACACCTCTGTATACTATGGAACTCCTCTATTCCAAAACACCCTAAAATGAGGACTCCTTTGTATACAATGGAACTCCTCTACTCCCTGAAATGAGACTACCCATTACACATTAAAATCTGTCGATTAGAGAGAATGTACCTCTGTCTGTATCCAAGGTAAGTCTATACTCCTTATCCAACGCATGTAATGTCTCCCTGTTGATACCAACCCCTACATCCTGGTTTGCCACCAGTCTAGCTGCTGAGTCAGCAAATCGTGCCAGGAATCTGAAATCCTTAGACCCTACATAGCAATAACAATAATTGTGCAAACTCCTCCTCCTCCATCGTCAATTTAAAAAGGAGATAAAGAATTAGTAATCACCAGACCATTTATTCATTACCTCCCTTCCCTTTTATGGTTATTTCTCCATGTAATAGAATCAGATTCAGATTACATCATTGTCAATTGTACTATAACTATACATTATACAATAACAGTACACTTGACAATGATGTAATCTGAAACTTTTACGTGGAGTAGCTAAGAGCCCCTACCTCTAAGCTTTATTAGTGTCTTGTTCAATTACCCTCAAATTATTCGTGTCTTGTTCAATTACCCTCAAATTATGGGTTAGACTAGTGCTAGGCCACTCCCCACCTCACACCTTCTACTCTATTCTCCTGCCCTTTTATTCCCTTTATCTCCTTTTTCTACACTCTCTGAGGAATTACCAGTAACATCTTGCTTAACTCACTTATCACTATTCCCGGAGTCCCTGCTCCGATAGTACAAACATGAACAAAGTTGCAAAACTCAATGGAATGGTAGAGGAGGCGTCCTGGCTCAAAGAAGAAGTAATTATCTTCAGGATTTTCTTCTTTTCCCTCAGCAAGAGCAATTATCTCGGAAACGTTTCTCAGTACTTGATTTCCTCGATAAAGCACACCTCTGTCAATAGTAGCTGAAGGGTTATTCAGTTGAAATAAGCTGATCTCCACTGGTGGGAGAATATCAGCTGCTCCTGGCACACTACCGATAAACCAAGCTGCAGTAAAATGTACAGAGTTAATTCATTTCTACAGGGTTAACTCATTTAAATAGGGTTAATACATTTCCTAGAATGAAGGTGCTAATTCAAGAATAATAGGACTATTAACTATAATATCTTAAAGGGTTAAATAAACATTGTAAAATAACTCTTTCTCTACCATATAAGTCACATCACGCCCCCATCCTTTAATATCTCCCCAATCACTCACATATATCTTCAATATCTCCACCTACTCCTTCCCAGCGAACAGATGCATAAAAATCTCTATCAATCTCTCGTACAGTCTCGTTACCAAATGTCTGAATTCTAGTGAAGCCCACATCAACAATCCGATTCAAAAGGGTCTCGTTGAGTTCCGTTTGGATATAAGTAATTCCATCGCTGGTCACATTATTGACTAGCCCTGCCCCATTCCTTGCTACGACACTAACATAATAAGTTGTGTTATGCATCAGGACAAGGTTTGTTGTAGTAGCTCCACCTTCTAAACCAACAGAGGTGAATGGCTGAGTATCGGTACCAAATGGAACTGTACCAATCGCCCACATATATTCTGTGACAAAACTTTGTTCATCATGAAAAGTCCACCTTGCAGATATTGTGCTGTTGTTTCCTTGAAATCGAACAGGATCAGCATCTGAAAAGGACACATCGAAGTGCTGTATTGGTGATACTAAAACAGGAGGTGAAGTGTCTATCGTCACTCCATTACTGCTGGATAATACTCGATTTCCCGATGCAGTGACGGCTTCCACAGTGATATAATAGGTTGCTGGTTGGAACCAGTATGAGTCTGAAATGCCGAGGAGGTTGTGTGCTGATGGGATTAAAGATTGATTGCTCGGAGCTAAGTAGCCTGGGGTTAAAGTGAGGTTGGTAAAGGTGACGTCTATTGTGTATGGGTCTGTGAGAGTGCAGATACTGGAGTTGCAGCTGTATAACTGACACGGTCCAGGAAGGCATGGAAGACAGGGAAGAGAAACAGTCTGACAAAAGTAAAAGGTAAGCACATAATTGTTAATATTTGCTTATTGAAGGATAATTCTGCAAAACAAGGAATATTTGTTATAGAATTTAGAAAAAGGAATAATTAGCTTTAAGCTGGAATCTAAAAATGTGTTAAATCTTATTCCATTCCAACATTGGAATGGAATGTGAACCTTCTTCATCTCTGATATAATCATTACAAACGAGTAACTAATCAATGACCAACCTTTAACTCCTCAATGTCGGTCAGACCTGGTTTGGTTCCAACACCAGCCAGAAACTCCACTATAGGACTTTGACTACTATAAAATGGAATTCCATAATCACACAGATGATCAAGATAGCTTGGAATGGTGACATTAGCAAACACGGCAGCAACAGAGAGGGGGTTATTTGTGGTATCCAAAGGTGGAAGATACCCAAGGAGATTGAACACATTAAAAACCACTCGTGTATAGTTTGAAAGAGCAGGAAGCCCTTCAAGGGAGGCCATCAGGACACCATTAATGTATAGCTGGGCTGTTCTAGAATAATCAGTATCTTGCTGTTCATTTTGAAACTCTATCCGATAAGTATTCGGGAAGAGGAGATCGATTGAAGGTATCTCCCTATTCACAAATAATGGCTGTCCCAGCAATGTACCATCTCTTGCCCACATCACTATCCTCTGTGGTAGAGTGGTCGTCCTGTTAGAAAACTCTTTATATATCTGGATACCAAATCCACTAAAAATGGGCAAATCACCGAAATCAAAATCAGGTACACCAGGTTCAAATTTAGCTACTGTGTTAGATAGTGGACCAGTGTCTATGAAGAGTACAGATGTCACTGAGTTCATTTCGAAACCTGGATGACCTGCAGCTGCCAAGATATCAACTTGGAAGGTTCCACCTCTAGAAAGATCAACATGCGTTTGGTAAACTCCAGAAGTGAGGATCGATGTGATTCGATCTCTTTCGGCTGTGATTTGAATGCCTTGAGGGTAAGTTGAGACAGATACTTGTTCTTCGTTATACATTACAGTTGCTGCAGCATATCCAATCAAGTCAGGTGATGACAGTGTGTCCCATTCTGGATCCAAATTTGATAGTTCAAATGATGTCGTGTTAGGGCAAGGACTATTTGTTGTCACCCCTGGGGTAGTGGGTGGGAGTTTAGCATGAGCAAAAACTGCTTTGAGCATGCTCAAATCACTCTGATAAACTAAATCTGTATCCCATTCTGGACCATCTTTGACGGAACCTGGGATTGGAACCAAATCGTCCAACAAAATGGGCTGGGAATAGGCCCTTCCAGTTACTCCAGCTAAGTTAGTTGCCATGACAACAGCCACGTAGGACTGATTACTTTCCAGAGTCACTCCAGTTAAGTGCGCCTGGAGGTCCGTACCAACATTTACTACTCCAATGCTAACAACTATTCCAGTTACATTTTCGTTCTCTCCGCACACAGATTGGGGGAATATGCCAACTTCATAGAAATCTATCCCACTCTCTCCGTCATGAAATGGCTCCCACTCGACAGTAAAGCTGCTGTCTGGTGGGACATAGATCACAAAATCAGAATTCAACCTTTGGGACTGAACAGGACCCAGTGTCACAGACAATGGTGATGAATTTATGATGGTGGGTGGAGTTTGGTCAATGGTCACACCCCTTGGAGTTGTCGTGGTAATACATTTTTTAGCTTGGTCAATGACTCTGAGTGAGAGGTAGTAGGTAATGTTATGTTGAAGGTCAAGGTCTGTTATGCTCACAATAGTGTCCACTTCAACATTACGAAAACCAGATACTTCAAACCAATCCTCAAAACTGGATGTGGTATTGGAACAGAACTCTTCAAGTTGGCTGGAATTGAAAAACCTGGTTCCCAGTGCCCATTCATACTGTCGTATTGGTAAACTAGATTGAAAATCTGACCAATAAGCTTTTAATGTTTCAGAATCAGCTTGAAATCTGGGTATTGTTATGTGTCCTGGTAAAATAGAGTGTCCTAAACCAGCGATAATGCCATTGGAATGGGATTCAACATATGCTCCAGATACTGCATATGCTCGTACAGTGATAAAATATGTCACTAGTTCTGGTACCAGATTCAAACCACCAAAAGTGTGTGTGGTATTGAGACCAACCATCGTAAAGGGAGCAATATTGGTTCTTGTGCTTGGAAATTCGAGATTACTTCCAGCAGCAACTTCATAATAAGCTATCTTCTGTTCTGGTAAGCCATTTCCAAACTCATTCCAGCATGCCCATAGGGTCGTCACTGATTCTTGGTAGTTCAGATCCTGTTCTGGAATGGGACCATCTCTTACAATGCCTGGTATTAGACCCTGGGTTGTGACAGAGGTCCCATTGGATCTTAAAATGTGAACCTCTCCAGTATAATCTGTGACTTGGACAAGAATACGGTATGTTTCATCGTTAAACAGGAGCAGTTGGTCTGAAAATACATGGAATGTGTTTTCTATTGGATTTTGGAATTGATTAATATCCAGATATACATACGGCTGGGTCAGATTCCCATCCACACTCTCAACTGCCCAACGACCCTCTCTGATTGGACAGTTTACACCTAGATGAAAAATGGCTCCCATCTCAATAGTAGATATCTGATAGTCAATATCTGAACCAAATTCAGTTCCATCATAAATCCAGTTCCATTCCAGTGTGAGTCCAGATTTGATGAATACAACATTGCTAGTCAAGACTGTCACGAGGTGTGCTCTATTAAGAACTCTGATTGTGAAATAGATGCCTCGTCTACCAACAGCAGTAAAACTAATTGGAGTTAGCCGGTGATAAAGGGTCGTAACAATTTCGCCATTGGATGGCAGAGGAACAGGATTAATCACCTCAAATCTCAAAACATCATCATTTCCAGGAAAATATCCCACGCCTAATTCAAAGTTGAACACACTACCCGATTCAGTATCTTGTGGTGTATCAAATAGAATACTCACGATATCTGTATCCAAGAGACATACAGCTGACTCTGCCCCTGAGCTGAGATTAGTCAGCATTCCCATGATGTAATCAGCTACTTTGAAGTTGGGACGGATAAAAACCCCACCGCTGATAATTGGAGGTGAAATATCAAAATATATTGGATTGGAGATAGTGATGGCTTCCTGGTTAACTCCATTAGTACTGTATAAGGTCACATAGTACGGAACAGTTGGACTCACGATATGAAAAACAGGAGATATGAAATCATTCAAACAAGTACCTTCTAATATTGTTCGACTCATCACTGATTGGTCGGTTTGGCTGGTACCAATAGCTATGGCGTACTGTTGTATTCCACTCTCTGGATCCATTATCCCATCCCAGTGACAGACGATGTGTCCCGTGTTGTTTGAGACAAAGGGGGATCTGTCCACACCCCACTGTGGGAGTGGCATAGGATAGCCCCACCCATTGCAATTGATCTACAAGTATTAATATAAATTCATATAACTAACAAGAAAGAGATAGTTGTAGTGAAGTTAGCTAACTATGGACTGGGGTTTATAGTGTTACTTCACATAACCATATAGACTGGGACTTACAGTATCACTCACTGTACTGTCACTTACTGCGTGGGCCTAGGGCTTACTTATAGTGAACTGTCTGGAAAATCAAATTTGGACTTACCTCTCCAATGAATGGTGGACTTGTATCCAAAGTGATTGGCTCACTAATAGCTGTGGATTCCACCCTAGCCCCATTAGTTGCTGTTACCGTCACATATGTGGGTGTACCCTCTTCTCTAGTGGTGATCCTAGTACGAATATAGTCATCTGGAACCGTAATATTCGATGATATGTCACTCCCACCAGGGAAAGTCCCAAGTTTAACCATTACATCACCAGGAACTCCACTCTGAAGGTCATGTGCACTCCAAATAGATGAATAAAGATCCACACTTTGATAAGATTCGTGGGTGTTAGTAGAGTATTGAGCACGTTCAATAGCTTGACTACCAGTACCAATGACCTCAAGGGAGGGGGGTGAGGTGTCAATGATAAATCCGTTGGAGGTAGATTCTAGTATATTCCCACATCCTGTTATACCCCTTACAGTTGTGTACAGTCGGTGATTCACATCTTTCAGTCCAGCCACAGGCAACTGAGCATGCCCAGAACCGTCACCATCATCAAAGATTCCTTTGGAAGTAAATTGTATCAGAGATTCCCTCTCTATTCCCTCAGCACTCACTCCTACTGCCCATTCATAACGAACTATACCCCCACAGGATTGACTGGAAAAGCTATGGAAACTAGCAGTAACAACAGTTATTTCATCTGTGAAATCAGAGTCAGTTGGTCCTCCGCCATCCAATACTGTCCCAGCACTGCCACCAGTGACAACCCTACAATGTAATGAGTTCGTTGTATTATAGATACTGTACGTAGAATCTGACCAATATTTTTTACTAGAACAACACTGAAATACCTTTTTAATGAGGACACTGCATACCCTCCTATACATAGAGATGTGTATAAACTACCCCTGAAATAAGGACACCTCCTCAATGAGGACACTGCACACCTTCCCAGCTACATAGAAATGTGCCGAAATATGGATACCTCCTTAATGAGGACACTGCATACCCTCCTATACATAGAGATGTGTATAAACTACCGAAATAAGGACACCTCCTTAATGAGGACACTGCACACCTTCCCAGCTACATAGAGATGTGTATAAACTACCCCTGAAATAAGGACACCTCCTTAATGAGGACAATGCACACCCTCCTATAGCTACGTAGAGATGTGTATAAACTACCCCTGAAATAAGGACACCTCCTTAATGAGGACAATGCACACCCTCCTATAGCTACGTAGAGATGTGTATAAAAATAAGGACACCTCCTTAATGAGGACACTGCACACCCTCCTATAGCTACATAGAGATAAACAGATACTTTATAGCTAAGTGAGTGTAGTCAGCCTTACCTATAAGGATCTGAGAATGTCAACTCTGATTGCATTCCTGCATTGTTTGTCGCTCTGATGGCTACCCTGTACAACTCTCCAAGGGGTAAGTTAGGAGTTAAAATCAGTCCCCCAATAACCCCTCCATCAAATACAGAATATCCAGCTGTAACTAGCGTTCCATTACTGTCTACAACTCCAACCAGATATTCAAGTATTCCTGATTCAGCATCAAATGCTAACCATCTTGACTCAGTTTGATTAGGATCAGTTACTATGGTTATGGCATCAAGTGTATTACTGGCATCAACGTATGAATCACTTAAAACTCTAACAGACATCACAGTTGGAGGTGTGGCATCAACTATAACTCCATCTGTCTCATGTGTGACCTCTAACCCTGCTCCATTAATGAAAGTGACGGAACAAGCGTATCTATACCCCGATATTAAACTTAACCCTTCAACAACCCAGGTTGTATGGTCATTTGGTATCACTTCTCCTCTGTCTCCCACAGAGGGGTAGATTTTAATCCTTCTTCCTTCACTTAGCTGGTAAACATTGCCAAGAATACCTTCGATAGCTGACTCCATGTCATTAACTAGCCATGACACTGCTAGACTGCTGTTTGAGAGTTGATATTGAAGGTCATTCATGGTACTGTTTCCGTCCACAATTCTAGTTAGAGATGGAGGGGTTAAATCTATAATAACTCCCGTTGAGTTAACCCTTGTGTTACCACCAGCTCCGTTCCATGCCACAAGTTCAACAATTACGAAATCACCATCTTTAAACTGGAATTGATTTCTTGTTAGATCACGTTCCATACCACCAATAGATTCAGAGTAGATTAGCTCTGGAACTGAACTGTCCAGTGGATGATGGAAGATGTTGATAGTGTATGCAGCAATGCCAGATTCATAATCGATGAATCCATTCCAGTTAACTTGTACCGTTGTGAAGCTATTGGAGAAGAGATGGTCAATGTTTGGATATGGGCCATCATATATAACACCAGGTAAAGGAGAGCTCGTGTCAATTCGAACTAATGATATAATAATAATAATAATAATAATAATAATAATAATAATAATAATAATAATAATAATAATAATAATACACTAATCACTAATAGCATTGTAATTGGCCTACTCATATTCGGCTACTCTGGGCATTCGAGGAGTTACATCAATTCTGTAATGCAATAAATGTACTTACCACCTGTCGATGTGACAGTGACTGCCATTTTTTCTACAGCTCCATTATAGAAGGTAAGAGTAGAATAATAAGTAGTGTTGTGCGTGAGGAAAAGCCCATTCATGCAAGCCACACCCACTCTCATCTCTGTGGACGTTAAGTTATGTGATGAAACTGGTGTACCTCCAACCATTCGACCTGTAAAACATTGTTAGTGGTTTGATTTGTCAATGTGGCATCAATTTGGTGGGAATTAGAATTAAATTTGGTGGGAATTAAATTTGGCTATTCTGTTAGATTGTATGTAATAGTATACATAATAATATGATCAATGTTTGATATTTGGTGGTGATGTCAAATTTCAACCAAAATTGTCAATAAAAACCGCTATATTATAGCATGTCACGACATGACCTACTAATAATACACATGCACACACACAAATATACTGCAAAATAACATTTCTCTATTGTTAAACTAATCACTGATGAACCACTTACTAATGGACCATTGTATTTCCTCTATTCCAGAATGAGGGTCACTGAATCCATCCCAGTTCACACAGATGGTGTCTGTTTGTTGCTGGTATTCAGAATCTGTTCTAGGAATAGGGCCATCGTACACTTCTCCAGCAACTGGAGGAGTTCGGTCTACTGTAAAGGAGTTTTCTGCAACGAGAATAGACTGCAGACCAGCTGCATTAGAAGTGAATAATAATAGAGTAAATTATATGTAGGTCCTATTATTAGAGGTTCCTTATTTCAGGGTGTTGGAATAGAGGAGTTCCACTGTATACAGAGGTGTCCTCATTTCAGGGTGTTGGAATAGAGGAGTTCCACTGTATACAGAGGTGTCCTTCTTTGGGTTCAACCATATTAGAGTTGTACTTTACTCTCTATAGAAAGGTATTTACAAACCTTCATCAGTAGCTCTCAGTTTGAGCCATACAGGCAGACCATCAGGTATTTCAGCATTTATGACAGCCATTCCATCCTCACTATCCGATTGGTTAATAAGAACGGTCCATCTCAGCACATCTGTATCCAGTTGTGATCTACCTAAAGCTAGCTCCACCCTCTCTAACTGCCCTCCCTCGTCACTAGCTCTGTATACAACTAGGATTTGATTGGTCGATGAATTGTATTCCACATCCACAGCGCTGTCTACTACAGGAGGTGTGACATCAACTATATATGGAGTGCTATGCTGAACTGTGGTGAAGAGGGGACCACCGTATGCAATCTTATTGGTTGCTCTTAGAGTGATGTAATAAGCGGCCTCAGACAGTTGGAGACCAGAGGCGATGCCTGAGTAAGTCCATGCCTCAGGGGAAGTGATTCCCAGTTGGGTGTGTGGGTCGATATGGTCTTGGATGTCACATGATCCAATACTGGTTCCAATGCACCAGGTATATCCAAATATTCCCGATTCTGGATCCAAAAATGGATTCCAGTTTGCTGTAAATTTAGAAACAGATTGGTAAATTAGCTACATAGAGCAATACAAATCAGCACACCTTGCAGAGGTGGCGGAACAGGTCAGGCAGTTACCTGACCAATAATTCTAAGCTACTACCTCTGCTGCTTGTTCATCAATTTGTAAGAGGTAGTGACCCTTTGACCCTTTTGATAATATGTACACATGTATGTGCATGCTTGGGGGGTGGGGGGGAGAGGGGAGGGGGGGGGGGGGGGGAGGGGAGAGGTTGCCTGATTAATCATAAGCTACCACTATCCCTCCCTTGAGTATATATTATATTAATACACACCTTAATAAGAAAAATATTATACTTTACAAGACAATGTACTAAAGAAATAGCTGTTTTAGGGGCCTCAAAACTGGATTTCCTCTGCCGTAAATAATTTCGCATTGCCTTTTAAATCACACACAAATGAGCCGGAATTATATACCTGATAAGTAATTAGTAGCACTCGTGAACCTAGCATCTGTTAGAGGTACGTGTCCATTGAATAGTACAGCTGAACCCAGACCATCTGTGTACAACCTGAAGATGAAGAAAATTGAGAAAATTTTTGTGCTAAATGTTAAAAGTTACATGATTCAAGCAGATTGATTTTATAGGTTAACCTATTAAAAGGACTATTATTAGGCCTGTCTCAATTCTGATCTTCCACAGTGCTCTAAGTTTTACCCAATTCTGCCCCATTAAAACTCATTGCATCAAGTACTGATGTTTATAATGATGCCTAAATACATATAGCTGAGACACTCCCCCAAACTGCCTGCAGAACTCTTTCATCAGCATGTGGTGGACAGTGTGACCACTACCAGATGGTCTATCCTACCAGTTGTTGGCCTAAAATTCTGCTGGCATAATTGGAACAGATTTAGTGATTGGACCAACACCTTAATAGATTCTGAAGAAACTAGCTAAGTCCAATCATCTATAACAACTCACATATCTGCTACTCGAGGTACGACACCATCAATACATCCTTGAATAGGAACATCAGCCATCGTGCAACCATCAGGAAACACACTCTCCAATGAAGTATTAGACGGTCGTATCAAACCAGGAAGGGGAGGAGTTAAGTCTACTAGAAATTGCCCAGAACTCACAATATTTTCGTAACCCAATCCATTTCTCAATCTCAAGTTGAAATAATACATAGTATCATGTTCCAGGGATAGACCTGAAAATTCCACTATGGTTGAGTTCCCAACACCAAGCTTCTCGTAATGATTATACGTTTCTGCTTGCTGAAGGGGTGGGGTGGAGTAAATGTTCTCAAACTGGGAACTGCTGGGACCTTCAATGCTATCATGAAGAATACAATTTGCCACTGGAGAAGAGTAGTCAAAGGATCTACACTCTGGTAGGTTCTCACAGAGGTATGCACAGTTTGACACATTTTCAATGTTTGACACAGCCTCGATGATACCAGTAATCAGTCTACCGCTCTACAGTATTAATGGAGACTATAATGTCATAAAATTTAATGGAATAGTGTGTGTCTGTATTATAGGGGGCACATCTCTATGTAGCTGGGAAGGTGTGCAGTGTCCTCATTAAGGAGGTGTCCTTATTTCAGGGGTAGTCTCTATGTAGCTGGGAAGGTGTGTAGTGTCCTCATTACAGAGGTGCACTTATTTCAGGGGTAGTTTTATACACATCTCTATGTAGCTGGGAAGGTGTGTAGTGTCTTCATTAAAGAGGTGTACTTATTTCAGGAGTAGTTTTATACACATCTCTATGTAGCTGGGAAGGCATGCAGTGTCCTCATTAAAGAGGTGTACTTATTTCAGGAGTAGTTTTATACACATCTCTATGTAGCTGGGAAGGCATGCAGTGTCCTCATTAAGGAGGTGTCCTTATTTTAGGGGTAGTTTTATACACATCTCTATGTAGCTGGGAAGGTGTGCAGTGTCCTCATTAAAGAGGTGTCCTTATTTCAGGGATAGTCTCTGTGTAGCTGGGAAGGTGTGCAGTGTCCTCATTAAGAAGGTGTTCATATTTCAGGGATTAGTCTCTATGTAGCTGGGAAGGTGTGCAGTGTCCTCATTAAGAAGGTGTTCATATTTCAGGGATTAGTCTCTATGTAGCTGGGAAGGTGTACAGTGTCCTCATTAAAGAGGTGTCCTTATTTCAGGGATAGTCTCTGTGTAGCTGGGAAGGTGCGCAGTGTCCTCATTAAGAAGGTGTTCATATTTCAGGGATTAGTCTCTATGTAGCTGGGAAGGTGTGCAGTGTCCTCATTAAAGAGGTGTCCTTATTTCAGGGATAGTCTCTGTGTAGCTGGGAAGGTGTGCAGTGTCCTCATTAAGAAGGTGTTCATATTTCAGGGATTAGTCTCTATGTAGCTGGGAAGGTGTGCAGTGTCCTCATTAAAGAGGTGTCCTTATTTCAGGGATAGTCTCTGTGTAGCTGGGAAGGTGTGCAGTGTCCTCATTAAGAAGGTGTTCATATTTCAGGGATTAGTCTCTATGTAGCTGGGAAGGTGTGCAGTGTCCTCATTAAAGAGGTGTCCTTATTTCAGGGATAGTCTCTGTGTAGCTGGGAAGGTGCGCAGTGTCCTCATTAAGGAGGTGTCCTTATTTTAGGGGTAGTTTTATACACATCTCTATGTAGCTGGGAAGGTGTGCAGTGTCCTCATTAAAGAGGTGTCCTTATTTCAGGGATAGTCTCTGTGTAGCTGGGAAGGTGTGCAGTGTCCTCATTAAGAAGGTGTTCATATTTCAGGGATTAGTCTCTATGTAGCTGGGAAGGTGTGCAGTGTCCTCATTAAAGAGGTGTCCTTATTTCAGGGATTAGTCTCTATGTAGCTGGGAAGGTGTGCAGTGTCCTCATTAAAGAGGTGTCCTTATTTCAGGGATTAGTCTCTATGTAGCTGGGAAGGTGTGCAGTGTCCTCATTAAGGAGGTGTTCATATATCAGGGATTAGTCTCTATGTTAGCTGGGAAGGTGTGCAGTGTCCTCATTAAGGAGGTGTTCATATTTCAGGGATTAGTCTCTATGTTAGCTGCATGATTATAGTTATAATTATTCTTAACCATCTCACCCGTCCAAAGCTGTACAATTCCATCACACTTTCAACACCAATTGGTTGTATGTTAATAAGTGTAACATTAAGAGGGGTCCACTGCAAAGCATCACTGCCAGCTTCTCCGGGGACTCTTCCGATAGCGATCTCCTGTACAATCTCTTCAAAACCAAACTCGTCAAAGAGTACTACAAGTGCTTGGATCTTTGAGGGATGGCTGGAGACCTGACCAATAGGATTCACACGAGCAAGGGGTGGGGACCGATCATAGAAATGGTTGTTGGGGAGAGAACAGGAGGCGAAAGATCGGAGGCCATTGTTGTTGGTAGCAATTACCGTAAATAGTAACTGAGTAGCTGGGAGAAGGGAATGATAGACCGTTAGACTCTGACCTGCTATCTCAATGAATGGGATGATGTCATCTGAATTTATGTACGTCCCGACACCTAAAGTCACATTCAGTGAGCTCTCGGGATCAGTGACGTCAAAGAGTATCTCAAAAGCTGGGTTATTATAGTGTCTCGTTGGCAACTGTCTGACATAACAATTTGATTGGTCAGCTGTGAACATCAAGGGGGTATAAAGAGGAGGTGTGTCATCTGTGAGGAGTCCCTGATAATAGAACTCATCACGGTGGAGGGGAGGAATGGAATAGGACCAGTGGGTGTGGCTCTGAAGGAGTTCTTGATTAGATCCATCATCACTGCCAGTTGTCAACTGGGTGAGTTCAGAGGTCAAGTTGAGAGTTGAAGGAATAAGAATTATATCCATGGTTGAACTGGTAAAATGAAGCCACATAAAGATATATACACAGTGAAGTCACATAAAGGTATACACGTCAGTAATGTGATTGAGGTATACCCATTAGTGATACCACAATAAAGTCACATGATCAGTAATGAGATAACAGTACACCAATCAGTACTAACACAGAGGTATGTATATATGAATTCACATAAAGGTATACCCATCACCAAGTGATCTCGTAATAGGAATGTTTAGATAAATTATTTGACAATACTTACCTTGCCACCATTGGCCAGCTAACTGCTTCCTGTCTGAGCGAGAGAGGAAGTGAAGTCTCTAACATTGTTCCTCTTAGATTCACTGTGGCATAAACTGTAGACCCAACCCTAACTGACCCTTGTGCCCTCGCCAGGAAGGAAGGGGTTATAGGGAGGTCAAGAGTAAGCGATAACAGCCCAGCATTGAGGGAATAGTTTAATTGATATGTTCCGACTATTGAAAAATCTTAAAAAGGAGAAAACAAAAACATTGATAGCTTCTCTCTCCAAGCATAGATTGTATGAATTTGGTAGCATTAATGTACAATATAAATCAAACAACAAAATTTCCTTTCATCTCCATACCCTGGTGGGCTCCTTCACCATGTAACATAATATTCAGGTTACATAGGGTTAATAATAGATACAGTACCATCTACCATAACAATAATACATATTGACAATGGTGTAATCTGAATGATGTAATGTGAATGATGTAATCTGAATGATGTAATCTATGATGTAATCTGAATATGTTAAAGAGCCTGGCTACATTTAGCTTACCAAACTCAACAGGTATTTGTCCGACCATTAGAAATGTGGAACTCTGCAGAAATGTCATAGAGCTAGCTGCTGGAGTCAATATATCATCTTCCCTCACTGTCAGGTCAAAGGGTTGAGGGAATTCATGATTAGGCACGTCTGCATATACAACAAGTTAAAGAGAATTTAATATCTTCTCTTCCTTCATTGCCATCATAAAGCTCTATGAGGCTAGGACTAGGGACCAGAGCCAGACTAGGGATAGGGCCAAGGGACCAGGGCCAGAAACCAGGGCCAAGGACCAAAGCCAGACTAGGGATAGGGCCAAGGGGGAAGGGCTAGGGACCATAGGGACAAAGAACTAGGGCTAGAGGCCAGGCTAGAAAGAGGGCTAGTAATATGATGTTTGTTGAGAATAGTATTTCTAGTACTCACCTATTACAAGAGGATTGCCTAGCAACTCGTGGGTAATTGGATTGGATGATTGTACCAAATTCTGCCTGTCTACTACAACTCCACCTAGATATGTAACAACATCATTGCATTCCAATTCCACACCAACATTTGGTTCCAATCTGGGCTGAAGGAATGAAGTAGGATCCAATCTGTATCCCACTCCATCAATCACTTTGATGATTTCAATGTGGAGGGAATCAGAATTTCCATTCCCTACCAAGTCACCAGCTGTAAAGAACCTCAATTCAGTTCCAATATTTGATACTGGAACCAAATTTGAGAGAATGATATAGACTCCAGTATATGAAGACTCTGCTGGAATCAGAATGAGGGAGTTGGAATAATTTGGAATGAAATATTGATGTTGGATTGAAGCTGGAAGCAGACTAGAATTGAACAATTTGACATAACTAGACAATGGTGAAGGAATGTTATTGGTAGAATCGACTTGTACATCTATTCCTGCATTGAACACACCCCCTGATGTCGATGGATATCTACCACACCCACTACTATCACATGACTTAAACTGCCGAGGAAAATTCGGATGAAACTTTTGTCCAAATATGGCATCAATCTGTTGACGAGAGTTCTCAAACCTGTATATAATGGACGTAAACAAGAAGAAGGATCATAGAAAAGTTTTGCCAGGAAGAAGAGGGCAGATATCTGTATACTCCTTCCTAGATCTAGAGAGATCGATAAATTAAACTGCTTTATAGTGATTTGATGCATGGCTCAATCCAGCCGTCATATGTCAGTTTCACTATAATCTAGCCAATCTATAGACATTATCATCACTAGTATTGTTACTATAATAATATGAGTGTGACCTCAGCTCTACCAAATTAGCTATCAAGTACTCACGCTAGTGTGAAGGCATCAAACCCAGCCCGACTGCCAGAAAATGCTCGCTCTATTCCTTGTCCCGCTGCAATAAGTGCCTCTCCCACTTCATCTGCCAGGTCGATGGTCACTTTGAGGTGGGAGGTGACAACAGAGAGGAGAGATCGCAAGTCTTCCACTTCAGTATCTGATAACTGAGATAGAGTGTATTGACTCTACAGACTTATTGCTCCAAAAATAGAATTGTAATTAATTACATCGACCTGTTATATACACTGACCTATTATATAGATTGACCTGTTGTGTACACTGACCTATTTATATACATTGACCTGTTGTATACATTGACTTATTATACACATTAACCTGTTGTATACATTGACTTATTATACACATTAACCTGTTGTATACATTGACTTATTATACACATTAACCTGTTGTATACATTGACTTGTTATACACATTAACCTGTTGTATACATTGACCTGTTGTATACATTACACTGACCTGTAACAGATCCTTGGCATCGATGGAGGACTGTATGGCTGCTTCCAACACTAACACTCGAGTCTGTGCCTCCCGAAGGTAACTGAGAGGAGATAACCAGAAACTGTTGATACCATAGGGGTCTACCAGCTGTTGCAGGCTATTGTAGGAGGAGCTAAGGGCATCAAAAGCAGCTGCAGAACTATAAATAAATATTGTAATTTTAATAACATAGAAGTTTTTATGGGAAAATAATATTTCTTAGAAAGTAGAGTTGAAGAAAACTTCATTTTGTGGAATAAAGTGTGAATCCATTGTAAAAGTAGCTTGCTATACACTAGTCTAACCTTCTGTAAACATTGAATATCCCTGCCATGGCTTGTTGGGGAGCAGCTGCTATGTATCTGACAAGAAACCTTGACTCAGTGAAAGGAAGGCCATCAACCTGAAGGCTTGAGATGAGAGCTAGTGGTCTTGCTGGGTAAAGCTCATTCAAAGCATCAGAAATAGCCTATTAAATTGAATATACAATAAGAATCTTTATAACATGTGAAATTTTGTGAATCTATGATTAAAATACTTCTGTGAGAAACTCGGTATAGTAGATGGAGAGTGGTGTATTAGTTAATAGAGTTTAAAATACAGAAGAAAGAGAGGACACTTTAAGATTTGAACCACTCCGACTAAAATAAACAAACATGCTGATTATATGTCATGGAGATGAACAATAAAAATGACTGTTTATGTATAACCAATGAAATTAAATGTTTGATAATGCTTCAGGGTTTCAGGGTAAATTATAATGTTACATGGTATAATAATAATATAGTGAAGTTCAGATCTTCACATCTACTAAATATAGTGAAGAACACTGCAGAGAGATGAATGAAGTCACAGAGATAACTATATATGTACTTTGAACTATGCATACACTATTATTAATAATTATATTCATATGTGACGTCATGATTAATAGAGTTGATTACACATGGCAAAAAGACAGTTATCTTACAACTACAAGAAGAAGAATGCTGTGCTATTAGTAGTGATTCTTAAAGCTGTTTCTGCTATATATGCATAACATATACTTACAGAAAGTGAGCTCAATACTGGTGCATAACCCATCGAAAAGGTTTCATTCAGTTGACGATACAGTTCATCAGCTCTTTCCTTCAAGTCAGAAGCCCCAACAGTAATGGCCCCTCTTCGATAGTTATCCAGGGAGTCCAGGACACGGTTGTAACGGGATGGAACATCATTGATAGCCGTCTGTAATTGACTAGTTGCTGACAAGTAAGCAGTTTCAGAGTTTGTGATGAGATTGTATGCATTGGCAAAGTCCTGTGAGATTTGGCTTGCTGCAGATTGTAACCGATTATAATGGTGGGTTGTGATGTTATGTGAGAAATCCTGCATACAATTTATATTGATGTAAAACTTGTGAATATCAGCCACCCCCTCTGGGGATCAGTATATCAACTAGATTGATAGTGGTGAGATATTTATCTTACTCCTCATGTCCTTACACCAAAGCAAGGTATGCATTAAAGGAAAGGATCATAGAGATGTGTATGAAACTACGGACACCTCACTTCCTTAATGAGGACACTGTACACCTTCCCAGCTACATAGAGATGTGTATAAACTACCCCTGAAATAAGGACACCTCCTTAATGAGGACACTACACACCTTTCCAGCATAGAGATGTGTATAAAACTACCCCTGAAATAAGGACACCAAGGAGGACACTGCTTACTTTCCCACCAACATTATCAAACTCTCCCTGAAACAACTCTTACATTTAAAATATTGATGTCATATGTAGCAGTGCCTTGAAGACAAATTTCTGTCCCCCACATTTTAGCATGTTCTTCCCCTTGACTAAGGAGGAGGTTGGCATCAAAAGTGGTTTCATCATAGAGTGAAAAAGTGTAACGAGATGATATAGTATCTGTGTATTAGAAACATGGTCATTTAGGGGTAAAAATAAAGAAACATGGTCATTTACTTATTCTAATCAGGCCTTGGGTTACTGGTCACTGATAATTAATATATTCTACGGAGACTCTGAATGTAACAAAGGTGCTTGCATTGTAACTACCTGTGTCAATGTCGTAGCTATTTCTCACAGTCCTGGTCAAGTCTACGCTTATGTTTGCATCACCGAATTCTCTGTTCCAGTTAACAGTTGGCATCGAAATGTTTAAAACTGCCAATTCTGGATTTTCAACTTGTCGGCGTGACCTGGGAAATAAATTCATAGGTGTCCAATTATCACTTGCAGTGAAAAATATCAAAAAATATTATACCCACAAAAATTTTTAGTCTTGTTTCTTAGGTCTGGTCTGTTGTAGTATAAAATTATATTATGTCCACCCAAACCTGATACATGGGGGAGGGGCTCATATTTTGCTAGTATGGTTACCGATGGTGAGGGGAGGAGGAGAGGAGATGACTGACGTCCCTCTTTCGATGAGGGTGGGTGGAGTAGGCTACAGCTGCAAGATGACTCACTGAGGGATGTGGACTGCTTTCAGCTGTTTGAAAGAGGATTTCTGCTGACTAAAAAGAAAGAAGTATTTCAATACCCTGCTGGATCTAAGTAGCGACGATATGTACCTCATTGGATTGATATCGTCCAATAGCTTTCACTGCTGCATGCTTGAGTGCTAGACTCCCATGATCTGTTGTGACATGATCCACTAAACGAGGGAGGAACCTGGGAGCCATGGAGTTTCCAATACTATCCAGTACGACAGCATGCAGGAGAGAGAGTTGATTGGTAGCTTCATCTCCATCCACTGAGCGACGTAGCCGAGAAGTAGAAGATGAACTGTCAGTCACATGGTCTAATGCTAAGCTCAGGACGTCCATGATCTGATTGGCTAATTGGATGTTGTGCTGCTGAGTAAGAATTTTTGCCATGCCTCCCAGGGAGAGAAGTGCTACATGTTGAAGGTGTGGTGAGACCACACCCACTCCAGTTCCCAGAGGAGTGGGCAGTAACCTCAGAGTAGCCTCCACAGACATCCTATATTATATATCAACTACAATGACAACAACATACAACAGCAACACACAACAACAACACACTACAACACAACAACAATAACATACAACAACAACGACACAACATACAATAATAACATAAATAACAACAACAAAAACATTACTGGTTAGGTGATATTTGACCAGTAGCCAAGTAGATTAACACTTTTTCCACTATATTTTCATCTTCTTCTGCTGACAATAACCCAATCAGAGCCCTGCTGTTCATACCACTAGCCACCAGGGCATTGATGAGTAGAATCTTCCTGTCTGTTGGAACTTCCAGTTCATTCAACAGACTGCCGATATCAGCTGGGTTCAATTGCCTCAGAATTCCACCTAGCCGATGGGAACATTCGGCAATGGGACAGGAACGGAGTGTATGAGTAACGAGAGGTAAAATGTCAGAGAGAGACAAGGTCTCTTGAACCTGAGCAAAAAGGTACAAAAAAAGAAAAGAAAAGAAAAGAAAAAAAAAAAAAAAAAAAAAGAAGAAGAAGAAAAAAGGTTAAGTAATAATAGATAATCCCAGCACCACTAAGCCACTAAGTAATACTGATACAGCTAATGATATTAACACTGATAATCCTAACACTGCTAAGTAATACATATTATACTGACTGATACAGCTAATGATATTAACACTGATAATCCTAACACTGCTAAGTAATACATATTATACTGACTGATACAGCTGATAATACTAACAAAGTTAGTCAATGTTGCTAACAAAGTTAAGGATAATGCTAACATAAGACAGCTGATATTGGTAGCACCACTTTAGTAACACAGCTGACAGGTGAAGTAATTCATGCCAAGTTAATTGTAGTTAAGTCTTGAAAGTTAAAATATTTTTGGAAGCCTGAATCATTTGGATATTGAATTACCCTGAATCTAATTACACACAAATTAATCTAATTAATGGTGCTGTTTCTGAAATAAAATTGAAATTTGGAAATATTTTACTCTAAAAATTTTTTCCAGATTTAGCTACAGTACCTCATTAATGTCCACAATGTCCATAACCACAGCCTGGGGACGCTGCCTGTCCAGTTCTACATGTCTGTCCACCAGAGTGAGGACACTTTGAGAACTTAAAGGGAAGGCAAGGACAGCAAAGGAGGAGGAAGACTCATCCAGTCCTCCATATTGAAGTAGTTCATTGCTCTGTACTGCCATTAGCACTCCATTACTGTCATATCTTAACACCTGGTCATAACCACACACACACAAGAACAAAGAAATTACAGTTGAACATTCCAACCTCCTGAAATAAGGACACCTCTATATACAGTGGAACTCCTCTATTCCAACCTCCTGAAATGAAAACACCTCTGTATACAGTGGAACTCCTCTATTCCAACACCCTGAAATGAGGACACCTCTGTATACAGTGGAATTCCTCTATTCCAACCGCCTGCACACCTCTGTATACATATTGCAAGTTAAGATGCTCACAGCATAAGTATTTTGAGGGTTTATTAGTCCTTTTTTAGCTAGACACTGTTAAATTACCTTATCAACAAAGACATCTCTTCCTCGAAACCCTCTCTCCCTCACCAGATGCACACCTCCTTCACCAATACTCCTCTCAACCACCTCTCCTACTGAGATTAGCTGGCTCAGTGACTTCTTGAAGGCCAGAACAGCCTTACTTTCATCCCTTGGGTAAAATACATGAGCCACACCTCCACTTGTCTCATCCCTGACAAGGCTGAACCAGTTTGACAGGTTTCCAATGGGATTTGCATTGGAAACAGCTCCATGTGAAGTTACCCAAGTCAGAGATAGATTAGAGACCGTCAGAGAAATTTCATTTCCACTATCAGACAATAGCTGCAAGCTTACCTGGTATCATAGCAGGTTATAATATATAGTAGCTAACTTTGTGTATCTTATTCTAACACTGGTAAGTTAAGGCCTGGGTCCAGCATTTGCAGTATAGGTTGTACAAGACCTTGTACAGACCCTGTATAATACCTTGTACTAGCTGTTACATGTAGCAGTGGCATGAAATTACATAAAAAACATAACATAAATGAAGATGTTGTTGTAACTCTAGTGAGTGGCAGTCTGGCAGACATTCAGTTCTTTGAGCTAAAGTCCGAATTGGTTCCCATAGACCTTAATTTGATGGTGCCATTTTGTGCACAATTCAATGGAGATTATGTCATAAAATGGCCAGAAGTCCTTACCCAATTATGTTGTGGCGATGCCATTTTTTATGTCAAGAGAGAACATAGGAAAACAGTGATTTCAGCCATAACTTAGTCAATATATGTTCAATGCAGCCTTCCATTATATACCAAGTATAGGATGCCATTCATGAATTGCACACAAAATCTGAACTCTTTACAGAGATGGGAACAAATTCGGATTTTGACATTTTAATCACAAAATACCATCTATTTTTTGGTCTGCTACAAAGAATATTTTCTCAAATAAGGACCAAAAGGTTGTTAAGCCCACCAAACAATTATATAAACTTTATTTGAAACCTCTATCACATTTATTTTTGGAGTTATGAAAGTTTGAAGTACACTTGTAAAATTGTTGTTAAGTTGTTGGACTCAGGCCTTAATTAACCAGTGAACTTAATTAGCTATGTAGCTAAAGATAGAATACAATAACCTTGGTCGTACTGAATAAATAATCATTATTATAGCCAAAATCATGCAGTGGTGGAGATATTCATGGTTATCAGCCCCTCCCCTTTCTATGAATGATCTCTGTAGCTTGGCAATGTGTGTAAACATAACATCATGCATAAATGCAGCCTCTCAGTTATCTAGCTATGGCTCCAGCTAGCTAGCTGCACACCTTATGGTTGTAACTAGCTCTCTGTTAATTTTATTCCACGCACTGTACTAATTGTGCCTCATATAAATACATCACTTACCCTTGCTTGAATGCTGATGTTGTTGTCTTCGTAGAGCTGAGCTATGCTGGAATAGTTGTAATGGTAAAGGTGTCCTGATTGCAAACCTCCTGTGCCTACTTCAGGAGAGGTGCTTTGCACGGCACCTTCGGCACCTTCGGCACCAATCAGCCACCAACAGAGTAGCCACGCCAAAGTTTCTGCAACTCTAAACATCTTTATGCAACATTCATTGCCTATGTATGCTTAAACGAGCCACGCCTTCTTTCTAGAAGGACATTTCAGGTCAATTTCGTCGCGTGAGTTTTATTTAATGGTGGCCGGCTGGAGGTGTCCGGTTGTGCCCGAAGATTTTACCTAGCTGTGGTAAGAGGAGATGGATAAAGCTATTGATACTACAGCAAAGGCGCTAGCATCGCTGAGTCACCATGTCGGCTCGAACAAAGACCAAGGGCCAAGCAAGGGCTTCCAAACATTGATAAGGATGATAGGCGAAGCAAAGACAAAGCATGTAAGCGGCTGACTGTATGCCTAGCTGTGTGTGTAGCTAAGGTTTAACCCACGTCCAACTCCACGGCTCTGAAGTAATGGTAGATTCAGAGAATTATAGTGTTCCATGTTCCATGACATGCATGGTATTAAACAGCTGGGAGCCACATGACATCCAAATACACATAAAACAATTATATTGTAGAGGATGTAGTTACTTTCTTCATGGCATGGCAATGTATGTAGACATGAAGCCCACATGTTCACCCAATAATGCCATGGCATGGTAAAGGAGTGCTATTTCTACATCTATGTGAAGTAATAGCTTTGAACCCCAAGCTTCTTTGGGAAAGAATTGAAAGAGAGAGCTTGCTATACATTGTTTATGCATGTAGAAGAAAAACAGATAATCCAGATAGTAAAGTATTCTTCCATCCCTTTATGTTTAGTTTTTATAAGCTGGCTAATTACAGATCACTAGCTACCAAGTTTCCATATTAGATGCTAGAGAAGTGTATACTTGATTTTTCTTATCAAAGGATGACTAAGACTGGGACTAGAGCTACTAGGGCTGGTGGCTGGGAGGCTGCTGGGCAGAGCTATTAGGGCTGGGACTGGGCCAGAGCTACTAGGGCTGGGACTAGGGCCTGAAACTAGAGCTAGGGCTAGGACTAGATCGTGGATTAGGAGGCAAGGGCTAGGAATAGAGCTACTAGGGCTGGGAGTAGGAAGCGAAGGACTGGAACTAGGGCTAGGACTAAGGCTTAGGCCAGTAGAGTGGTTGCTTTATCATGTGATATGTATAGGAAGAAGATAGAATTATCCGTAAGGAATCAATTTTCTTGAAGGAGAAGATAGGAGCTGCTGATGTATCTCCTGTAAGTTAAATAGTGATTGGATCAATTGTCAGTTATTAGTATTATATTATGCAGCGTCAGATGCGTGAGCTACTAATACGGCTGATATACTGTGAGATGTTAGGGGTGGAGTGTTCTTGGGGTTATATCCATGCCATCAAAATGACACAGAGTGGAAATATTATGGACAAGAGAACAGGTATGTTTCTCATTTCATGGTATTGGAATAGAGGTATACAGAGGTGCCCTCATTTCAGGGTGTTGAGTTCCACTGTATACAGAGGTGTCCTCATTTCAGGGTGTTGGAATAGAGGAGTTCCACTGTATACAGAGGTGTCCTCATTTCAGGGTGTTGGAATAGAGGCGTTCCACTATAATATAGAGGTGTCCTCACTTCAGGGTTCCACTGTATACAGAGATGTCCTTATTTCAGGAAGTTGGTTGCATATTTCAGTGTATATGTTTGTCTTTTATAGGGTATTTAGCTACTTCTTTATTTCTCCACGAGAATCATGAACTCAATATGTTACTAGTCAACACACTGCAAAGAGTAAGTCCCCTTTATTCATCAATGCCACACCCACTCATGCCACACCCTTTACTCAGGATCTGAAGAGTTCTAACATGCTACTGGTTTCCATGGCACTCATCATTATCTGCAAGCTGATTGGTTCCGAGATGATTCCTCCTCTTCTCCCTCTTATCCAAGAAAAACTGCACCATCCAAAGTATTAAACCTTTAACCCTGTGTATTTGGTATTATTAATCAATTAACCCCTTTTCTTCCAGGGAACTAGTTCGT
Organism: Diacarnus erythraeanus; assembly: GCA_964016965.1. Taxonomy (NCBI): domain Eukaryota; kingdom Metazoa; phylum Porifera; class Demospongiae; order Poecilosclerida; family Podospongiidae; genus Diacarnus; species Diacarnus erythraeanus. Next base: position 8,207,526 of record OZ024670.1, on the reverse strand, counting down.
AAGAAGGCAGTTATGGTTATGCACCATTTTTACTCTTTGTCTCCCAGCACTGTCAGTCATTTGGAAGATGATTTTCGTCGTGTGATTAGCGATAAGGATCCAGGGGTCATGGAGGCAGCACTGATCCTCTTCCATGACATGATCACTGTGAGTTTGGGGTTGAGGGGACATGTAAAATGTATCTGTGGTTGGGCCAAATATTCAGTAAATTACTTTTATTTAATGATTTTACTTTTAAAATCAATAAGTAATTATTATCTCTAATTATCTGAGTATTTCAATAGTATAATATTCTCATTGCTTCCTCACCGTCTCTTATCAGTTCTTTCTCCCCCTTTTCCTCTCTTTCTTCCTCTCTTTCTTCCTCTCTCCCTCCCTCTCTCCCTCCCTCCTTCCATCCTCCAGGACAACCCTTCTCAGTTCAAGAACTTGGTTCCCTCGTTCACTAACATCCTATCACAGGTCATAGCCAGGAAATTACCCTCTGACTTTGATTACCATAGCGTCCCAGCCCCTTGGATACAAATAAGACTACTAAGGTACCCATTGTTCGTAGTTACAATTTATCCATAGTCACCATAGTTACCGTTGTCTATAGCTTACCATAATTACCATTATCCGTGTCTTATAGGTTACCATAGTTTTTAGTTATGTTACCATAGTTACCATTGTCCATAGTTACAATTGTCTTGTAGGTTTTTATAGTTACCATTGTTCATATCTACAATTGTCCATAGTTACCATTCTCCATTGTTTTTAAATTTAGGATGTATTTAGTTAAAATCCATTCCTGGTTCACTTGAGCCCTAGGAATATTTCCAAAACTATAAACACTAGCAGACTCCTTATCACAAGGCCTTTCACTTTCTCTATGGAGCTCCAAACCATCCCCTTACTAGTTACCTGTACATTTCATAAGCAAGCACACAGTGTGCTGTGTTACCAGGTTCATGGATTTTTCCAAAATCTGTGGATTTTGGCTGCAGAAAATTGTCTGTGGATGGATCAGGGCCAAAAGTAGAGTTCTGTGGATTTTTCTGCTTATGGCTGTAATAAGATTATCCTTTATGAAATTCATTTCTAAAATAGAGGCCCTCTATCTCATCATGCACATAACACTCAATCAAACAATCATGGTTTTCAGTGTCAAAGTGTCAATTAGAAAATGGTGGTTTCTGCAGCTTCATACAGTAGGGAGCACATTCCCCTCCTGAATCCCCCCCTCCCTTACAGTGGCCTTTGACCACATAATCATCAAATCCTTGTTTACTCTGTGGATGTTTTTTAGACAGCAACCTGGCAACACTGAGTGTGCCATTGATTGCACAGAAAGTGGCTAAGAAAAAATCAGTGACATGCTTGGCAATCTATCTACCTATGTAGATACTTTTACTATAAGATCAGTGTCCAGGACTCAAAGGGATCATGGTTTAGTGATGAATTTAAAATTATGACACATTTAATCTAGAATTCTTGCTCTACTTGGAGCAGATGACTTGAAGTCCAGTGAACAGCTATATCCTGTCGTTGAAAAATGCATTGCTTCCGCTGAGTGTAACTCAAATATTGGTCAAGGTGAGGAGGTGTGGTCTGGGGATGGGAGGGGAGGTGGGTGGTAGTCCAGGTGTGTCATTATCAAAGAACACTTTTTGCTTTAGGAATGAAATTTATGGAAGGTGTCTAATAGTTTAGTTTCCCTACACTTTTGGTGTCATGTGATATTATATTATGTATAATTAACTCTATTCCCACCTTCTGTCCCCACCCTCTTTTCCCAACCTTCTGTCCCCACCCTTTTTTCCCAACCTTCTGCCCCCATCCTCTTTTCCCACCCTCTTTTCCCACCCTCTTTCCCCACCTTCTGTCTCCACCCTCTGTCCCCACCTTCTGTCTCCACCCTCTGTCCCCATCCTCTGTCTCCACCCTCTGTCTCCACCCTCTGTCCCCACCTTCTGTCTCCACCCTCTATTCCCACCTCTATCTCCACCCTCTGTCCCCACCCTCTGTCTCCATTCTCTTAGCTATTTCTTATGAGTGTATTCGTACTATTGCCTCCATTTACCCAAACTCCTCCCTCATTGAAAAGGCGGCTAAAACCATTGGTCGGTTCGTGACTGCATCAAATAACAACTGGAAGTACCTTGGAATTAACTCTTTAGCATCTCTCGTTCAGATTAACCCCAAATATGCTGCCGATCACCAGGTGGTGGTCATAGACTGTCTGGATGATCCTGATGACACGCTAAAGAGAAAGGTGTGGTTATGTCATGTGTCAACATCGTGTGACTAATATCATGTGATTTGCATATAATATCATGTGACTACATCTGATTCTGATTATGTGATAATTCCTCACTGTCATGAGTTCTCCATATCACTTGACTTTATCAATTAACCCTTTTAGACCCTTGACTTGCTGTATAAGATGACAAACCCTTCCAATGTAGCTGTGATTACCGATCGTCTGGTCTCCTATCTTCACGGCACCAGAGACGAGTATATCAAGTCTGACCTGGTGTCTAGAATCACTCAGCTGGCAGAGAGGTTTGCACCCGATAATCTCTGGTTTATTCAGACTATGAACGCTGTGTTTGAGCTAGGTAAGTGTTGGAATAAAGTTTAAAAAATTGTTTTGCAGTGGAAAATTTTGTGGTTTGTATAAAATATAGAACTTAATTTTAGAATTTTAATTTCAAATTTTCAGTTGAAAAGATTTTTCCCAACTAGTCATTAAATTAGAGGAATTATGACACACCCTTGTAGGTGGGACTTTAATTATGACACACCCTTGTAGGTGGGACTTTAATTATGACACACCCTTGTAGGTGGGACTTTGGTTCGAAAAGAAGTAGCACACAATTTGATGCGTCTGATCGCTGAAGGAACTGAGGATGAGGAAACTGACATGGAATTGAGGTTAGATGCGGTGTCTTCGTACCTTGGACTCTTGGACAAACCACACCTCCCTGATATACTCGTTAAGATCATCTGTTGGGTGAGTATAAGGAGTTAAATAGAAACCTTTGACTATCAAATAATGTCTTCCTCTGTCTTTCTTGTCTGTCCATCTGTCTGTCTCTCTCCTCTGTCTTGTCTTTCTCTCTGTCTCTGTCTCTCTCTCTGTCTCTCTCTCTGTCTCTGTCCATCTGTCTCTCTCTCTGTCTCTGTCCATCTGTCTCTCTGTCTGTGTCTCTCTCTGTCTCTGTTTCTCTCTGTCCATCTGTCTCTGTCTCTCTGTCTGTGTCTCTCTCTGTCTGTCCCTATCTCTGTCTTTCTGTGTCTCTCTGTGTTCATCTGTTCATCTGTCTGTCTCTGTCTCTCTTTCTGTCTCCATCTCTCTCTCTGTCTCTTCTGTCTTGTCTGTCTATCCTTACAGGTTGTAGGTGAGTATGCTTACCTTGTAGAGGACATCGACATAGAGTCCATCTTAGACAAGATGACTGTTCTCTTGGGGTCAAGGTTCACGGAAGCAGACACAGCAGGGTGGGTAGTGACAGCTATAACCAAACTGGTATCTCAACTTGGAAGGTTACCAGAGAGTGTCCAATCACACCTAGCAGTCTACCTCACCTCTACAGCTACCGACATACAGCAGGTCAGAACTCTGGGAGTTCCAGAGGTGTCCTCATTTCAAGAGTAGTTTACACACATCTCGGGAAAGTGTGTAGTATCCTCATTAAGGAGGTGTCCTTATTTCAGGGATAGTTTTATACACATCTCTATATAGCTGGGAAGGTGTGCAGTGTCCTTATTTCAGGGGTAGTTTATACACATCTCTATATAGCTGGGAAGGTGTGCAGTGTCCTCATTAAGGAGGTGTCCTTATTTCAGGGGTAGTTTATACACATCTCTATGTTGCTGGGAAAGTGTGCAGTGTCCTCATTAAGGAGGTATAGCATGTCTGAGTTGATAGAAGCTTATCTTATAAAGTAACGTGGTGATATTTCAGCGCTGTAGTGAACTAGTGGAGCTATCCCAAGACATATCTGTGATGCAAGAGGTTATGCCGCTAGATTCATCCTGCGAGGACCTCGAGGTTGACTCCTCCCTTTCTTTCTTGGATGGCTTCGTCTCTGAGGCACTTGCAAAAGGGTCATCTTCGTATAAACCCCCTCATCTACGAGTAGCCTCACCTCTACCCAAAGCACCAAGTCAGTGTATCTATAATATTAAAATAATTATTCTTCTTGGGAAGGTGGTATCACAGGATAGGTGTTTGTCTAGTGAAGATTATGGGGGAGCAGTCATGATCAAAAACCCAATCATAATTCTGTATTACCCTTAATCACCCCCTGAATAACTCCTTAATTACCCCTGAATAACTCCTTAATTACCCCTGAATAACTCCTTAATCACCCCTGAATAACTCCTTAATTACCCCTGAATAACTCCTTAATCACCCCTGAATAACTCCTTAACTATCCCTGAATAACTCCTTAATCACCCCTGAATAACTCCTTAACTATCCCTGAATAACTCCTTAATCACCCCTGAATAACTCCTTAATCACCCCTGAATAACTCCTTAACTATCCCTGAATAACTCCTTAATCACCCCTGAATAACTCCTTGATTACCCCTGAATAACTCCTTAATCACCCCTGAATAACTCCTTGATTACCCCTGAATAACTCCTTAATCACCCCTGAATAACTCCTTGATTACCCCTAAATAACTCCTTAATCACCCCTGAATAACTCCTTGATTATCCCTAAATAACTCCTTAATTACCCCTGAATAACTCCTTAAATAACTCCTTAACTATCCCTGAATAACTCCTTAACTATCCCTGAATAACTCCTTAACTATCCCTGAATAACTCCTTAATTACCCCAGAATTACCCCTGAATAACTCCTTAATCACCTATTAATTATCCCTGAATTACTCCTCAATTATTCCATGAATTTCCATCATTAACCCCTGATATTAAACAATAACTGCTAACTTTGTCTATATATTCTAGTATATTTCCATGTCTGAGGTTAGTAGACTTGTTATTCTATTAATCTCCTCAGTATACTGACAGTGCCTATTTCTAGGTGTGCCATCTTCTATCAAATATGAACCATACGCACTCCCTCAAGCTAACAAAACTTACTACCCTCAGTCTAAGGTGGACAGCCCTACTTCTCAGAGGGCAAGAAAAGACTCCAACCACACCCACTCACAGCCCCAGGCCTTAAATGATGCTAATAGAAAGGCAACCACCAACTACACTTACACTGCTAAGGATGAGTAAGTTTCTGGGGACAATTCCAGACACCTTTGGACATATTAAAGTGTCCTGATTAGAGGTGTGGCCTCATTTCAGGGATAACAGGGGATTGGAATAGAGGTTAGAGGTTCCACTGTATACAGAAGTGTCCCCATTCAGGGGGTAGGAATTGAGGAGTTCCACTGTATTTTATGGTGTTTGTACTTAAAGTTACCCTTTGTGTAGTGGTCTTGCTGTAAAGGAGAGAAAATGGGGAAAGACAGGATACAATAAATCACCCACACCAGTCCTTCGTGAAACCACACTCCCTGAAATATTAAAGGACAATCTAGACTCCGAGCAGCAAAAGGGTGGAGCCAGTGATTCGATCATAGGAGAGGAAGAAGTAGATGGAAAAGACCAACCTTCAGCTGAGGTTAAATACATTTCTAGGATTCTAACTATGGTAGTTTGGAATAGTGAACCACCCTGCTTCTTTAGAGTGCTTACCCTGCTCTTTAGAGAGTTCTACAGGTCAAAGGGTGGGCCACACTGCCTCTTAGAGGGTTCTAACACTGAGACAGGTCAAAGGGTGAGCCATCCTGCCTCTTAGAGGGTTACAGGTCAAAGGGTGGGCCATCCTGCCTCTTAGAGGGTTCTAACTGAAGGGTGGGTCATCCTACCCCTTAAAGGGTTCTAACACTGAGACAGGTCAGGGGAGGGGGGCATTCTGCCTCTTAGAGGATTCTAACTTGAGGAGTTGGCCTCTGCTTTGATGTCCCTCTATTTTTCAGGTTAACCCTATCCAAGCCTCAGTCCTTCCTGTATCAAAGGAGGAGCTGAAGAGAAAGAAATTGGCTAATCAGTTGTTTGGGGGTCTCAGTGGACCATCTCGTGCCCCCAAGGTCAAGCAACAAAGGAAAGGTAATTTAAAGGAACATGGCCCTACCCCACCCACACCACACCCACTCTGTGTAACTGTCCCCAACCATCTCTTGAGTTCTTTAATCTTCATTGTTGCAGGATCTACTGAGGGAGGAGCTAAATTTGGCACCACCTCCAGTCCAAGTAGGGGGGGTATGGCCAGAAACAAGCCAGATGCAACTGGAGATATGAAGAGACATCGACAACAGCAAGAACCTCAGGTGGATCTGTTACTGGATTTACAGGTTTGACAAGAAGATAGGGAGGGGCACATATACACACAGAGATATATGTAGTGCAACCTTTAGAGGTTTGGTGTTATACTGTATACAGAGGTGTCCTCATTTCAGGGTGTTGGAATAGAGGAGTTCCACTGTATACAGAGATGTCCTTATTTCAGGGTGTTGAAATAGAGGAGTTCCACTGTATACAGAGATGTCCTTATTTCAGGGTGTTGAAATAGAGGAGTTCTGTATACAGAGGTGTCCTTATTTCAGGGTGTTGGAATGGAGGTATTCACTGTACACTTTTCATTTCATTAGGAAATTGATTTTTCATCTCCTGGGGTTCCTCCCTCAGGAGGTCCTGATCCTCCTCTACCACTCCCTGCTGCCTTGTCAAACCCACCAAGTTCCACACTCCCAGTGACTTCAACTGGTTTGTTGTCCAACATGGAGATTCATGACTCATTTCAACCAGCTCCTACTGCTATCCTCCCTGTCACCATCCCCCCTGCCACCATTCCCCCTGCCACCATCCCTCCTGCCGCTGTCCCCCCTGCTGCTGTCTCTCCTGCCACCATCCCTCCTACCCAGAATGACCTTTTGGACCTGTTGGATGGCCCGGTTTCAGCGCTGATAGACAACACTTCATCACTAACATCTGGTAACCAGTCAGACTTGTCACTGATTGGAAACTTAAAAAACACCAAAATTTAGGAGATTTTTCTGGTTTCATGGGCTCTCTAGCCACGAAAAAAATCTCACACAAAGTTTTCTAGTGAAATCTCTATAACCACGAAAAAATTTTACACAAAAATTGATTACTTGAAACTAAACGAAAATTCCCATTATGACAAGTGAATGTGTATAATCTTTATTAACCAGTAAGACCTTCATCTACCTTTATCAGCTTAATTTTCTCTGTTTATTGTTTTGAAGGGCCATTGGCAGGGGTGGATCCAGGGGAGGGGCATTGAGAGCAATTGCTCCTCCCCCCAGCCTCCCATCCTTGGGTAGACTATGTCTTATTTTCTAAGTTAGAGAACTTCTTTAAAATTTTGCACCATTTGAAAATTTTTAAGGTGAACTATTACCTAGTGGTGTCACATGGATATCATTTATAATGACCTATTCTTGGTATACGACATTAGAACTTTCTGTTCCCCCCCTCACCCTCCTCCACCCTCTAGACCCCACCCCCCTGAATTCCCAGGGAACACTTGCTCTAACGTTATTTGAGACCCCCGTGAGTTCCATCCGAGTCCCCCAGGAGTATACCCAATTTCCTATATCCCCTGACTGTGAGAATAAGGACATTTGCCAGGATACTAATCTACGAGTGTCGCTGACGAAGGTCTTCAAACCGGCTGAACTAGTTCTGGTGTTTTTTCTCACCAACCAGAAACAGGAGAAGTTATCAGAGGCAAAAATGGTAATAGACCCGCCCACTACAATGAAGGCGTCCAAGGGGGAAGAGAGCCTGTCCTTCACTGTTGATCTATCTGGATTTGCAAGTGTATGTATGCAGATATACAAATTACCTGCTGTCCACCATAAATCAGGTTATATCTAGACACTTACACTGATGCTGAGGTCCATGTGGTAACAACAACAACAACAACAACAACAACAATAAATAATGTTATTGTTTATTATTATTATGACAGTGATGATGTCAAAGTTTTTACACATTTTTACCTAGGCAAAAATAAAGTGGCAGTGAAATTAACCAGATCTATGGTATATGGCAATGGTTTATTTTTGTGGGGCAACATTTTTGCTTATGTAGTCTAAAAGTCCAAGAAACAAAAATTAATTTTTTAAACTAATTATGTTATAAGGTGTATATTTCTATAGGCTACCCATGTTATTGTGTTAACCCCTTCTTCTCCTGCCATCAACATGAGTATCCATGGACAGATCTCTTACAAGGATCATATGTCCACCACAAGACGCCTCTTCTTTGATGTCTCTATCTACATATCTGATGTGATAAGGTTGGTGAAGACTTAACCAAGAGGTGTGCAGGATATTGATGGCTGTCTTCAAACTAATACTGTAGCCTGTAGGACAGCCTCTCTACAAGGGACAGTAGACCTGATCCCAATGTGTCCTTTATTTAGAGGTTCTAGTGTAAATTGACCTCTGAGATAAGGACAGCCTCCCTACAAGGGACAGTAGACCCAATCCCAATGTGTCCTTTATTCAGAGGTTCCACTGTATCTTAGTGTGAGTTAACCTCTGAGATAAGGACAGCCTCCCTACAAGAGACAGTAGACCTGATCCCTATGTGTCCTTTATTCAGAGGTTTCACTGTATCTTAGTGTAAATTAACCTCTGAGATAAGGACAGCCTCCCTACAAGGGACAGTAGACCTGGATCCCTATGTGTCCTTTATTTAGAGGTTCCATTTTCCCCTCTAGACCTCTAAAGATAGTGACTCAAGAGTTTGGGAAGACTTGGGGGACATTCACTTATGAGAAGAAGTTGAAGCTTCCCTCTCCATCTTCTGTTAAAAGCCCCGCTCAGTTCATGGAAGTGATGAAGACCAAATTCAACTTTCATCCTGTGGAAATAATAGGTAAGATAGTGGGGTGTGGCTTGTCAAAAATAAGAGGTGTGGTGTATACAGTTACATTTTATACACTACTTTCTTACCATGATAATGCTAGGAGAGTTTGGCAAAAAAAAAAAAAAAAAAAAAAAAAAAAAAAAAAATTATGCATTGCCATGGTATTGGCAGTTGTTGTCATGGCAATGGTAGTCATCTCATATGTGTCATTGATAACCAACAATCGTCATGGCATTGTCAGTTTTTTGGCAACGGTAGCCAGTGTGTGTCATTGATAACCAACAATTGTCATGGCATTGTCAGTCATTGTCATGGCAATGTTAGTATGTGTCATTGATAACTGTACTGGACATTAACTGGAATTATACATGTAACCTTTGACCTAACAGTTCACACCCTTCAATATAGATTCCTCTTCTTACCTATAGGTATGGAAGGGATATCAGCAGGTAGATTTCTCCCCTCCACTGTGTGTCTGGTTCATGGAAAAGTGCAGAAGTCTCACCTTGACTTCTGGGTCCGAACTCCAAGTAACCTTCTTACTGAATCAATTGCCAAGTTGGCCCAAACTCTATTCAAATGAATTCAATTATTAGCTTAAAAAAATATTTTTTAATTGCTATTATTTTTACTCAACACAAGTGAAAGGGTGTGGGGAAAGGGAAAGGGAAAGGGTGTGGGGAAGCCAATTGAGGAGTGAATGATGGTCAAATTGTCGCCAGACCAGTGACAATGGCTTCTAGCTACTAACTAATGTTTGAGGTAGCTACTGAAGATAAGAACACAGGAGAGCATTGGCCTTTCTGGCCATATCCTTGCATTTACAGAGGATGTCCGTGCTATCTGAAAGATTGTAGCTACAGCAAGATTACCTAGAAAGTAGATGTACAGCAAAGGTGAGACAAAACTGCAGAAGGATTTGGTAGGACTGGCTTTGAAGTGAGAAGAACTGTGTCTTCTAGGATTAGCTAAAGATCAGACCATGGCTTCCAGCAAATGGAGTGCTCTTCCTTCAATTTATTTGGATGCATTAGCTACTTTTTACTCTCAAATATTCACCAGGAGTGAGGTACACTTTAGGTGGAGGGTCTATCAGAGCTTTTGGATTTGCAGGTGATGTTGTTTTACTTACTCCTAGTCTGTAAAGATGTTAGCTAGCTAGCTAGCCGTATGTGGCACTACATTTGAGAGACTCCAAACTCCTTAGGGCAAGTATTCCCCCAACGTCTTCAGCTTTTGTTAGATACCATCTTAAACAGAAACTGGATCACCACACTTAATAATCCTCTGCACAAAAGAATACCAAATCAAATGTCTTGGAAGCAACTAGAAAACAACCAGAAACAGTGGAGACTTTTTGCAGAAAGTGCCCTTAAGAGCACATAAGTGCATGATAAGTGACCAGGTTTGAAGCCAAACTGTATAATTCAGATGTCAGTTATAGGTTACCCACAATTATTGTTATAAGTGGCTAGTCACGCCCACTCCGCTCGACCCTCCACTACCATGCCCCGCCTATTCTTCGCACCCTTCCTTTCCTGTTAGTATGCCCCGCCTTCCCGTCTGTCGTTCAAGCTTCGCACACACCTGTTAACATGCTCCTCCCACTCAGCTAGTATAGTTTACAATGGATAGTGGTGTAACATCCAAAGATGGTAAGTAAGCTTATTAATTTTATCTCTCTGTATTGCAAATAATGGTGTGATGGGTGTGTTTGATCGGCAGTTATCTGTTAGATCTCTACTCTCTTGCTAGTATGTAGTAACTGTTTCCTGGCCGGCAGATTTAATGAGACAAGGGGGGATTTTGTACTGTGTAGGTCTATTCGACAGTAGTGCTAGCTAGCTAGCTATCAGCTATTCTCATCTGTACAGATACAGCATTCGTTGGTAGTAGCTGGTACCAGAATGACTGAGAGCTCTGCCCCCCTGTTGAAGCAAGGGGAAGGTATAGAGGTGTGTTTAGTAATCAACTCTCTCTCTCTCTCTCTCTGTAATTTGCATAGTTGTTAGGAAGCAGAAACCGTGAGTCAATGAATAAGAAAATGGTCTTGGGACTTGTTTCTCCAAGGAAAACAAAATAAGGGTGCTTCTATGTGTAAACTCCTTACATTATTAGCTACGGCTGTAATATATCTGTTTAGAAAGCAGAAACCATGAGTCAATGAATAAGAAAATGGTCTTGGGACTTGTTTCTCCAAGGAAAACAAAATAAGGGTGCTTCTATGTGTAAACTCCTTACATTATTAGCTACGGCTGTAATATATCTGTTTAGAAAGCAGAAACTGTGAGTCAATGGATAAGAAAATGATATCTTGCAGAGCTCTCAACCTAAGAATTACTATTTCAGTATTACTGGTTAGCTACTTCAGTATTTTGGTGAGCATTTCAGTAATTCCCCCCCCCCCCCCCCCCCCCCTTGTTCCATTCCATTTATTAGTAAATAAACAGATAAAGAAATGATACATGAGCCATTACTGTTCTGGTTGTTCTTTGTTAATACAATAAAATCAGACTTGCATGATTTACAATGAGCATACTGGTCACCGTTAGAGCTTGCTATGATGCCATCAGGGAGCTTCCAAGAGGCCTTGAACTTCCCTCCAGCTAGACACTTCTTTTTTGTAGCTTCCAGTGCAAATTCTTTCTAATAAAAGCCCACCTGCATGTAAAACTAGCCCTATTTCCGTAGTCCGTATTCTGAAGGTAGTTTCAGTACAAATTACGGATGAATCCGTAGGGTTGAGAGCTCTGTCTTGGGACTTGTTTCTCCAAGGAAAACATTTTAGACTATAATAAGGATGTTTCTATGTGTGTAACCTCCTTACATTAACATCACGCTAAGGCTGCTGTAATAATATACAATAAGATTACTGTAATATACCATAATAAGATTACTGTAATATACCATAATATTATATAATAAGAAGAATAGGAATTTTGCACATAGAGGCACCCTAAAATTAGGTAAACAGCATGTGTTTGTTCTTCATTGACAACTTCCCTGAGAGAGAAATGCCTTTGTTCATTCTTGTATAGCTACATCATTCTTTTTTAATGTGATAGCTATGTGGCATTAAATGCCAAGCATGTGTACTAAATCACATAAAGAGTGTGTACAAAATGTACATATGAAGGTTAGAAACAAGGATAGGAGTGGGGGCTGATCCAGGGGGGTGAATTTGGTGACATGTCACCCCCCTCTTCTTAATTTTAATGATATTCATAATTTTCATATTGGTATCAGCAACAAGAAAACTTCTAATAGTCATTTTCTAGGTGAAATTATTTAAGTATGTCACAAACTCCTTGAATATCTATTGAATACTGGAAATAAGTGGGTATGGCAACCACAAATTAACGCATTTTTGCGGCAAAATTAATTAAAAGTCGCCAATTTTCTGGATCAGCCACTGAGGAGACAAGCTTGAGGAACACATCAGCTATAGTGCTCTCAGCACCTAGTATACATGAACAGTATAGTCTTAACTGCAACACTGTGACAGTAAACTTGCCTCTGTCTATGCAGGGGCAGATCTAGTAATTTTGATGGAGGAGCGGTCCAGGTGCATGGCTATAAGGCCACAGTGAGGGAGAGGAAGTGGGAGGAGGGTGTACCCACTCCTGCACTTCCCAGCAGAAATTTGGCTTTACCCTTTAGAGACAATAAAACATGATAGTCAAATTATGATAAAATCATTTGGGAGGGTCCTGAACCCTCCCCCCTACTCCACCCCCCTCCACCCCCCTCCACCCCCGTATCTTTCCCTGCTGTGGTAGACATCTAAATACTTAAATTGCTCTGTATAATATATTATTAATAATGTCTTCCCTTCTTCTCTCCCTCCAGAAGCCATTGAAGAGTCACTCCTCAGTTCTGGGACTGCTGCTGATGTCAGCAGCTCTTTCAGTAAATCTAAAGAGAGAGATATTCTGAAATCTGCCGATACAGCATGGTATGAACCACACCCCTCTCATCTTATGTACCCTCTAGTAAACTTAAGATAATATCATGTCTTCTTCGTAGGTATGTGTTTGACAATTTGTCATGTGACCAAGCTGAGAGTTTGTTACGTCAGCATGGACAGCATGGTACATACTTAGTTTCGCATTTTCTCGAACCTGAGAGCTATAGACTATCCATCCAACTTAAGTGAGCACAACTAGCTGTCTAGTAAAATGGTTATATCTAAACACATATACAGAGGTGTCCTCATTTCAGGGAGTTGAGTTCCACTGTATACAGAGGTGTCCTCATTTCAGGGAGTTGGAATAGAGGAGTTCCACTGTATACAGAGGTGTCCTCATTTCAGGGGGTTGGAATAGAGGAATTCCACTGTATACAGAGGTGTCCTCATTTCAGGGTGTTGGAATAGAGGAGTTCCACTGTATACAGAGGTGTCCTCATTTCAGGGTGGGATTCCACTGTATATAAATGTTACATATATTATATCTGTGCATGTTACAGTGAGAATGATGACAGTGCTACATTCAAGCACTCTACTATTACAATTGATGCAAATCGTGTCTATCATCATGAAGAACTGGTAAGCTGCTATTACAGCTATCTACATGCCAGGAAAATGCAGTGATGTAATGATTATGTCATGTGTTTCAGTCTGGGGATTTTCCCACCATAGAGAGTGTGGTTGAGGCAGTAAGAATTCACCTAGGAGTGACTCTTGTTCCAATATTCCACAAATACAGTTGAGTTACAAGTAGCTGTCCCATTTTCATCATGCTGTATGATGAACGAAGGGGAATAGAACATGGAATCTCCTCCCCCCCCCCCCCCACACACACACACCCTTTCTCTTTTGTCACAACTTTTAAGGATTAACCCTCTAAACTCTTCATGTTAACCCCACATTTTAACCCTTTTTCACAGATGAATTTGAGATTACAACATGTGAATCTATCGACAAACCACCTGAATATAACCAGGCTACAAAATATCCCGTATGCTACTAAGTTACTAACTATAAATACTATAGAAACCTCCCATCAGTGTAAGTATTAATTATTAGTGACTTTAAGGTTTGTTTACCCTTTACCAGACATAATACTGACCCCTTATCAGATTGAGTCCATGGTTATCAATGTTAATTGTACATCATCCAGGAAGCTGCCAGGAAGACCCTCCCAGTTATAATTCCCGTGTACCCAACCCTTAGACGACTAATGAAGAGAGAACAGCAAAGCAGCATGGAATCAGTATCAGAGCCTGGATCCATTCTCGGTAATTGGAACCAATCCAATTTCCTAGTACTATAACCCCTTATCCTCTTTAGTCTCCTTTGTATTATAACCCCTTATCTCCCTTAACCTCTTGATACTTGACTAACGTCCCCTTGACCTTCTTAATACCATAACCCCTTGTTCTCTTAATTTCCCTCATACGATAACTAATTTCTCTCATACGATAACCCCTAAATTATATCAATAGCACTCTCTATACACATTTCAACTTTATTAGATTCCAATGTTGAAGCCACACCTCCTGAGCAACACCACGGTTGCTGCTGGAAGGCGTTCCATACAGATGTGAATGGGAAGTGGTACAAACCGCACAAGGCCGGTTTCATCACCGGATTCTTCCTGGTGATTGGTTGGGTGATCTTCCTTGTGTTGTTCGGCTGGTTATTCGCTTTGGCTATAATATTAGTGCTTGGGCTTGTGTTGTGTGCGTGTCTCATAAACTTTATCGCCACTGGGAGATGCGATGTAATGGAGGACGAAGAAGAGGAGGGGGAAAGAGAGGCCATTAGGGGCCTTAGGGGAAGGCAGAGGGACGCACCCCCATCTCGATATGCTGGAACAGCTCAGTAATAATAGTAGCTAGTGATAATATTATAATTCATTGTGTTTTCATTTTTTTTATACATTTTTTAATTAGTTTATAACTTTTTTGTACAGGCCTTAAATTCACTCAAGGAGTAAGTGTATCCTGGTATTATCATTTAGCTAGTAGGTTAGAGAGATTCCCTGTTTCACTGGGTTAGGTCTATTAGTGAGTACACATCCACTAGTCTGGGGTACACAGTCACTCTCCAGAGGTCTCCCTGTTTCACTGGGTTAGATCTATTAGTGAGTACACATCCACTAGTCTGGGGTACACAGTCACTCTCCAGAGGTCTCCCTGTTTCACTGGGTTAGATCTATTAGTGAGTACACATCCACTAGTCTGGGGTACACAGTCACTCTCCAGAGGTCTCCCTGTTTCACTGGGTTAGATCTATTAGTGAGTACACATCCACTAGTCTGGGGTACACAGTCACTCTCCAGAGGTCTCCCTGTTTCACTGGGTTAGGTCTATTAGTGAGTACACATCCACTAGTCTGGGGTACACAGTCACTCTCCAGAGGTCTCCCTGTTTCACTGGGTTAGGTCTATTAGTGAGTACACATCCACTAGTCTGGGGTACACAGTCACTCTCCAGAGGTCTCCCTGTTTCACTGGGTTAGGTCTATTCGTGAGTACACATCCACTAGTCTGGGGTACACAGTCACTCTCCAGAGGTCTCCCTGTTTCACTGGGTTAGATCTATTAGTGAGTACACATCCACTAGTCTGGGGTACACAGTCACTCTCCAGAGGTCTCCCTGTTTCACTGGGTTAGATCTATTAGTGAGTACACATCCACTAGTCTGGGGTACACAGTCACTCTCCAGAGGTCTCCCTGTTTCACTGGGTTAGGTCTATTAGTGAGTACACATCCACTAGTCTGGGGTACACAGTCACTCTCCAGAGGTCTCCCTGTTTCACTGGGTTAGGTCTATTAGTGAGTACACATCCACTAGTCTGGGGTACACAGTCACTCTCCAGAGGTCTCCCTGTTTCACTGGGTTAGGTCTATTCGTGAGTACACATCCACTAGTCTGGGGTACACAGTCACTCTCCAGAGGTCTCCCTGTTTCACTGGGTTAGGTCTATTAGTGAGTACACATCCACTAGTCTGGGGTACACAGTCGCTTTCTGGAGGTCTCCCCGTTTCACTGGGCTAGATCATGAATGACACCATATCTCCAATAAATGTGTGGGTCGGGTCAAAGGTCCCAGAGAATGCAACAAATCACCATTTTCCGGAACCTCCGGCTCCGACACACCCACTTACTGGCTGGCTGGCTCCACCCTTTTTGACAGGGGCTTGGAAGTTGAGCAGACCTTGGTGCATGTAGCTGATTATCTCTCTGGACGTAGAAAGTAAATACTGTAGTGTGTCATCATGTGATTAGCATGGAAATATTATGTGCCACATTATACTAGTCCCAAGTTAGATATAGTTAGCTACAGTAGAACCTCTCTATTCCAGCCCCATGAAGTCAGGACACCTGGAACCTCTATTCCAGCCCCATGAAGTCAGGACACCTGGAACCTCTCTATTCCAATCCCTTGAAATAAGGACACCTCTGTATTAAGGACACTTACATGTGAAAATAACAGCTTGTGTATTAACATAAATAGAACTTCACTCCCTGAAATGAGGTCATCCCTCTAATCAGGACACTTTAATTTACCCAGAATAGAGAGGCTCCACTGCTGAGGTCAGCTTCTTACCTACCTAGCTGTACACTGGTTTATATTGTGTATAATTATAAGGTATCTCATGACACTTTGTAGTCCTGTTGTCTGAGAAGCATTGAAAATAACAGTGACTACTTAGAGACACTTGAAACCTTGCCATAAGAACACCAAACATCAAAACCAGCTAGACCTTCATAGACTGTTTGAGTAGCATAATCTACAAGTCTCTGTGCGCTTCCGTGTATGCATTTAATGGCTACACACTTACTTACGATGTTGATATGCTCATAATCATCATTCCATTTTTATTGATGTTGAGTGTACTGTGAATGTTTGTACACCACTCTTGCTTGCAATCCTTTCAATGCTACATAACATCATATATATTATTATATATATATATATTAAATATGGATTTTAATCACATGGTGTGTACCCTTTCTATGAATACAATGCTCTAGAATCTGATTGGATGATGGAAATTGGTAGTGTGTGTTTAAAGACAAGACAAACCACTCTTGCCAATAAAGTTTATAGTTCCCCTAATGATACAACATTGACTCAGAGTGGGGGAGTTAGATAGGTGGAGGGTGGAGGGTCAGAGTGAGAGTATGTGACTACATGCTTAGGAATATTCCTTTAAAGGTAGTTATTTCTGTAGCTTTGTCTTGACTTGAGTTATGTGGCTAGGCACTCCCGACACACATGCATGTTTTATGAAGGAGTCATTATTATTATTAGTACAGTGGAACTCCTCTGGCTATTCCAGACACCTTGGGACAGATTAAAGTGTCCTGATTAGAGAGATGGTCTCATTTAAGGGATATTACTACTAATACACAAGCTATTACTTGGGATATATTTAAGTGTTCTTAATGGGTTCCACAAGGTGTCCTCATTTCAGGGTGTTGGAATAAAGGAATTCTATAGTTGCAGAGGTGTCCTGTTGGAATAGAGGAGTTCCACTGTATATGCAGAGATGTCCTCAATTCAGAGGATTGAAATAGAGAGGTTTTATTATACAGAGGTGTCCTCATTTCAGGGTGTTGGAATACACTGTATACAGAGGTGTCTTCATTTCAAGGGATTGGAATAGAGGATTTCCACTGTATACAGAGGTGTCTTCATTTCAAGGGATTGGAATAGAGGAGTTCCACTGTATAGCATATATCCAGTGTATATTTATATTATGTATAAACCCTTATGACTCTTATTCTCAGTCATGTGTATAGCTAGAATTCTTGCTTTAAATGCATGTAGCAACATTTTTGAGGCCCCCTAATTCTTAATGACAGTCAAAACTACATAACTACAGTTATTGATGAAAGAGAGAGAATTCAACATCACAAAAAGCTGTAGTATATACAATACTAGCAGATACAGCCTATTAAGCATGCATTACTTCAGTAACTCAATACCTCCGTACATACAGTATATATATTGATTGACACTGGCTGCTAATAGCTAGCTAGCTAAGCTGCACTGGCAAAATAATTATATTGCTCTAAAAAGAACAATGTTAGAACTAGCTTAGTTACAAAGATAACTCACTCATTCCTGCATGAATTATTTGATCTTCTCATACAAGATCCATGAGTTAGGAATCATCAAGTTTCAGCAAACAGCTGTGTAGCCAGTAGAGTAGAGATGTAACTTTCTGTCTGAATCTCAATGGGAAGTGTATTAACCAATACATCCATTCCATAGGCAGCTTGGTTAAAGTCTTGTCCCATTTGGCAAGATCATTTGGCTGTAGTACAACAGGAAATTTGTTGTGGTTTGAAACTCTTGGATGGGATGACTGACCCAGCCTATAGTGAGAGAATGCTTTAATGAAATTATTCCATTCTGAGCTAGGAATTAGCTAACTTAATCTAGTAACTGTTGACTCACCTGGACTATAGAGACCATGAACAAAGCATTTGACAGCTGTCCAGATATTCCCATTCATTCCAATGCCACACTGAAAATTGATGACTTCAAAGAATATAACTGATGCTGTAGGTCTGTTCATGTTGTTTTATACCTTCTTGTTCCATTAATAACATGTAAAAATACAAAAAACTGCTGTAGATGTAGTTACATTGAAACATTAACATTTATTCAAATAGAGCAGTCTGTTTGTATACATAAGAGTATATATACACTCATGTAGTATATAGTACATCTAGGGATAAGTATGTGTTGTGTGTGCTTGTCTATAAAGTAAGTAGATGTCTACGTGGGTTAGTTTTGGTTCCTTTCTAAACTGACTGTGTAACGCTGGATATTACAGTGGGGGAGGTTTTGCTTTTAACTCCAAGCTCTCTACACTAGATACATGCAGAAACTACTTTCACATTAGTTCTGTTAAAAGCTTTTAAAATAACTATTCCACCACTGCCTATAATATCAATATAGCTAGATTGCAGTAGAATCTCTGAGAATGAATACTCATAACTTAAGGACAACCTCTATACAAAGGACACTCTTGCCCTGTCCTTAACTAACACTTTAGTGTCTTATATGTTACCTCTGAATTAAGGACAACCTCTATATAAAGGACAGTTTCCAAGGTCCCAATGTGTCCTTTATAGAGAGGTTTCACTGTACCTGTCAATAAGAATATCACATCAAGGCACATCATTCTTTGTCTTGCTGCACAAAAGATGCTGATTTCTTGAATCTATGAACAATCTTGACTCATATGATCCTCCACAATCTTCTATGTGAGACAAAATTGTAGTTAACAGCTAAACTAGCTAACAATGTTTTAAGAAATACCAAAACAGAGTATTTAATGGCTTTGGTCAGGAAGGTATGCACTTTTGTCTTGTGTGTGTCCATACAGACACCCAAAATTGAGGTGTGGTCCATGAATAGTGTCTTTTTTTGGAACGAGTATGGAGAACTGACTAGGCACAACAAGTTGTTGGTTTGGTATGACTGACTGTGGTTAGATGTTTTTGGCTAAGCGTAGGTAAGTTATTTGTAGCAAACATGGAATCTCAGAGATCTAAAATGAACTCAACTCTTGCCAGAATATTTGCTTGCTTCAATTAACTTTGTTGTACAGCATTCTACAAATACCACAGCAAATATCCATAAGTACATAACATGCAAGTTAGCTATGACACAAACACTTCTGTTCAAAGTGTACTATTGTCAACAGGATCCATGCTCTAAATATTATAATATTAAAATATTTATTTCTGGCAAACTATGGAGCACTAGGAACCAATTTAAAAATATCTGGAGCTACAGAGCTAGTAATAAAGGAGAGCTATATGGATCCTATTTCCATTGGGAGGAACTTTCCTTGTGTAGGGGTGATTTCTTGTAAGAAGGTATAGTTATGTCCTTATTTCAGAAGTAATTTTATACATTTCTATGAGTATACAGTGTGCAGTGGAAACCCTCTATTCCAACACCCTGAAATGAGGATACCAGTGGAACTATCTATTCCAACACCCTGAAATGAGGATACCAGTGGAACTATCTATTCCAACACCCTGAAATGAGGATACCAGTGGAACTATCTATTCCAACACACTGAAATGAGGACACCAGTGGAACTATCTATTCCAACACACTGAAATGAGGACACCAGTGGAACTATCTATTCCAACACACTGAAATGAGGATACCTCTGTATATAGTGGAATTCCTCTATTCCAACACCCTGAAATGAGGACAGTTCTGAATTAAGAGCATGTCCCAAATAAAAGCTTGTGTATTAATACTTCACCCCCTGAAATGAGGTCACCTTTCCAATCAGGACACTTTAATTTATTCCAAAGAGAAGTTCCACTGTAGATCTGTTTTGTTATAGCAGTAATATTTTGCTCTAAATGAACAGACAGTATAAACATTAAAGCAAGCAAGGTAGGCAGCTATGATTCTTCATTGATAACTCAAAACAGATGCCTGCAATATAGAGCTACTTTCAATTCTGCCCACACCAATAATCAGCATAATGCGCAAGCGCGAATTTTCTTCGCCCCCGCCCCTGTTGTACTTTAAACTTTAACCTCGTCAAGTCACATGACTGCATGTATAAGGACATTGGGCCGTGGTCGTCAGAACATTCTGTGTTCTTCGTTTAATATAGAGTCTGTGCTGTAAATTCGAACACTCGAAAGACTGAAGATGGCTCTCGCAGCGCTTTTTGGTAAGAAAAAGACTCCTGAGGAGATGCTCCGACAGAATCAGAGGGCTCTAACTAAGGTCTATAAAATAAATGTTTCAGTACATGGCATGGACGTGTGTTTCTTACATTTGAGAGTGTTGGTACGTGGTGTATCTGTGTTTAAAAATCTAGGTAATGAGAGAGCTGGACAGAGAACGTTCCCAGTTGGAGAGGCAAGAGAAGAAGCTGGTTGTGGACATCAAGAAGATGGCAAAAAGTGGACAAATGGATGCTGTAAAGATTATGGCAAAGGATCTTGTCAGAACTAGAGGTTTCATCAAGAAGTTTATTCTCATGAGAGCTAACATCCAGGGAATAGCTCTCAAAGTCCAAACACTCAAGTCACAGGCGGCCATGGCTAATGCTATGAAAGGTCAGTCTATATAACTAAAGTGAGTCTCTCTGTAGCAATTATTGTGACCTTAGTGTGTTGTATTATTCACCTATACTTTGTAGTCTTCCTTATCAACCTGCACTTTGCACTCTTCCTTGTCCACCTGCACTTTGCACTCTTCCTTGTCCACCTGCACTTTGTACTCTTCCTTGTTCACCTGTACTTTGCACTCTTCCTTGTCCACCTGCACTTTGCACTCTTCCTGGTCCACCTGTACTTTGCACTCTTCCTTGTCCATCTGCACTTTGCACTCTTTCCTTATCAACCTGCACTTTGCACTTTTCCATTATCAGGTGTGACAAAAGCACTGAAAAGCATGAACTCCAAACTGAACCTCCCTCAACTGCAGAAGATCATGATGGAGTTTGAGAGAGAATCTGAAATCATGGATTTGAAAGAGGAGACCATATCGGACACTCTTGACGATGTGCTGGGCGAGGGCGACGAGGAAGAGGTAGACTAACAATTATTATTACGGGTCATTGCAAGTATTTTGACCATTCTTCTCTGACCTTTGTACCCTATAGGAGACCGAGGTAATTGTAAATCAAGTATTGGATGAGTTGGGAATTTCCCTGGATCACGAGCTCTCGGAGATTACTCCTGGTTTGGATAAACCTCATGTAACGCAAGCTGGACCGGTAATTGGCTAGCATTATTATATACAACAGACAATGACAAAACTTTCTGAGGGGGTTCTTGGGGCGTTGAATTTTGTATGGTCATGCCCACTTTTCTACTGGACATTTGGAGTGAATTATTTATATACCTCTCAAGCCTCTATTCCAACTACCTGAGGACACCTCTGTACCCCTTTATCCCAACCCTCTGAAATGAGGACACCTCTGTATACAGTGGAAGTCCTCTATTCAAACACCCTGAAATGAGGACACCTCTGTATACAGTCTATTCCAACACCCTGAAATGAGGACACAGACACTAATAACAACTTGTGTGTTAACGAACTTCACCCTCTGAAGTGAGGACACCCCTCTAACCAGGGCACTTTAATTTGTCATAATGTATAGAGATTACACTGTGCCTTCCCTGGCCTTGGGTAATTGTAGGCAACAGAGATTAGGCCATCCTTGTGACCTTTGTAACTCTATATAATATACAGAAGAAGGCAGCGGTTGCAGAAGGTGGTGTCGGTGGTGACACAGATGACCTACAAGCCCGCCTAGACCAATTGAGACGAGGGGATGATGACTAACCCTGCCCACAAACATGCTATTAGTTACACATCACTAATAATTATTATTTTTATCGCAAACACTGTTACTCTAATAAAACTAATCACTGACCAATAATAATTTTAATGGTAAATTAGGAATACAGAGGAACCTCTCTTCCAACCCCCTGAAATCTGTATAATATTATAGAGCATCCATCCCTCTGGAATGAGAATGATTGTGTATACAGAGGAACTTCTCTAAAATGAGGACACCTCTATTCCAACACCCTGAAATGATTTCTATATGCAGTGGAACTCCTCTATTCCAACACTCTGAAATTAGGACACCTCTGTATACAGTGGAACCCCTCTATTCCAACACCCTGAAATGAGGACACCTGTATACAGTGGAACCCCAACACTGTGAAATTTGGATACCTGTATACATATAGAGGAACCCCTAACTCCCTGAAATGAAGACACTTCTGTAATGAGACTTTTTTCTGTCTCAAGATGTAAGAGGCTACATTGCATAGCATGTGATTTATTATTATTATTATTATTATTATTATTATTATTATTATTATTATTATTATTATTATTATTATTATTATTATTATTATTATTAAAAAATATCTTCATGATTAGTGTTCATATTATTATGACTGGATGATTATGTGAAAAATTATCTCTGACGCTTGAAATAATAGACTGATGTGTAGCTACATACCTTTGTTTGGTGGTGAGGGGAGTGTGTGAAGTATTGTAAGGATATCAATAGGTACTTTGTCCTGTGACAAATACCTTCCATATCTGCCTCTGTAGGTAGGTCCTAGTCTGCAGTGGGGGGAGTGGTCAGGGTGACAAAGAGGTTGAGTCAAAGGGTCAGGATGAATAGGAATACGAGGAGCAGTGTGGACAACTGAGGAAAGAGGAACTTTCTCTTCTTTTGGTTTGTCTTTCTTTTTCCCTGACTGATGTTTTTGCATCCTCAGAACAATGGCACTTTTAAGTTTCTTTTTCTGTACTCCACTCCCTTTGACGCTGCTCTTAGACCCACCCCCTCTCCTCTCCTCAACTCCGTCCTGAATTCTATCCCCTCTCTTTTCCTTGACTCCACCCTGAGCTCCACTCCTTCTCTTCTCTTCGACTCCACCCTTAGTTCCACTCTCGCTCTTCTCCTTGACTCTTCCCTTGATGCCACCTTCTCTCTTCTCCTTGACTCCGTCCTGAATTCTATCCCCTATCTTTTTCTTGACTCCACCCTGAGCCCCACCCATTCTCTTCTCCTTGACTCCACCCTTAGTTCCACTCCCTCTCTTCTCTTTGATACCACCCAGAGTTCCACCCCCTCTCTTCTCCTTGACTCCACCCTGAGTTCCACTCCCTCTCTTCTCTTTGGTACCACCCAGCGTTCCACCCCCTTTTTTCTCCTTGACTCCACTCTGAGTTCTACCCTTTCTCTTCTCGAGTCCATCTCCTCTTTTATTATTGGTCGTATCCTGAGTTAAGACTCCTCTCTTCTTCTTGGTACTATCCAGAGTCACACACCCTCTCTTTCCTTTAGCCCCACCCAGAGCTCTTCCAACCCAAGTTACCTTTCTAAGCATCCGCCTACTCCTCACCTCACCTATACATGGACGTTCCACATCATCTACAGTGTAGCCATGGTAACCTTTATTGGGTTTGGAAGTCTCCTCTCCTGGTATGGGGTCTTCCCTTAATTTCCTCTTGTAATGAGGTGGAGGATAGGTGTTCTCCTCATCTAGTAGGTCAGTTATTGTTGCTATAGGAGAGGTGTGCACAGTATCATGGCACCGAACCACCTTCTGTGCAGTGGTGAGAGAGATAGGTGCAGTGTTGAGAGAAATGGGTGTACTTGTCATTAGAGGTTTGAAAGAAAAGTTAGCCAGAGTGGAGGAGGTGATGGGAAGGTCTGGAGTGAACTGGCTATTGCCACTACTGATTGTCTGATAAATAAGAATATTGTCAATACAGAGAATTCTAAGTGTTGTACAGCTAAATGCAATGGATTTCCCAAAGACTATATACCATTAAATGGATCTACAACCAGAAAATTCTACTGTTGTACAGCTAAATACAATGAATTTCCCAAAGTTACTGTATACGTACAGATTTTCAGCCACTCAAAATAGAGTTTCTTGCAAACTTACAACTAGGAATTGTCTGAAGTGTTTTTCCAATAATCTTCCTTGCTTGCTGTGGGTACTAGCTATGACAGGAGTACTACAGCGTGCCATACCAGGGCAACCATCATTACCTCCACCTCCAGCAGACGCTGCAAGAGGGCTGAATGGTTCGTGAAGATGTGTGTACCCTTTAGTGGTCCACGTCCAGTCATGGTAGCCAGTACTAACTGAAGACCCAGGAATATTCCTCGGCACTTCAATACTGGACTCTGAACTACTACAATCCATATAACTGCACGTCCATTCTATTAAACTAGCTAGCTAACATACTGCAAACATACTGCAAACCTACACCTCCAGCTGTTCCAAATGTCAACACTGCACATGCGCCTAGCTGATAAGGACCCAAGTTTTCTGTTTCTTCTCCTAATGGCAAGCAGATATGGCTGAATGTGTGGGTTTGGTAGATAAAAGAACTGGAGAAGGATCTGTGCCGTCTGCCATAGTGCCTAGTGAGTCTATCCCTAGCCCTGGGAGATGCTAAGAAAGATCAACTTATCAGACTAGAATATGAGTCGTTGATGAAAGCGACAACATAAATTATACGTCACTGTAGAACTGATAAGATTATGAAGTTCAGCAAGGAATTGAAGTTAGTGAAGGAAGTCAAGCAAGATTCGCAGCTATGGGGTGTGGCTGTAGTCAGAGATGAAGTTATGGTGTGTGATGGAGTACAGCTGTGTTGTGGTCTACACTAAAGAACTGGAGTATGTTATACAGATTGGTTCACCTGTTAAAGGACCTGGAAAATTGAATGATATTTGTGACCTATCAACAGTTGAACATGGTAATCTTTACTACCCCATTGTGGTCACATACTCCCCCACTATGTTATGGTTGCTATTATCAGCTACTTACACATACTGACCAGATACACACACACCAGCTGGAAAATCCAATCTACTTCCAATTGAGCAAATGTATTTATCACCATAGTTCTCCATGTGGAGTGTGTACTGATAAGGACAGCTATATTTATGTCTGTGATGCTGCTAACAGGAGAGTCCAGATATTATGAGTAAATGATGAATCTTTCAAAATAAATAACTGAGAAGATGAATAAAATTTCACATCAAATTTGACTCTCCCATTCACAAGTATAAACAACAACAACAAACACACCATGAAGCAATCAAAACACCACAAACCAGACAATTGGGGATTAGTTACTACAGCATTTTGCTAGACCTGAGTCATTTGGGTTGCCATTAATGACGTTGATGTGTTTGTGGTGTACTGCGTTTCTTGGGCTTCCATTGCCCATGTGCCTGGTGCTGACTGTGTTCTGTGTGATATAACTGTTCATTGGGGAGTAGGAGGGGTCTAGGATAGGCCCATCCAGTTGATCTTGCTGGTGAAGTGTAATCACGGCTTGGGATAGTTTAATAAAGGCTTCTTTGACTCCTGTGACAAAATAGAGATATTTCTGCTGAACCAGAGAGGTCCCCACTGTATCTCCATTATGTACCTATGTTGTTGGCAGCTGAAGTTTCTGCAAACATGCCCCCCAGCTGCTTGGCCAAGTCTTCCCCTCTCTCACGAGTCACCTGTCGCTGATCATACAGGTCACACTTGTTTCCTACAACACAGAGTGCTGGGAATAAGGGAGGGGGAAAATTATTATTATTATTATTATTATTATTATTTATTTATTTATTTATTTATTTATTTATTTATTTATTATTATTTTTTTCATATAATAAAATCAGACAAGTCCTTCTTTGGCAACAAGTTGCAAAGACCATTTGGAAAACAGATACTAAAATTTACTTACAAAACGGGAACTGTATTGATAACCTGATTACAGGGGCCGTGTCAGACACAGCGTGGCAGGTAGGGGCTGTGTCAGACAACAGTGTGGCAGGTAGAGGCTGTGTCAGATAACTGTGGCAGGTAGAGGAGACACAGTGTGGCTGTGTCAGGTAATAGTAGTGTAGTATTGTACATGGAATCTTGTATACTTACCTAATTTGGTATCAACTTTGCTTTCAAGTTCTGTCATGGAAACAAATAGAACAGTAAACAAGACACATACCATACAGCCACAGACTTCAGATCAGTGAAAAAGTTAACATTACCATAGAGGGATGTGGAAATGGGAGTGGCCTAATTTATTATCCTGACCTTTGACCCATTCCTTGGCCTCTTCAAAAGTACTTTCCCTAGTAACATCATAAACTACCATAGCTGCATTAGCGCGTCTGTAGTACATCGGAGCCATTGAACGGAATCTATAGAAAGGAAAGTCACTGTCCTGAACTTGGGAACCAACTTCTCTGTTTCAAAATAAATGGGAATCTCTCTCTAGATAGTTACCTTTCTTGTCCAGCTGTGTCCCACAACTGTAGTTTAATTCTAAAGTCTCTTACAGTCCTAAACAAGAAAGAAATCTTATTTTATTATACACGACTCTTCAAGTTAGTCAAAACAGTACTTCATTCTCACACACAAACACTTTCTCTAGTCCTAGCTCCAGTCCCAGCCCCAGTCCCAGCCCAGTCCCAGTCCCAGTCCCAGTAGTCCAAGTCCCAGTCTCAGTCCTGACCTTTTGGACCCTTTAAAGATGATGTAACTTTTCTATAGCATGGGACTATAATAATTCAAGGTGTTCTTTTTCACTGCGTAGACTCTACTGCAATAGGTGTCCTAAATATAGAGGGTGTCTTAAATACAAAGGGTGTCCTAATTCCCTCTATTGTTCCAAATATAGAGGTCCTAATTCATTCTACTGCAATAAGTGTCCTAAATAAATACAAAGGGGGTCCTAATTCACTTTATTGTTCCAAATATAGAGGTCCTAATTCATTCTACTGCAATAAGTGTCCTAAATATAGAGGGTGTACTATTAATACAAAGGGTGTCCTAGTTACATTCCAAATATAGAGGTCCTAATTCATTCTACTGCAATAAGTGTCCTAAATATAGAGGGTGTACTATTAATACAAAGGGTGTCCTAGTTCACTTTACTGTTCTAAATGTAGAGGTCCTAGTTCACTCTACTGCAATAAGTGTCCTAAATATAGAAGTACCTAATGAAGTACCCTGATGTAAACACTAGGTGTGAATACCATCAAATACACTTACATTGAGAATGTGAAGAAACTGGCATAATGAAGTACCCTGATGTAAACACTAGGTGTGAATACCATCAAATACACTTACATTGAGAATGTGAAGAAACTGGCACCAATTGTTGGACTAACACTTGAGGTGAAGCTGTTCCCCACATGTCGAAGAACAAGGGAGGTCTTCCCCACTCCTGTAAGGGGTTAAATAGTTAATCACACCTTCTGTTACAAGAAATTAAACAGTTATTCACACAAATGCACCAAGGGATTAAATAATCATAAGGAGTCAAGTAGTTAATTAAACAGTTAAATATATAATCATAAAGAGGTTAAACAGTTAATCACAATAAGGGGTTAAACAGTTAATCACAATTATATAAGGGGTTAAACAACTTTTATTGGTGTTAAAAAAAATTCTTACACCTCTAACACTTGAACAAAAGAAACCTAATGCATAAAAAAACCAGCTAGCTACTTGAAACCTCACACTTAAAAACCGTTGCAATTAGCTAGCTACTTGAAACCTAACACTTACAAACCTTACAATTTAGCTAGCTACTAATCCAATCAACCGCCAGCCAATTAATTTACCCTGTGTTCCTAGAATCACCACTTTAGCCTCGATACTGCCATTACTGCTAGGAGGCCTGGAGGATGATGGCGGTGGGGCCAAAGACATCCCTCAGTCGGCAGACTTCTTGATGGAAAATTATCCTAGCTAGATAACTACTGGAGTGCGATGGCTCAGGAGTTGCCAGTGATCACGGAGGAGGGAAGACTGTCCCTCCTGGCAGCGTTGTCGGCAGAGCGAAGAGCTAAACCTCAAAAGGACGCCTACTTTGTTATCACGTGATTATTAATAAAAATGATCTCGTACTGAAGGTGACCCTTTACCTTCTTTCTCCTAGGTACGCCTGATAATCTAGCACTAGTGGAGGAGATGGATCTGCGCAGTTTGGACGAGGGCTGGTGTGGATTTAGTGATAATGACATCAATGAACTACGAAAAAATCGGACCACATCACCAGAAGTTCCCGTGTCGTCGTCATCTGCTGAACGCCTCTCCGCCCCCACAGCCCAGCTATCCGTCAGTCAGCAAGAAAATACAGAGATATCCAAGTCTACAGAGGACCCCCAGGATAAGAAGAATGTGGAAGTGGATGTTTGCAACAGGTTTGGCATTAGTCTGGCATATTGAGGAGTCAACATGCATTGTGAAATACAATGTTGTCAAATGTTTATGCAGCCCCACTCAAAGCATCCAGGCACTAGAGAAAGTGCAAAGAGAGATTGAGGAAAAGAATAAGAAGAAAAAAGAAATTGTGGAGAGAACTCTTAAGGAACGATATTTGCGGAGTCGGCAAGAAAGTGACCATCTCAAGATGGTACGAAATGAACTGGCAACACTCGACAAACTGGTTACACGAGATATAGAGATAATGAGGAAAAAGATTGAAGAAAGCAATGTACTTTATAGCCAAGCAAGGTTGGCCATTCAGAGGGCACCTCTGCATACAGCGGAACTCCTCTATTAAAAATGACGGCACCTCTGTATACAGTGGAACTCCTCTATTCCAACACCCTGAAATGAGGACACCTCTGTATACAGTGAACCTCCTCTACTCCAACACCCTGAAATGAGGATGCCTCTGTATACAGTGGAACTCATCTATTCCAACACCCTGAAATGAGAACACCTCTGTATACAGTGGAACTCCTCTATTCCAACACCCTGAAATGGGGACACCTCTGTATACAGTGGAACTCCTCTATTCCAACACCCTGAAATGAGGATACCTCTGTATACAGTGGAACTCCTCTATTCCAACATCCTGAAATGAGGGCACCTCTGTATACAGTGGAACTCCTCTATTCCAACATCCTGAAATGAGGACACTAGAGATGGGTGATAATGTTTTATCACCAAACTGATTATCATCATGATAATCATGATATTTCTCTCTCCTGTCCCAACCTCTTCTATACTCCTCTTTCATTAACTTCTTCTATACTCCTCTTTCAAATGAAAGAGGAGTAATTAGAAGAGGTTGGGATAGGAGAGAGAAATAATTAGATCAATGGTCTGCTGTAGAGTAGCCTGTAGTAGCTGCCCTGCTGCTAGTGCAACCACACCTTTCTTCCTGGAAATCCTTGATAGTACAGGTCTGGATGCTGATCATGTAGATGCACTAACAGATTAGTAGAATTACCTCCTTTTGCTGGAACACTCTTCTTGCATGACAAGCACACAGGGTGAGATGTCTCAGAATCAATGACTCTTCTATAAGCAGTAGGTTTCAATCTGAAGTAGTCCCAGACGATGCTGGTAACATTCTTTAAAACTAAATCTGAATCAGAGCTGCTATCAGCCATGTGCCTGTAAGCTATTAAGAGCTTACCATGTGGCTAGCAATGATTAAAAACACAGCACTTGCCATGTGTCTAGCCACTGTACACAATATCTATCAAGTATAAAGGTGCATAGGACTGATGATAATCATTCGAATTGCCGATACAATAACCTCCTTGAAGGTTATCATCATTTTATCACCCATCCCTAGAGGACACCTCTGTATACGGTGGAACTCCTCTATTCCAACACCCTGAAATGAGGACACCTCTGTATACAGTGGAACTCCTCTATTCCAACACCCTGAAATGAGGACACCTCTGTATACAGTGGAACCCCCTCTATTCCAACACCCTGAAATGAGGACACGGACACCTCTGTATACAGTGGAACTCCTCTATTCCAACACCCTAAAAATAAGGACACCTCTGTATACAGTGGAACTCCTCTATTCCAACACCCTAAAAATGAGGGCACCTCTGTATACAGTGGAACCCCCTCTATTCCAACACCCTGAAATGAGGGCACCTCTGTATACAGTGGAACTCCTCTATTCCAACACCCTAAAAATGAGGACACCTCTGCATACAGTGGAACTCCTCTATTCCAACACCCTAAAAATGAGGGCACCTCTGTATACAGTGGAACTCCTCTATTCCAACACCCTAAAAATGAGGACACCTCTGTATACAGTGGAACTCCTCTATTCCAACACCCTAAAAATGAGGGCACCTCTGTATACAGTGGAACCCCCTCTATTCCAACACCCTGAAATGAGGGCACCTCTGTATACAGTGGAACTCCTCTATTCCAACACCCTAAAAATGAGGATACCTCTGCATACAGTGGAACTCCTCTATTCCAACACCCTAAAAATGAGGGCACCTCTGTATACAGTGGAACTCCTCTATTCCAACACCCTAAAAATGAGGACACCTCTGTATACAGTGGAACTCCTCTATTCCAACACCCTAAAAATGAGGGCACCTCTGTATAAAGTGGAACCCATCTATTCCAATTAACACCACGTGGACGCACTGTATATTGTTTACGTCCCAAATCAAATACAGCTGCTTGAACTTCACTGAAGTCAATTGTCCCAAGATGTCTGGAATAGAGAAGTTCCACTGTATGCAGTCAGTTAAATATTAAATATCTTAGGAAGAGATATGAAGTGGCTGAAAAAGAATTTGTGTCGGCCAAACTCCAGCTGTACAAGACAAGGGAGCAAAAGGCACTTCTCTCAGAACATCTGTGTACAGTCATACACAAAACTGAACTCAGAAAGTCGAAGAAATTGAGTCAGCTCTGCCAAGCACTTAGTATAGAAGTGGAAGGGTCAAACACCGATTCTGAAATCACACGACATGAGGAGGGTGTGGTCAATAAACTTGATACAATACACATACATTAAATAAATAATTTTTTCCCCTACCCAGTTTCATGTTTAAAATATTATTATAAGTTCACTAAGGTCAAACATTGTATGGAAATTATTGTGAAAATAACATGCTCAAAGTATATACAAACAAGAAAATCTCATGATTTTGATGTAATAATAATAATTATAATCCTGTCAAGTTAGTCCTATCAAAGAGAGTAACCAGGTGGGTGGAGGAACTAAGTGGGCGTGAATGTAGTTGTCAGGCTGTAGGGAGAGGAACTTTGCGTAGTGAGTAACCAGGTGGGTGGAGGAACTAAGTGGGCATGAATGTAGTTGTCAGGCTGTAGGGAGAGGAACTTTGCGTAGTGGGTATCCAAGATCTAGTAATCTATTAACTGCCTTTGATTCGCTCCTTGTGGCTCGCATGACTGATACTAATATTTCCCTGCTGACTGTCGGGAAAAACTGTTTTAACCTCCTCTCTCCTTCGGCTGTGTAATGGGAGATAAAGGGTAAAGGGTTAAGTTTAAGGGGTATGTAATGAGAGGGTTAAGTTCAGAAGTATGTAACAAGATAGGATTAAGTTTTGAGGGCAGTTAAGAGGTATGTAATGAGAGAGGGTTAAGTTCGAGGGCTGTTAAGAGGTATGTAATGAGAGAGGGTTAAGTTCGAGGGCTGTTAAGAATGAGAGGGTTAAGTTTGAGGGCTGTTAAGGGGTATGTAATGAGAGAGGGTTAAGTTCGAGGGCTGTTAAGGGGTATGTAATGAGAGAGGGTTAAGTTCGAGGGCTGTTAAGAGGTATGTAATGAGGTTTGAGGGCAGTTTAGGGGTATGTAATAAGAGAGGGTCCACTTAAGAGGTGTGTAATGTGAGGGGAGAACACTGTGGGTTGAATTTGATATGGTGAGAATTAAACTTGGGATATTCCATTGGAGAAAAGTATGATCAATCTTAAACCATTGCCCAATAAAAGCAATCTTTCTAGCAGTCTCGTCACATATAGTGGACAGTTTGAAGCATGTGACAACTGGATTTAGTCAAATTCAAATCTTTTTTGTTGAATTTTTAATTTTCTACCTTGTGAGAGGTCTCCACTAGGACGGCCACGGCCATGCCCACCATCTACGGTAGGGGGTGAAGCTGTTTGGTTCCGTCTAAGAGTATGCTGTCTAATATTCCGAAACTGTCGTTTGATGGGTTTTCTTCTTCGGTAGGTGAGTTGAAGGAGGATCATTATAATAGCTATAATGACAATAGCGAGGACTGGCACATACCAATAGACCTATGGGGGAGAGGGGAGTGGCTTATCAGAAGGACAATATACAGAATAAAGGGGTTCTACTGTATACAGGGGTGTCCTTATTTCAGGGTGTTGGAATAGAGGGGTTCCACTGCATACAGAGGTGTACTCATTTCAGGGTGTTGGAATAGAGGAATTCCACTGCATACAGAGGTGTCCTCATTTCAGGGTGTGGAGTTCTACTGCATACAGAGGTGTCCTCATTTCAGGGTGTGGAGTTCCACTGCATACAGAGGTGTCCTCATTTCAGGGTGTGGAGTTCCACTGCATACAGAGGTGTCCTCATTTTAGGGTGTGGAGTTTCACTGTATACAGAAGTGTGGAGTTCCACTGCATACAGAGGTGTCCTCATTTCAGGGTGTTGGAATAGAGAGGTTCCAATGTACCCCTGAATTGGGAAGGACACTTTTCTCCCAAAGTGTGTAATCTATTAAAAGGAGGTTTTTGCAAAAAATAACCCTTTACCTCCTCTAGTTGACATGTGTGATTTGGAAATTTTGGTAAAGATCATCAAATTTAATATCTCAACATTGATCATGTATGTGTGAAATCTCTTAAGAATACAACCAATGCAAAGTTGTATTGTAAATTTTTAAGTTCGATAGATAGATAACCTCTACCATTAAATAATCCTGTATTCAACTCACTAAATAACCCTCTAGTAACTGCATTCCCCTTGCTAAATAAGCAACTGTGTTCCACTCACTAAATGACCCTTTAGTAACTGCATTCCACTCGCTAAATGACCCTCTAGTAACTGCATCCCCCTTGCTAAATAACCAACTGCATTCCACTCACTAAATGACCCTCTAGTAACTGCATTCCACTCGCTAAATAACCTCTAGTAACTGTATTCTACTCACCCGTAGCCAGAGTACAACAGCGTTAAGTGTATCCAGGTTGAAAAGATCAAGTAAATCATTGAGTACTCTTTCATTATCGACAACCACACACCTGGAACAATAAATATAATCTGGACATAGTGCATTGAGTAGATTGCATGTGACTACATGCAGGTGGAATCTCTCCATTCTGGAGAATTTATTTAAGTGTCCTGATTAGAGGGGTGTCCTCATTTTACGAAATAAAGTTCTATTTTAAAGAGTCTCAGGGTCTGCTCCTATTTCTGAGTTATAACATTGTAGTGTTACCGTGGTAATACGTACTTTGGAGGTATTTCATTGGAGCAATAGCCTCGAAAATTGTTGCACGATCTTCCACTCTCTCTGAACATTCCGTTAGTAGCACCCAAGATGTTGAAACTTGACTTACAGGTTCCGTTGACGTCCACACAACATACATGGCAGAGATTATTAACATCACCAGTACATTGGCAGTCCGTCAGATTCTCCCTGACACAGATAGAACCTGCACACACTCCATCGACACAGATATTGTTACCATCGTTGCATAATGCCCTTCCCTCTCTCGGAAGAGGAGGAGGACATTTGCTGTCCTCGCCACTGGAAGAAAAAATTGAATTCATTTGTCACTAGGAAAATGTTTCAGTTTTTAATTCTTATATCATCTGGACATTTTTATAACTTCAGATTGTTGTATCAATAGAGGAGGATCCAGGAATCTATAAAAGGGAGGGGTTTGTATTTTGGCCAAAGATTATAATGCCTATAGGATGGGGGTGTTATATTCCTTCTCCAACACACAGTGTGAAGGCATTAGCAATAGAGTAATTACAGTTACAACTGCATTACAACACTCAGTTATAAAGAAGAAATGGTTAACATTATTAGCTAAGGGAGAAAGAAGTTAGAAGCAAAAGGAGGAGTTAATGTACCCACCCCCCAGATCAGCCACCCCCCAGATCTGCCACCCCCCTCCTGAGACTTAGCACATCAATTATTCAATTATAGGCCTTTTTTAGTTTGTAGCATAACCTTTCACCAATAGACATCCCATTCAATAGGAATGCATGCTCCATTTAATGTTAGAGAAACAATAAAACCTCACCTAATTAATAAAACCCCGCCCAATAAAAACCACATTCTATAGGTTATTAAAATTCTAGGAGCTGTGAAGTGTACACTAGATTATACATACTCGCAAAAGGACTCCAAACCACATTCTGTTTGATCCATGCACTTAATGCTGGTGTCAGAAATTCTGCAGCTATCTTCACAGCAAGGTTCTAGAGAACTGTAGAAAAGAGAGTCATAGATTATTTCTTTATCTATTAGAACTGTCCCTACTATAATCTGTTAATTAGAACCATTCCTCTAATTAATGACCTATACTATAATCTGTTAGTTAGAACTATATACTAATTAGAACTATACCTCTAATTAATGACCTATGTTATTATAATCTGTAAATTAGAAATAAAAAATCTCTGTTAATTAGAAGTGTTCCTCTATTTAATGACCTATATAATATGTTAATTAGAATCATTCCTCTAATAAATGACCTCCGTTAATTAGAAGTATTCCTCTAATTAATGACCTTATGATATTTTAAGCTGAACTATGCATGAGAAGAAGTATCAAGCTCTAACAGTGCTCTTACTGAACAGTTTAAGTACCTGCAGGAGGCCCCAGGAACAAGACTGCAGTTTGTCAAGCAACAAGGATCTGAGTCACACATGCTTCCACAATCACATTGTTCATCCATTTCACGAATCCCATTTCCACATACCGCTGGGGAATCTAGGGGTTAATATATTATACACATAATTATCTTCAGAGCACATGGATTTATCTGTATTTTTATGGATTTACGCCTATTTACGGAAAATATTAAACGAAAAATATTATACGGAAGCATTGGGAGATTGAACTAGCTAGCTAACTGTTGGGAAAGTCCAGAGGCTTAAAGAGTTGTTTAAACAGTACATATTCCTCAAAGCAGGTGATAAAAACAAAATTGTCAGTTAATTCATGATGTTGTTTACTAGTGCATGTCATGAAACGAGTTCCACTGTATATATATTACCTCTGAATTAAGGGCAACCTCTATATAAAGGACAGTTTCCAAGATCCCAATACGTGTCCTTTATAGAGAGGTTCTTCTACTGTATATTACTTCTAAATTAAGGACAACCTTCTATATAAAGGACAGTTTCCAAAGGTCCCAATGTGTAGAGGTCCCACTATAATTATCTATAAAAAGAGGAAGCCATTTACGTCTACTAGATTACAGTCCTTACTTCTG
The DNA here is from genome assembly GCA_964016965.1 of Diacarnus erythraeanus. NCBI lineage: Eukaryota > Metazoa > Porifera > Demospongiae > Poecilosclerida > Podospongiidae > Diacarnus > Diacarnus erythraeanus. Next base: position 8,171,880 of record OZ024670.1, on the reverse strand, counting down.
AAACAGGAAGACTTGGACTGTAAGACAGGTCTGATGCTGTTGATGCTACACAAAGAGAACCTATTGTTGTTAGTCTGACTGCCGTCGGTAGCCTGAGGGAACATGATGAAGTTACCATCGGAGCCTCCTGGAGAACAGCTACCTTGAGGATCATGCTACAGCAAGGTGAGAAGAAGAATATAATATTCCAGACACAACATTCATGCATACATACTGACAGACAGGCAGCCAGCCAGCCAGCCAGCCAGGCTAATAGACAGACAGATGGGCAGACAGATAGACAGGCAGATAGATAGGCAGGCAGCCAGCCAGCCAGCCAGACAGACAGACAGACGGGCAGACAGACAGGCAGACAGATGGGCAGGCAGCCAGACGGACAGACAGAGAAGACAGGCAGACGGACAGACAGACAGACGGACAGACAGACAGACAGACAGACAGACAGACGGACGGACGGACGGACGGACGGACGGACGGACGGACAGACAGACAGACAGACAGACAGACAGACAGACAGACAGACAGACAGACAGACAGACAGACAGACAGACAGACAGACAGGTAGATATAGACAACATTACCGGTGATCCAAAATTATGTCCAAATTCGTGAGCAATAGTAATAACCGAGACCGACCTCGGTTGTGTCCGTCCATAGTTCACAAAGGTCACTATAGCAGTATTCAGGTACCTAAGCCCAGCCTGTAATCGAACCTGCCCCTCACATATACCCCCTCGGTTCCCTCCGGTTGGTTCAGCTACCCATGCCAGTCCCAGCACCCCTCCGCTGAAGTCTCTGTAAGTCAACAGAATGGCCAGACAGAACATAGACTGGTCTTCTTGCGACCACAGATCTAGAAAGTCACCGACACTTATAGAACCACCTCCAAAACGATATCCTGGTTCGGATTCCCGTAATACCTCCAGAGAGGCTATTAACGGCTCTATTCCATCATTCATGCGGTCACCATCAAAATCAGTGGTTCGATAGATATTCTGGACCATGGAAAAGATGAAAGCTATTTCGGTCATGGCATTGATGACCGATCCTCTACCGATATTGCTGAGAAAGAGATGGTCAGCGGCTACTCGGACCTGACAAAACTTGTTCCCACTGAAAGCTTGTCGTTTTAGCCTGGAGTGTCGGTCCTTGCCGTATAACATTGTCTTGTCGTCATCTAAAGGGACAGCTTTAGACGCAGTTTCCCTGAGCCGATCTAGAATTGCATCTTTGACCCCGCACAAGTGGCCATGGTCATGTGATAGGACATCATCCTCTCGGTATATAATGGAATGAAATTTCTGTGGGGATTCGAAGAACTTGTGAGTTCGTTCGACGTGGAAATGTCCATGTTTGGACATTATCGATCCATCAAATACACCGTCAAGAATATGTCCGGTGACCTTTGACCCCACTTCACCTGTAGTTACATCATTATGGTTTTATGATGTCGACAAGACACCCTTAAAATTATTAGAGAACACCTTACACCTGGTCTACATACACACACCCTTATAGTCATTAGAAAACACCTTATACCTGGTCTACATACACACAACCTTATAGTCATTAGAAAACACCTTACACCTGGTCTACATACACACACCCTTATAGTTATTAAAGAACACCTTATACCTGGTCTACATACACACACCCTTATAGTTATTAGAAAACCTGGTCTATATACACACACCCTTATAGTTATTAGAAAACACCTTACACCTGGTCTACATACACACACCCTTATAGTTATTAGAAAACACCTTACACCTCTGGATCCAAGACACCTCTATATTATACAGTGGAACTCTATAATTATCTAAATGTGATTATGGATTAAATTCCAACCTACTGAGATGAGGACACCTCTATATTGAACAAACAGCTATCACATAAGATACAAGATTCTGGAGTTTTTTTTTTTTTTTTTTTTTTTTTTTTTTTTTTTTTGTGTGTGTGTGTGTGTGTGTGTGTGTGTGTGTGTGTGTGTGTGTGTGTGTGTGTGTGTGTGTGTGTGTGTGCGTGCGCGTGTGTGTGCGTGTGTGCGTGCGTGTGTGTGTGTGTGTGTGTGTTCTATATTATTTATGACAATCTATATCACATTACATGCAGCAAATACTCATATTTGTACTATAGCTATAATGTGTCCAGGTGTTCACCATATAGTTATCACAACACATTTTCCTAATATGTCAAGGCAGTAGTGCTGCACACAGTAATTATATCATATTATAGGATATGTCATAACAGCAATTAACCCCTTATTAAGGACATCCAAATATGTATAAGGGTTAATTAAGGAGTTGTTTACTCAACATTAGGTCATGTGATTTAGTGTTAAATAAATATACCCCCCTGTATTACACACCTTCTAGTTCTCCCCTGTATTACATACCTTCTAGTTTTCCCCTGTATTACACACCTTCTAGTTCTCCCCTGTATTACATACCTTCTAGTTCTCCCCTGTATCACATACCTTCTAGTTCTCCCCTGTAGAATGTGTTTGGGTTATACTCCTGCGTATCTACTCCATCCACAAGGAATTTAACTGAGGGAGCAAACACACCTCTCCATTGTGACAAATAGCTAACAAAACTCCTAGAAGATAAAGCAAGAAAGATTGGTGGGGATTAAAGGGTTAAACAGAGCTATGTAACTGTTCAATGTCTGTAGACCAAAGACACTCTTCCTAGACATTAATTTCTTGGAGGAGTAAATTCTGCAGTGGTGTTGGAACTCCTCTATTCCAATACTCTGAAATGAGGACACCTGGAACTCCTCTATTCTAATACCCTGAAATGAGGTCTCTGTATACAGTGTGGAACTCAACACTCTGAAATGAGGACACCTCTATATACAGTGGAACTCCTCTATTCCCACACCCTGAAATGAAGACACCTCTGTATACACTGGAACTCCTCTATTCCAACACCCTGAAATGAGGACACCTCTGTATACAGTGGAACTCCTCTACTCCAATACCCTGAAATGAAGACACCTCTGTATACAGTGGAACTCCTCTATTCCAACACCCTGAATTGAGGACACCTCTGTATACAGTGGAACTCCTCTACTCCAACACCCTGAAATGAGGACACCTCTGTATACAGTGGAACTCCTCTATTCTAACACCCTGAAATGAGGACACCTCTGTATACAGTGGAACCCCTCTATTCCAACACCCTGAAATGAGGACACCTCTGTATACAGTGGAACTCCTCTATTCCAACACCCTGAAATGAGGACATCTCTGTATACAGTGGAACTCCTCTATTCCAACCCTACAATAAGGACACCTTTATATTAAAGACACTTAAATATGTCCCAAATAACAGCTTATGTATTAACATAATAGTCCTAAAATAACACAAGGTGTTCAATAGAAAAGTTCCACTGTACAATTACTTATCGTGTCATGACTCTAAGCTAGGACTAGGGGTGGGGCTAGAGGTGGGGCTAGAGCTAGGACTAGGATCTCACAGTTAGTTCTGCAAAATGCTATTCCTATCCTCACATGAGAAAGAATGTTAACATGTGGTTAAGAGTCAGTTTATCATTTTTTATCTTGCATTTTGTCATCTATGGACCTCTCATATCCAGTGATTCTACACACTATGCTCTCATACCACACCTCTTTTGGTGGGAAGGAAAGAGAAAAGGTTGATACACACCACATGCAAATTCAAACATTTGTTTTTGTTTTTGTTGTTGTTTTTGTTGGTAACATAATTGGTGGCTGGTAATCTGTGCAATTTCTCACATAAACTGATGGAACATAATATGATTGCATTTAACACATGTTGAAAATATGCCTCTTCCCTTCCTACCAAAAGTAGTGCTGTTTGAGGCTACATGACATTCAATCCATGCAATATGATCTATACAATACATTCTTCACCTGTTAAAAGCATTAATTTGTAACAACACCTTTCCTTTTATCACTGTCACAGGACCATTCGTTCCAACCCCTCGTGACACCCGGATGTGCTGAGTATGCAATTTAGAGGGGTCATAGTCCAGAGTCTCATAGTAGGACAGAGTATCTGTAGGATGCCCTGACACTGTAAATACATCATAAATAAATATCTTTTTCCGGGTATGATGTGGGATGGGCTAGCCAAGCTTAGGCATGATTACACCTCAACTTCACTAGTTTAGATTCTTGCTTCATGTGAATGTGGTAGGTACATATACAGACATCAAAATGGCTAACCATTACATGATACAATGTAACTCTTCTATTCCAACACCCTGAAATAAGGAATACAGTAGAATTCCTCTATTCCAACCTTCTAAAATGAGGATACCTGTGGAACCCCTCTATTCCAAACCCCTGAAATGAAGACATCTTAGAATTCCTTTATTCCAACACGACACCTGGAACTCCTCTATTCCAACACCCTGAAATGAGGACACCTCTGTATGCCTCTATTCCAACACCATTAATTGATATACACTATACACAGTGGAATTTCTCCTCCTAAAACGAGGACACTTATCTGTATTGAGGACACTTGGATATGTCCCAAATAACTGCTTGTCTATGAACATTAATAGAACATCACTCCTTGAAATGAGGTAATCCCTCTAATCAGAAGTTGCTTGTCTCAAGGTGTCTGGCATAGAGAGATTCCACTGTAATATAAAAGGCTGATGGCTACGGGCTAGGGCTAGGGCTAGGGCTAGGGCTAGGGCTAGGGCCAGAGTAAGGGCCATTGAATAATGTCTAGCTTTCTCTAGTTGCTTGATATGAATGGCACCAATTGTCTAATTTGATTAAAGATAGACTTCGTGACGCCTGAATCATTACTAGCTAGCTAGCTAGCTAGCTAGGAGAGCTACCGACATACAGTATTAAAAATCTTAGGAGTTTTAAGCACACAATAGCTAGCTATCATACCTATGACGACGCTTAGGATCAGCGCGATTAACACGACACTGCAATTCCACATTTCTTATCGTATTGCAGTCACTGTGATCCTGCAGGAAAATCACTTCACTCTAAGTCCACTTTCTTCAGTAAATAAACGCAAGGGGACGATGATTCACCTCAGTTCTATCTACCTGCGGGCAACTAAAGTGTGAGGGAGTGGCTAGAGCTAATGCTTGGGGCGTGGTCGCTTGTGAAAAAAAGGTGGGGCTGGTTGTTGTTTTTTTGTTTTTTTTTTGCAAGCGTTTAAATAGATCGTCGTTTTTATTGGGGGCGCGCGGCGGGTTGCTAGCTCTAATCACAATAGGGCGGCGTGATCAATAATAATAATGTGAAAAGGAGAGAGAGAGAGGTGGGGCTGGTTTTTGCGAGCAGCTAGCCGGCCATAATTGAAAATAATAATATTTATTAGAATGTCCCATATTTTAGATATAATCGCCAAGTTTGGATTGTTATCTCTATATCTCTCTGCTTCCCTGAAAGAGAATGCCGCTAGTTAAACGAACGGTAGAACCCGTTTACATTGGAAGGGCACCTCATGCCTTCTATGATGATGGCTTGACCTCCTCCTCCCCCTCCTCCCTCGATCCAAACTGTATCGGCTCCTGTACCGGCTAAACCAGTTGATGACTAGAGGATGCTCTACTATACTCTCAGCAATAGAAATGGGTAAGGTGTGCTGAACATTACAGATATTAGGTATTTGCTCCATGTTAAAGAAATTGAAAGCTTGTGTTTTGTATGTAACATACATAGCTAGTTATTCTGGTACTCGTGGGACCTTACTTGTATATGCTTCAGTCAACAGTCATGATAATGGAATGATATTCATTACCAATTTACTGTGCATTAAATAGAACACTACTTTCATTGCTTCACATTTCATGTACTCATACAGACTAGTGCAGGTCCCATAGGGTCTGTATAACTGAGGTTCCACTGTACTTATACATACTAGTGCAGGTCCTATAGGGTCTGTATAACTGAGGTTCCACTGTACTCATACAGACTAGTGCAGGTCCCATAGGGTCTGCATAACTGAGGTTCCACTGTACTCATACAGACTAGTGCAGGTCCCATAGGGTCTGCATAACTGAGGTTCCACTGTACTCATACAGGCTAGTGCAGGTCCCATAGGGTCTGCATAACTGAGGTTCCACTGTACTTATACTGACTAGTGCAGGTCCCATAGGGTCTGTATAACTGAGGTTCCACTGTACTTATACAGACTAGTGCAGGTCCCATAGGGTCTGCATAACTGAGGTTCCACTGTACTTATATAGACTAGTGCAGGTCCCATAGGGTCTGCATAACTGAGGTTCCACTGTACTTATATAGACTAGTGCAGGTCCCATAGGGTCTGCATAACTGAGGTTCCACTGTACTTATATAGACTAGTGCAGGTCCCATAGGGTCTGCATAACTGAGGTTCCACTGTACTTATATAGACTAGTGCAGGTCCCATAGGGTCTGCATAACTGAGGTTCCACTGTACTTATATAGACTAGTGCAGGTCCCATAGGGTCTGCATAACTGAGGTTCCACTTTACTCATACAGGCTAGTGCAGGTCCCATAGGGTCTGTGTAACTGAGGTTCCACTGTACTTATACATACTAGTGCAGGTCCCATAGGGTCTGCATAACTGAGGTTCCACTGTACTTATATAGACTAGTGCAGGTCCCATAGGGTCTGCATAACTGAGGTTCCACTGTACTTATTGAGGTAAAGGACACTGAAGTCCCACATGGAGGGGGTTTCACATGTCCAAAAAACACTTTTCACCAGGCATAATTATTATCATCATCATGTATTTATTATGATATAAAGTTATGTAATTTTGTTCTATAAGCATGCTCAGTACATGTTGCTATAGTATCACATTATTATTAATAAACAACTTGAGCATTCTCTTATAATAGCTCTAGCTCTTTTTCAATACAGAGGTCCCATTTAGAGTAGTTCCACTATATAATATTGTCTATTTTCTATTTATTTTCAGGTAAAATATTTCGTAAGGTAGAATGTAATGATGAGGTGAAACAGCAAGAGTATGGCAGTGACGTCGCTTTCATTCTTGCATGTTGTATCATGAAGATCAAGTAAATCATTGAGTACTTTTTCATTATCGACAACCACACACCTGGAACAATAAGTATAACCTTTCATAGACATAGTGCATTGAGTAGATTGCATGTGACTACATGCAGGTGGAATCTCTCCATTCTGGAGAATTTATTTAAGTGTGGGGTGTCCTCATTTTACGAAATAAAGTTCTATTTTAAAGAGTCTCAGGGTCTGCTCCTATTTCTGAGTTATAACATTGTAGTGTTACCGTGGTAATACGTACTTTGGAGGTATTTCATTGGAGCAATAGCCTCGAAAATTGTTGCACGATCTTCCACTCTCTATGAACATTCCGTTAGTAGCACCCAAGATGTCGAAACTTGACTTACAGGTTCTGTTGACGTCCACACAACATACATGGCAGAGATTATTAACATCACCAGTACATTGGCAGTCCGTCAGATTCTCCCTGACACACAGATAGAACCTGCACACACTCCATCGACACAGATATTGTTACCATCATTGCATAATGCCCGTCCCTCTCTCGGAAGAGGAGGAGGACATTTGCTGTCCACGCCACTGGAAGAAAAAATTGAATTTGTTTATCACAAGGAAAATGTTTCAGTTTTTAATTCTTATCATCCGGAAATTTTTACAACTTCAGATTTTTGTATCAATGCTACTCATAGAGGAGGATCCAGGAATCTATAAAAGGGAGGGGTTTATATCTTTGGTCAAAGGTCACGACACCTATAGGATGGGGGTGTGTATTCCTTCTCCAACACACAGTGTGAAGGCATTAGCAATAGAGTAATTACAGTTACAACTGCATTACAACACTCAGTTATAAAGAAGAAATGGTTAACATTATTAGCTAAGCAGCCATTTTTATTAGTATTTGTAGTGTAATCTTTCACCATATAGACATTACATTCAATAGAAATGCATGCTCCATTTAATGTCACAAATCATCAATAAACAAAACCCCGCCCAATAAAAACCACACTCTATAGGTAATTAAAATTCTGGGACCTATATATGTACACTGGATTATACATACTTGCAAAAGGACTCCAAACCACATTCTGTTTGTTCCATGCATCTACGGTCGGTGTTAGAAATTTTGCAGTTATCTTCACAGCAAGGTTCTAGAGAACTGTAGAAAAGAGAGTCAGTTAGAGATAGAGTAGAACTATTTCTTTATCAGAACTGTCTCTTTAACTTATCAGTATAATCTGTTAATTCCTCTAATTACTATAATCAGAACTATAATAATATACTATACCTCTAATTAATGACCTATATTATAATCTGTTAATTAGAAAAAATAAAATGGCCTATATAATCTCTTAATTAGAAGTGTTCCTCTAATTGATGACCTGTTAATTGGAACCATTCCTCTAATATATGACCTAGATAATCTCCGTTAATTAGAAGTGTTACTCTAATTAATGACCTATTATGATATTTTTAAGGCTGTATTCTGCATGAGAAGAAGTATCAAGCTCTAACAGTGTTCTTACTGAACAGTTTAGTACCTGCAGGAGGCCCCAGGAACAAGAGTGCAGTTTGTGAAGCAACAAGGATCCAAGTCACACATACTTCCACTGTCACATGGTTCGTCCATTTCACGAATCCCATTTCCACATACCGCTGAGGAATCTAGGGGTTAATATATTATACACATAGTAATCTTACAACTTAAATAGGTGCTTGTCCTGTTCCAAAACCATATTTTAATTATATAAAGGACAGTTTCCAAGATCCCAATACATGTCCTTTATAGAGAGGTTCCACTATATTATATATAATATTACCTCTAAATTAAGGACAACCTCTATATAAAGGACAGTTTCCAAGGTCTCAATGTGTCCTTTATAGAGAGGTTCTACTGTATATTACTTCTAAATTAAGGACAGCCTCTATATAAAGGACAGTTTCCAAAGGTCCCAATGTGTCCTTTATAGAGAGGTCCCACTGTATATTACCTCTGAAATAAGGATAACCAAAGGAAGCCATTTACGTCTACTAGATTATAGTCCTTACTTCTGAAACAGGAAGACTTGGACTGTAAGACTGGTCTGATGCTGTTGATGCTACACGAAGAGAACCTATTGTTGTTAGTCTGACTGCCGTCGATAGCCTGAGGGAACATGATGAAGTTACCATCGGAGCCTCCTGGAGAACAGCTACCTTGAGGGTCATCCTACAGCAAGGTGAGAAGAATGTAATATTCCTGACACAACATGACATACATACAGACAGACATACATACATACAGACAGACAGACAGACAGACAGACAGACAGACAGACAGACAGGCAGACAGACGGGCAGACAGACAGACAGACAGACAGGCAGGCAGGCAGACAGACGGACAGACAGACAGACAGACAGACAGACAGACAGACAGACAGACAGACAGACAGACAGACAGACAGACAGACAGACAGACAGACAGACAGATGGACAGACAGACTGACAGATGGACAGACAGACAGACTGACAGACAGACTGACAGATGGACAGACAGACAGAGAGACAGACAGAGAGACAGACAGACGGACGGACAGACAGACAGACAGACAGGTAGACAGACAGGTAGATATAGACAACATTACCGGTGATCCAAAATTATGTCCAAATTCGTGAGCAATAGTAATAACCGAGACCGACCTCGGTTGTGTCCGTCCATAGTTCACAAAGGTCACTATAGCAGTATTCAGGTACCTAAGCCCAGACTGTAATCGAACCTGCCCCTCACATATACCCCCTCGGTTCCCTCCGGTTGGTTCAGCTACCCATGCCAGTCCCACCACCCCTCCGCTGAAGTCTCTGTAAGTCAACAGAATGGCCAGACAGAACATAGACTGGTCTTCTTGCGACCACAGATCTAGAAAGTCAACAACACTTATAGAATCATCTCCATATTCTAGAATATAGCTAATATGATTGCTTTCTGGGGTTTTAACACATGTTGAAAATATGCATCTACCAAAAGTAGTGCTGTTTGGGGCTACATGACATTCAATATCCATGCAATGTGATCTATTCTTCACCTGTTGAAAGCATTAATTTGTAACAATACCTTTTCTTTTATCGCTGTCACAGGACCATTCGTTCCAACCCCTCGTGACACCCGAATGTGCTGTGTATGCAATTTAGAGGGGTCATAGTCTAGAGTCTCATAGTAGGACAGAGTATCTGTAGGATGCCCTGACACTGTAAATACAATAACATAAATATTCATTTCCAGGTAATTGGAGATATAGATAATGAGTGGCCAAGCTTATGCACCTCAATTTCACTAGTTTGGATTGAGCTTGTGTCTTGCTTCATGTGAATGTGGTAGGTACATAATACAGACATCAAAATGGCTAACCATTAAAGATAAAATGATATGGTACAGTCTATTCCAACACCCTGAAATGAGGACATTTCTGTATACAGTGGAACCCCTCTGTTCTAACACCCTGAAATGATAGAATTCCTTTATTCCAACACTCTGAAATGAGGACACTTGTGGAACTCCTCTAAAAATGAGGACACCTCTATACACAGTGGAATTTCTCCTCCTGAAATGACTCTGAGGATACTTTTGTTTTCATGGACAGTTTCAAGAGTGTCTGCCATTACCTTTACACCCTTAGCTAATTGCATCTTGTTTGGCTAAATTGCCATAGCAATGAGTTTGTTATTTGTGTTGAAACACCTGACCTAGTTTCAGACATAGCTCCATCATAGCATTGACCACAGCAGTTATCAATTTTCAAATTAAACCCAAGCAATACAGCTATCTCAGTGGCAGATCCAGGATTTTGAAAAGGGGGGGGGGTACAATGATATCGAAGAGGCAGATCCCAAGATTTTGAGAGGGGGGGGGAGGCAATATTAAACAGGATGATGATAAGTGGCTGAAAAGGAGGCTGATAGGGAAGAGGGTGATGGAACATACTGTGAGATTAAAAGAACAGACATCTAGGACTGGTCCAACATTACAGAACCTGGCTCAGGGGTACAAGAATGACTGTCAAGAGTTAACTCTCTGTGCACGCTCCCTATGTTACTATCATGCAGTGAGCATACAACAGAAGTAGAGCATAGAGATGGTCTTTGCCCATCATGGACCACTTGGGAGCCTTTAGCTATATGTGCTTGAAGACTTGAGTTTGCTTTTTCAACTGAATCAATAGTTACTGGAGCTATTGGCAAGATGAAAGATTGTGGATATGATTTAGGAGAAAATTTAAAGTGATGTAAGAAGTCCCTCAGATAGAAACTTTAAACTTCTTGAATTTGTTGAACTGAATAGCTACAACACAGAGGTGTTATCACTCTCAATCAGTAGCTGCTTCCCAACTTCTGAATGATCTGACAAATGGTCTATGTCACTATGGGATGCTTTTTAATTTGGTAGTATGTTTTTTTTTGTTTTTTTTTTCATGATGAAGCACAGCTATGCTAATACACCTAAGGGTGGGCCCTTAATGTTTACAAGGGCCACTTGATAAATTAACCTGAACTTAATTTTTCTCTGACTGTAAAAAGCTTCAAATTGTGATTACGTTGTTGCCTCTAGGCAATGCATTGCTATGTAGCTAAATAAAAACGGCAATCTTTTCAACAACACAGTTATAGCTATATTGGGTGCACAGCAAAAGGGAGGCCTATGTTTGATTTATATTCTGACCTCAGGTGGGCCAGGCAGGGACAGCCAACAGGTGGATGTGTCGCCATAAAATGCCCAGATCTGCTATACAGTGTTACACTGAGCACATGCCAGGCTCTCATGAATATTCTGTAAAATACAATAATTCTGTGTACAATTACAAATCACTGCTAGCAGCCACTAACATTTTTTGTAATAATGAACATATTATGCCATATATTGAAGGGAGGGAGGGCATTTGCCCCCCCCCCTGAATCCACCTCTGTATCTTTTATTGTAAACAATGCTATGAAAAGAACTAGATTCTTAGGAGTGTAAACTAATTACTTATTCATGTACATCATATTGATATCAACATGCCTCAAGCCAAAAACCATTTGTTCAGTATTAGATAATTCAGTAGTCTCATTGACCATGATAGTAAACCATTTGTCCAATACCTGGTATTTTGCTTCTGATATCTTCATTAACTTATCAGAAGTATTTTTACCATAATCAGCAGCTCAAAATAACTATGCCATGTAACTCCCTACTTGGCCATTGCACCTTCATCAGGGAAGTCCCAGAATAAAGTCACATTACTGTTGCCCCATTTTCAACATGTAAATTAGTAGAACCTGGTCTCAATAAAGTAAAACTGCAAGTGCCTCTTGTGAAGTAATTTTATATTATCATCCTTATCATAGTGTATATTTTAGCAATGTTTTATATAGTAATTTTATACTTGTCATAGTGTTCCATATGTATTTTTTTTTAATTCAGGCCACTCAAACTTTTTTCAGTTAAATTTGTTAACCCTTCAAAAAAGTCAGAGTATCGTGTGGAAAAATGGCAGATGTTTGATTCTGTTCCGGAGTTTGAAGATAAATTAAAAGACAGGTTAAGTATCTTGGATAGTTATATTGAACCAGGCCATGGGTTGTAAGGTCACCAACATTGGATCTCTAATAAATAGTTATATGAAGGGAAGAAAGAAGTTATCATAATGGTGTTACCTTAGTGTGGTGGGAAAGTTTAGGGACATCATCAATTGAGACTGGTGTTTTTTTTATTATTGAGCAGTTGTGCCCACAAATTATATTGTTCTTAAATTGCAGGTTGATATCCTGGAATACTTGGACAAATTTTAATTCAAAAATATTATCAATGATTAATGATTGTGTGCTTATTAATTGCAACCACTAGCTGTGGGTGATCCATTTATTGCAATGTTCTTTTTAATGTTTTTCAGTGCTTCCATGATGACAGTAATAGGGTCAGGAAGTAACTGAAGCAGATCATCATGGTGCCGTAAATAGAAACTAAATGCCTCCTCCAAAGGATTATAATCTGGACTACAAGGGAGTGAAAAAACTAGAATTCCAACTGATGAAAATAGTGTGATAATTTTTGGCACACGAAGGATGCTACTAGATTTTGGTGAGGAACCGCTAGCTACGTAGCTAATCACAATAGGGCGTGGTCAATTGTGTAGGAGGAGCTAGAGGTGGGGCCGCTGGTATATATGCGCATGCGAGCACGTACAAGTAGTGAGAGCCATAATTAGAATAGTAATATTAGAATGTCCCATTTTTAGATATTATCGCCATTTTGTTAGCTAAGTTTGGACTGTTGTCTCTATCTCTCTGCTTCCCTGAAAGAGAATGCCGCTAGTTAAACGAACGGTGGAACCCGTTTACATTGGACGGGCGCCTCTAGACAAGCAAGTGAAGAATGAACTAGAAGGCGTTGTGGTGAATTCTCTGGCAGGTGTCATCAAACAGCTCAGCTCTATCTCGAAGCATGCTGAGAACTTGTTCGGAGACCTGGTCAATGAGGCGAATGCTATTTACCAGCGCTCTACTGATCTGAATAAACGAGTAGAAGTTCTGTACCACAAGACTTCTCAGTTGGACTCTGGAGCTAAGGAAGAGGGTATGTCCAGCATCAATAGTCTACCCTTAGGGGGCAGGTTTCCTTGAAGTCAATTGTCTAATAAGAATCATTTACATATAGGTTCTCTGGTAAATTCCTAATATACCAGAGACGATACTCATTTCAGTGTGTTGATTTGTCATGAGGAGAATTGCAGAGGTGGGATACATGTTAGCCCTTGGGAGTTCCACTATATTATATAGAGGTGTCCTCATTTCAGTGTGTTGGAATAGAGGAGTTCCACTATATTATATAGAGGTGTCCTCATATCAGGGTGTTGGAATAGAGGAGTTCCACTGTATACAGAGGTGTCCTCATTTCAGGGTGTTGGAATAGAGGAGTTCCACTGTATACAGAGGTATCCTCATTTCAGGGTGTTGGAATAGAGGAGTTCCACTGTATGCAGAGGTGTTCTCATGAATAGAGGAGTTCCACTGTATACAGAGGTATCCTCATTTCAGGGTGTTGGAATAGAGGAGTTCCACTATATACAGGGGTGTCCTCATAGGTTCCACTATAATAGGGTGTACACATGTGTACACCCTATTACAGGGTGTTACCTCCTGCGTTAATCTTAGTGTATACTTCCCTCCCAATTTAGTTCGAGTGGAGGACTTCACATTCCAGAATCATTTCAAGAGTAACCGAAAGGAAGAACAGCAAGTCCTTGCCCGTAGCACACTCCCTCTTGCCCTCCAGGAAGTGTACAAGTATGTGTATATACATGTGTCATGCCACATCACATGAGGTATGTGAGTTGTGTGTGCAGGAGATGTGAGCCCCCTCCAGATCTGAACAAGTTCACTGCATATCGAGACGATGGCAAAGAAGGGTTAAAGTTCTATACTGATCCGAATTATTTCTATGATTTGTGGGTGCAAAGTCAGAAACAGCTGCTAGAAAAGAAGAAGAAGAAGGTAATCAAAAATATGAAAAATCTATTCATTTTATCTGATAGTCTTTTCTTTATAGGGAAAGAAAAATCGTAAGCGAAAGACTAACAAACCTGGTAAACAGGTAAAACAGGTGACCAAACGAGTTTACCATGCTGTCGACAAGGAGTTTATATCGGAACCTGGACGAGCTCCACCTCCACCGCCATCTGATGTCAATTCTCAGCAAGAGAAACACACTGTGTCTGAACCCGTGACCTCTACAACTCCTGAACAGCAGCATTTGAATCAGGCCATGCACACTCCGCCCACCAACCCCACCTATCCTCATGGTGAGCAAGGTGTTAATTTAGGTATGCATTCTTTAGAATTTTTTTCACATAAATAGAGCATTATCCTGCTGGTGCTTCGCCTACCCTTCAACATTTGGGTACAGGTCCTTCAAATGCTCAGCTAGCTGCTCCCACAGTTCCACCTCCTCCCCCACCCCCTTTAAATATCCCAGCGTATTCAGGAGAACTTGGTGTCCCACCGCCTCCTCCTCCACCACCTCCTGGGCCCGTCAATATGGCCCCACCTCCTCCTGTACAAATGATGTCAGGAAGTCCTCAATTAGGAAATTACCCTCAGGGTGTGCCTCCACCAGCTCCACCCCCTACTGGTTATAATATTCAATATCAAGCCCCGCCCCCTCCTCCGATGCAAAATAACCCCAACGTCCCACCTCCTCCTATGCCTCCTATGATGATGGCTGGACCTCCTCCACCCCCTCCTCCCTCGATCCAAGCTGTAGCGGCTCCTGCACCGGCTAAACCAGTTGATGACTCGAGGAGTGCTCTACTCTCAGCAATAGAAATGGGTAAGGTGTTTTTAACGTTATCAGATAATTAGGTATTTGCTCTATGTTAAAGAAATTGAAAGCTTACGTCTGCGTAACATACATATTCTGGCACTTCTATTTAACCAAAAATACTCGTCCACATGATGCCAATCATTCCTTGAATAGATGAGATGTTTGTAACATGCTCTAAAATATATAGTGAACCTCTTCTGAACTTCCATGATAAAAGATGTAGTAGTGGGACTTACTTGTGCATGCTTCAGTCATGATAATGGAATGATATTCATTACCAATTTACTGTGCATTAAATAGAACACTGTTTTCATCGCTTCAAATGTTTCATTTGTACAGACTAGTGCAGGTCCCATAGGGTCTATATGACTGAGGTTTCACTGTACTTATACAGACTAGTGCAGGTCCCATAGGGTCTGTATAACTGAGGTTCCACTGTACCTATACAGACTAGTGCAGGTCTCATAGGGTCTGTATAACTGAGGTCCCACTGTACTCAGACTAGTGCAGGTCCCATAGGGTCTGTATTGTGTAACTGAGGTTCAATAATACTATTGACTTGAGGTAAAGGACACTGAGGTCCCACATGGAGGGGGTCTCACATGTCCAGAGGTCCCACTTGGAGTGGTTCCCCTGTATATTATCTTATACTGTTCTATCAACACTTCTTAATCTCAGGTAAGAAATTGCGTAAGGTTGAACGAAATGATGAGGTGAAACAGCGAGAGTATGGCAGTGATGTCGCTTCCATTCTTGCACGTCGTATCGTGATAGAAGTCAGCGACACAGAGAGTGACTCGGAAGGATCTGATTCCTCCGATGCAGAGTGGAGTGATTAAAAATATTGCAAGAACATTATAATGACATTTTATAATACACCAGTACTGGATGAATCATAACTTTATTGAAATAGGTATATAGAACCATAGAAATGTGAGTCTTGTTTCTGGCAATAAGATATAATAATCTCCTCTGTTGAAATTATACATACAAAAAGAGTTTATTACACATGATGATCACATGATCTGTAGGAATGATAAATTGAGTGTCTTCGGTAGTGTTATTGCAGCAAAGCAAACATCAGCTGGCAAATACAACAATTCCACTGGATAAAACCTGGGGGGGGGAATAAACTAGGTTCTGATCTGCTGAAGTATGTCAATTTTATTTAGTCTTCATAATTATTAAAGTCTCCGAAATCTGATTAGTCTCATATTTCAAGTCTTATTTCAAAGTCATGTTTTTTAGCTCCAAAATTTGTACACAAGTCAATGTAGAGTCATGTATATGCCTGTACTGAAATTAATGTTCATGTTCAAAATGTCAAGACTCCATCACTGAATTAAGGACAACCTTAATTATCCTAAAACTAATACAACAGCACCTCTGATAAAGGACAACTAAAAAAATGCACCATCTGGTTTATCTTAACTTCTGAGATAAGGACAGTCTCCCTATAATATACAAGGGACAGTAGACCTGTCACCTGATCCCAATGTGTCCTTTATTCAGAGGTTCCACTACACTAGATACTAAGTACAGGGGACATTTCCAAGGTGCATGAGAGAAGTTTACCTTGTTACGTCAATCATGATGTGGGTGGGGTCAACCCCATCAGCCCCACCCATCTCTGCTACAAGTTGGATGACTTCCTCAGGGACACGCTCTTCGAACCCATCTAACGGTGTATACATGGTGAGAATCTTCTGAACCTAACCAATTATCATATCACCTTCACCCAGAACATTGTAAGATATATATACCTGGAGGGCGTTGAGCTGAGTACAAAGGTCACATATAGAGCTGACATCAGCTGTGCTGTTCTTCTTCATTTGTAGGAGTTTGGATGCTTGGACAATGGGTGCCAGCTCCATGGCAACGCCCTCTCCTGCCGGACCCTGCAGTCTACACCAATCCTCCAGCTGACTCACATTGTATCTATAGCAAACACGGGGTTATAAACAAGGGGGTATTGAAAGAGTTATCTTTAATAAGGGGTTATCAACAAGGGGTTATTTTAATAAAGGGTTCTCAACAAAGTGTTATCTTTAATAAGAGGTTATCTATCGAGCTCACACTTTTCTGGTGAGGTAGGGGTTATGACCAGACAAAACAAAAGTTAATATTTAGGATGTCACCTGATCTGTACTCCCTTTGACCAATGACAGAACTCTCTACGAAGAAGAAGAATGTTTAACATGTAGGTGTTGATGAGATAAAACAGCTGCACAGAGAGGGAGAGAGGGGAGGAGTGTGAGGGAGAGGAGAGGAATGAGGACTATTCAAATATGCACATTACACAGTGAACTGTCACCTGTCTCAATATCTGCTGAGTCAGCGAAGGGTCCAGGTAATTTCTTGTCAGACAATCTACAACATCAGTGAGTTTGCTCAAAATGGTTTCCACGGTGACCACTGGGTGGGTGTGGCCAAAACTTCGAGAGCCAATTGGTCTAGAGCTGGAGATGCCTGGAATGGAGTCATGTTCCATCAAACCAGGAACTGAATAGGAGAAACAAAAATATGAACGTAAACTCTTACACTTGACTCCTCCTCCTAGAAACCTCACTAAGAGATCCCAGTGATTCTTTACCTCTCTTGATCCCTCCCCCTAGTGACCACTAGATCCTTTATCTCTCTTAACCCCTCCCCCTAGAGACCACTATACCTCTCTTGACCACTCCCCTAGACACACCCCTACCCCAAGGGAAATAAACATGACAAGTCCTATTAGGCTACCCTAATCATGTTCTCACCAATGAGAGGTTTCAGTTCCGAGTGGACAAGATCTATTATCTGATGATAAAACACTGTTGACTGATGACGCAGCAACTGTTTATATTCGGAAAGGTCAAAGTTCACCAAAGAAGCTTCTTCATTCTGAATTATAAGAAAGTAACAGTTTCTAAAAACAAAACGACAACAACTCATGGTAAGGTGTGGTCAACATACCTGCTGTCCACTGTATTGGTGTAGATGGTTTCTGAGACGAGTGGTGTTAGCCAGCCAGAACGCTAGTAGGTTGATATCCTTATAATTATGGCAGACTTTCTGAAGAGCAGATATGATTCCTTGAAGAAGTCCTGATGTTAGTGGTCCATTCCGAGAATAATCAACATATCTGTTACATTAGGGAAAAAAGAGAAGAGCTTTTTTTGGAAGTTCTCATTCACCCTCCCTTTCTCCCTCACTGTTTGGAGACATCTGCCTCCTCTACACACCTCTCTCTCCTCCATAGTAACTGTCAAATACACCTGTTTCCTCTACACACCTCTCTCTCCCACAGTAACTGTTGACTCCACCCCCCTCCCCAAATTTTACCTGAGGCACATGAACAGCAGGTGTGCAGGTAGACAGGGAATTCCCCCTGCCATGTCCTCTGGTTTGAGGTCACTGATCAGTGTCTTCAACAATCTACTCAGATCAGCTGGTTGCCATGACAACATTCCCAAATATGGCTCTATCCCATGCTGACTGAGTGATTTCGATAAAGAAGGTGTGGTTCTGTTGGTAGCATCAGAGAGAAGTTGACTGTCCTGACGACTAGGAGACAGAGGTGTCAATGCCACACCCCCATGCCGATGAACATCATTAAGTGGGTGTGGCTTTTGTTTCACCACAGATTGTTCAGTAATCATCTAAAATATTATCAACTTGATGTCATGTGACAATACCATGATGTCATGTGACTTACCATGATGTCATGTGTGAGTCGTGTGACCTGATCTTGTAGACTGACGTTCATAGATGCCAGAGAATTTATCAGATTATATGCATGTCGTAACCCCGCCATGCTCTGGTCCAAGAGAGGGGAGGAGCTAGCGGGTCCTTGCATTCTACCTATCGAACGTCTGGAGATACTTCTCGATAATACCTTGCTTCTCTCCAGACTGTCTGTAATACGGCTTCTCTGTGGAGAGACTCTATCTCCATTCTCTTCATTGGTGAGGGACTTGGTCTGGCTAGTAAGCGGAGGACGTGTTCCAGGTGCAATCTCACCAACACGCTCCAGGCTATCTGTCTCGAAGTGCTTGCTATAAAGGTTATTCCCATGTGGAGTGGAAATTTGATAAGATTTAAGTTCCATGAGAATGGAATTGATATCTTTATCCTGGTCAGGTTCTGGTACGGATGTTTGAAATCGAGGTGAGCCAGTTTGCTCTGAAATGGACAGACTCTTCTTAACTGGACTAAAACATGATGTTATGGGAAAGTCCGCTACTGGATCTTCGAACTCCTCCTTTTCTTTGTCACATTCCGATTCCAGTTCTCTGATGTTTGATTCCAGTTCTTCGATTTTTGACTCCAGTTCTCTAACATTTGATTCCAATTCTTTATTGTCAGATTCCAATTTTGTGAGCTTGTTTTGTAGTTCAACCTTCTCAGCCAGTGCAGAATTTATCCTCTCCTCCATGGTGGACCGTTCCTTTCTCATAGCAAACTCCAACCGTTCAATGGTCTTATGGCATTCGGCCAAGGAGGCGTGGTCTTGGGCCTGTTCCTCCTCCCATTTCTGGCAACGAGATTGTAATGACTGTGTCCAGGTAATCTGTAAAAATGATTTTATTTATAAGTAATGAAATTTCAATGTAACAGGTTATGTTTGTACAGTGGAGACTCTATTCTGGGACAGATTCTTGATTAGAGGGGTGGCCTCATTTCAGGAGGTGACTACACAAACTTATTTATCCAAGTGTCCTTAATAATAGAGGTAGGTGTCCTCATTTCAGGAGAGAGGTTCCACTGTATACAGAGGTGTTCTCATTTCAGGGGTTGGAATAGGGGGTTTCCACTGTATAATATTTTTTTACAAGTTATACCTGTTTGGTGAGTTTCTGCTGTAGTTCTATAATCTTGTTCTCCATTCCTCTGTTCAACTTTTTGAGGTTGTCAACGGATCTAGCCTCCACCTTTAACCTCTTCAGTTCTCTCCTTGCCAACCACCTACGCACCGTAGACTGCACTATGATCACATGCCTATGCATCCTGAAGTAGGCGTGGCGAGTCAACCAACCCCGTATATGACGTTGGATCACCACAGCCTTAGAATTGTAGAGTAACTCTTTGTATTCCTAAAACATAAGGTAGACAATGACTATGAATAATGTTCTATTGAACACTTGAACTTTAACCTTTCTAGCAGCCCTGCCCCTAACATATGCCTGCATAGCAATAGTTGCCTGGCGGAGTCTCGAATACCGTCTTCTTTGAAGGAACACGCGGACAGTTTTCTGTACTTCTATGGCTGCTCTCGTCTGCTTCATATGCTCAGCCATTCTGGGAAGGGGAGTGGTCACCACTCATCACCATGACAACACAACAACACATACACCCACCTCCTTGCCAGATAACCCCGAGCTCTACTTTGAAGCCAAAGGACTGCGCCCTTGAGACGAAGAAAGTGGGCACGGGTAAGCCACGCCCTCACATTCTTCTGGATCAGTACTCCGCAGGCATAGAGTTTGGATTGACGCAGTTTCTCTAAATAAGCCACCTGACCTGCTCGAAAGAACACCTTCGTACGACCAAGACGGTAGAGGTCATCAGACTGAGGTAAAAATACAAGATGGATTCTTATGCTTTATATTCATGTAAATATACATACAAGATAGACTCTCACCCTTGAAATGCTCATTTACGACATGGTTTACAATCAGGACATGTCATATATTTTAGGACATGCTCTATAATCATATATTCAGGACGTCATTAATGTGACTATAAGTAGTTTAAAAGTACTGAGTAATGACTTGTTCTGGTCACCATGGATACCATCACATGCAGGGCTTCCACTGACCTGGATAGTGTGTTTAAGTATAGCAACGACCATGGCTGACTCCTCCCCCTTCCTGAAGTACCCACGAGGGAGCAGTGGTCGGTACCTCTGGTAGAAGTCTTTGTACGTCCATCGAGAAGGATAACCTGCAGCACTGATTCGTATTGTCTCCAGGACACCACATGCCCTCAACTGCTGGACAACACGATGAGGGCTATACCTGTCATCACACACACACACATACAAACCACAGAGAATAAAATACAGTAAAACTCTTCTATTCCAACACCCTGAAATGAGGACACCTCTGTATACAGTGGAACTCCTCTATTCCAACACCCTGAAATGAGGACACCTCTGTATACAGTGGAACTCCTCTATTCCAACACCCTGAAATGAGGACACCTCTGTATACAGTGGAACCTCTCTATTCCAACACCTGAAATGAAGACATCTCTGTATACAGTGGAACCCCTCTATTCCAATACCCTGAAATGAGGAACTCTGTATACAGTGGGACCCCTCTATTCCAACACACTGAAACGAGGACACCTCTGTATACAGTGGAACTCCTCTATTCCAACACCTGAAATGAAGACACCTCTGTATACAGTGGAACGCATCTATTCCAACACCCTGAAATGAGGACACCTCTGTATACAGTGGAACCTCTCTATTCCAACACCTGAAATGAAGACACCTCTGTATATAGTGGAGCTCCTCTATTCCAACACCCTGAAATGAGGACACCTCTGTATACAGTGGAACGCATCTATTCCAACACCCTGAAATGAGGACACCTCTGTATACAGTGAAACTCCTCTATTTTAACACCCTGAAATGAGGACACCTCTGTATACAGTGGAACTCTCTATTCCAACACCCTGAAATGAGGACACCTCTGTATACAGTGGAACTCATCTATTCCAACACCCTGAAATGAGGACACCTCTGTATACAGTGGAACCTCTCTATTCGAACACCTGAAATGAAGACACCTCTGTATATAGTGGAGCTCCTCTATTCCAACACCCTGAAATGAGGACACCTCTGTATACAGTGAAACTCCTCTATTTTAACACCCTGAAATGAGGACACCTCTGTATACAGTGGAACTCTCTATTCCAACACCCTGAAATGAGGACACCTCTGTATACAGTGGAACTCATCTATTCCAACACCCTGAAATGAGGACATCCCTGTATACAGTGGAACTCCTCTATTTTAATACCCTGAAATGAGGACATCTCTGCATTAAGGACATTGGATATGTTCCAAATAACAGTTTGTGTAATAAAACTTCACCCTCTGAAATGAAGCCACCTCTCTAATCAGGACACTGTCTGGAATAGAAAGACTCTACTGTACTTACAACAAACCCACCTACTCACTCACAGGAATGGAATTCTCTGGTCATTGGGTTTAATACACCTGATGTAATGGGGTACAGTAGAGTTCAAAGTCCGCATGAGGTCAGATAATGAACCTTGGAACTATAGAAAGGGTGTAGTCATTGTGGGCTTGACCAAGTTTAAAATAATACCTGTGATCCAACAGAGGATATGGCTGGGGATCGTTTTTTGCCAGTCGTTGTCTGAGCAGAAACTTTATTTGATGGGAAAAGGAGTGATATTAACTGGAGCTAAAATAAAGGATTCGTAACTGGTAATGATCATCACACTTGTGAGTCATACATAGATGGTAATGATCATCATAATTGCAGGTCACTTTTTTCAATTTTTCTTGTGTCATGCTAATTTAGAGTTCTCATTACATAAACGGTGGAAGTGAATTAACCTGCATACTATGCATAATTTACCTGACTAGTATACTGAGCATGCACAATGTACCAAACTATACCACAATGTACCTGACTAGTATACTATACTATGTTATGCATGTATCATAATATTATACCTGACTAGTATATCTGACTAGTATATCTGATTAGTATGTCTGACTAGTATATATACCTGACTTGTTCTGAGCAGAGCTATGTGTTCCGGCAATATGTTATCTCTATTCTTTTCAACGAACCCTGTACTTTCGTAGAGGACAGCACCAGCATAATGTTGTATGCTAAAGACAGAGGGAGAAGTGAGAGGTTTGGAGAAGTGACGAGATTTCCCATTGTGCACATCACAGAGCTTCTGTACTAGGAGATAATCGTCACCACCTGGGAACTGAAAGGGTTAATCCATAAGGAGAAATGTACTAAGGGCAAGAGAGAGATTTACATGAAGGTATTAAGGGGTTAAAATACTGAGAGATTATTCTAATAATAAGGGGTTATTAAATAAATGTGAAAAGCTATGAAATGGTTATGCAGAAAAGGGTTTCTTTCAGGGGGGGCAGGGGGGAGCACTTGCCTCCCCTTGTGCTTATATTGCCCCCCCCCCCCCCCCCCTTGGAGGAAGCTAAGAACATATCACTCTCCCATTTTTTAAGGATGCTTCTTGCTAGAAGATTGTTGAGAGATCAACTTTTTAGGAGCAGTTGGCTCAATATCAGAGTCTTCAGATTCAGTAAGATTTTTGCTGGGATCAATATCAGAGTCTTCCTCTTAGACTAATGCATGTCCATTCAAAGAACTAGTGCATATTAAATACTACTTCCAGTTGTAAGTCTCTGCACTGATGAGCAAAGACATTCGTAGTTACTCTTGTTCCTCAAGCTCACCACTAGCTAAGCCTTCTACTAGAAGAGATATCTCTAGATCAGAAACGTGTTACCTGACAATTCAGTGTGCTTTGTTACTTAGCAGTAGGCCTATGCACATTATGCTTTAAATTTTGCCTATTATGCTATACTCTGATTCTTTGTCACTTGCCCTATTATGCCCTAAAATTATGCTCCATTATGCTTTGAAAATATCATTGAAAATAGACACTAATGGTCATCACGGCACAGCTATAAAAAATATTGTTCCGTCTGGTGCCACAGTATGATGATATTATACTGTCATTCATTTGGTGCACTGATAGATACATGAGAGTGCATGATTACAGTCCCCCCCCCCCCCCCCCCAAAAAAAGCACAAAATGCTCATGAAAACTAAAACCCCGGGAGGATATTTGCTCCACCCGACCCCCCTACTTTACAGATGTCCTTATTTTGCCCCCTCTTTGGTAAAAACCTGAAAGAAACCCTATTCCAATAGTAAGGGGTTATTAAATTAATGTGGTAAAAGAAAAGCTATGAAAGGGTTATAATGTAGTAAGAGTAACTATGTTCGGAATACCTTGCATGTCTCGTCCAGGAGGCTGTACATGCCTAGACGACCCTCTATAAGGTCAATACAGGGCTGGTTGTCATAGAAATCAATAAACGACCACTCTATGGCTTCCTTCACATACTCCTGCTGTTCTAACTTAAACACATGCTGTGGAGAGAGGTTAAAAGTTCAGAGTGCAAACACATGCACGTACAGTGACATACCAGGTTGAACTGCTGCTGCAACTTCTCGTTCGCATAGTTAATACAGAACTGTTCAAAGGAGTTGACCTCGAATACTTCAAAACCGTATATATCCAAGATTCCAATATACGCATGGGACTTTTCATCAGAGGAGAGGGTGTGGTTTAGCTGAGATACAACCCATTGGAAGAGATGTCCGTACAGGTGTTTTGACAGACTGTCACGAGCAGCAACAATCTGAATAAAATATAATATGTATGTCATGTGTGTCACATGCATGTCACATGTACAGAGCAAAGCCTGTCTACAGTCAGGGAGTGCTGCGTTTATAGTACTATGTCCTAGAGGGGGTATTATTTGTGGGCAAGTTCCCTGTGTCCCTTGTGGTGTGTGTCGAGAGAATTACATTGCATTATGAACTCCTCGAGAAAACTAACCGGTTCAGATCACACTGTTACATAAAGACACTATTTTCACTGAAATAATTGTATTTCAGCAAATAATTAAAAATAAATAATAAATAAATAAGTAAATAAATAAGTAAATAAATAAATAAGTAAATAAATAAATAATAATAATAAGTGAGTAAATAAATTAATATTTAAATAAATATTAAGAAATAAATAAGTTAGCAAGTACGTAAAATTAATATTCTTTTATATCTGAACTACTGAAGCAGTGAAAATGAAGAGGTCAAGAGTTTATATACTAATGTATGTAGTGGACTCACTTGGTTGAAAGTCAGTGGTTTGGTGAAGGTTTCCCTGACAGTGGAGATTTTCCTATGAGTCAGCCATTTATGTAGACTGGTTTTGTCAACGTCCAATAACCTTGCGGCTCTCTCTAACCAAATGTCTCGGGAAGACACAGAACCCATCTCATCATCTCTGCTGTGTGCCACACCCACCTCCACATTACCTAGATTCAAAATGGCTGCCAGCACACGAAACAGCTGCTGTTGCTGGTCGTCACGGAAACCCAACAGCCCCAGACTGTCTCTAGTGTTC
Organism: Diacarnus erythraeanus; assembly: GCA_964016965.1. Taxonomy (NCBI): domain Eukaryota; kingdom Metazoa; phylum Porifera; class Demospongiae; order Poecilosclerida; family Podospongiidae; genus Diacarnus; species Diacarnus erythraeanus. The sequence goes on along the minus strand of OZ024670.1, from coordinate 8,146,353 downwards.
CTGAATTCAAGCAAGTCATCCACATCATCGATAAAAATGTCTCGTCCTTGATTTGTGTAAAAATATTCTGATGCAGAACCTATTGAAATAATTCTTCATGTTTTCACATGTGGAGAGTTCAAAGGAGAGGTCAAAGTTCATAAAGTAACCTTTGAACTTATGCTACATAAAGAGACAACCATTATAACAGTACTCACACAACTGGATGTCTTTCAGCTCATTCTCACTGGCTGCAGCGCATAGTTGGTAGAAGACATGATAATTTCTCTCTCCCTCGGCTTGTCTGACACATCTTGTGAGTTCCAGAAGGTACGTCCGCATGTGTGCTCCGGTAATCACATGCTCAGAGTTGAAGCCGATGTTGAGATATTTACCAAACCGACTGCTGTTGTCGTTACGGACAGTCTTGGCATTGCCGATTGCCTGTGGGGGAAGAATGTAGAAATGTCAAAAATATAATATCTTCACACAATATTGTGTGTGTGTGTGTGTGTTGGAAGAGAATGTCTGGTAAGGATCATCACAGACATACATAATTAGAAATCTCTCATTCAACTCCCTAGTGAGAGGACAGGTGGAAAGTGAGGCAGATAGGAGGAGGAGCTTGTCTTACTCTTTCACAATAAATTGTACATTATCCAACTATAGTTTTAGACCATATTATTGTCTATTTCAACAATCTGCTCACCTCCATAATGGGATTGGACGCAAGCACTCTCATCTCAACCTGTGTTTCCTCCGTTTCCATTGTTCTGCTGGCACCACTCCCAATCATAGCAAAATATCTCATTGCATATTTTGCAGTGACTGTTTTACCAGCTCCACTCTCACCGCTGACAACTATAGACTGGTCACATCCGTCCCTAATACACACACACATAAAACACACTCCTACCCCCTGAAATGGGGACATCTCTGTATACAGTGGAACTCCTCTATTCCAACACCCTGAAATGAGGACACTTCTGTATACGTGGAACCCCTCTATTCCAACACGAAATGAAGACGCCTCTGTATACAGTGGAACCCCTCTATTCCAACACCCTAAAATGAGGACACCTCTGTATACAGTGGAACTCCTCTATTCCAACACCCTGAAATGAGGATACCTCTGTATACAGTGGAACTCTTCTATTCCAACCCCCTGAAATGAGGACACCTCTGTATACAGTGGAACTCCTCTATTCCAACAAGGACGGGGTCTGTATGAGGTTTGTGGCTAACCTGGTCATTGTTCTATAAGCATCTTCTGCCACTGCAAATATGTGCGGTTCAAGTTCGCCTAGCTGGTAGTTGCTATAGGCAACAGCAATCTCATTTCCATATATGGGGATGGGAGTGTAAGGGTTTATGGCCACCAGTACAATGCCACAGTATGTGTATATAGAGCGATAACCTTGGTAACGAATACGAAGATTGTGCAGGACTGTAGATATAAACTTTGGTCAATTCAATCCCACTACCAATGACCAAAACCATGGCATTACCATGGCAATGCGCAACCATGGCATAACCATGGCAACAGCTGTAGTTACCTGCAGGCTCATGTAAGTAACTAAGAGTGGTTAGGTCGTTGGCACCTAACAGCAGCTCAGGATTCCTAAGAGGAGGGATGTTTACAGAGGTGTCCATTACCGAAGATTTCTGGTCATCATCAACCATGGAGGAGGAGTCTTCTCTCATCACCGACATCTTGCCATCTGTCAGTAGTGATACCACCACACCAGGGACCCACACCTCATCACTGTCCACCAGCCACACTCTAGTTCCCTGGAAAACATTTAATCAATAGCTGGTCACCATCAATTCAGGTGCTAATACTGACTACTATTGAGGGGAGAGAGAGGGAGAGGGAGGGAGGGGGAGGAAGAGGGGGAGGAAGAGGGAGAGGAAGGGAGAGGGATCAGAAATTTTATGCATTCAGCCTCAAGTTTAATAATATTGGTCATTCCAGAAGGTGTGAAATTATGCAAAAAGATACTAACCACTCTCATCTCCTAGTTTCAGTTCAGGTCCTAACCCCTAGCTAGCTTTAATCCTAGATCCTAGCCCTAGCTTGCGCAGTAACACAAAATGGTATGATCATGTACTGTAGAACCAGAAACAGCAAACTAGCTAGCTAGAAGTATCTAGTGTCTTACCTTGCTGTATAGGGTGGACACATCCATAGCTAGCTATTGTTAATTGGTATCTATAATGATTGTTATCGCAGGAGAAGTGGTGTAGCTTGTTAGCTTGCGGCTTTAAAGGAGATCACACTCGGTCCTGCGCCGTCTCTTCGTTCATCTCTGCATGGCAGGGCTAGGGAAGAGGGAGTTAAATTTCCCGCGCGCCTGTAATTGATATCATTTGCGCATGTCCGCAAAGACTAGGCTCCACCCCCTACAGACCCGCCCATTACATAACTCTATACAGATATTAATTCACAATTTAAAAAAAAAACAACTAAGTCTTCTGAATGATGAATACTAGACACACTAGCTGTGTTTGCTACAGGTAGCTGTGCAGGGACTGTATTTAGGCTCTTCTGGTCCCTCTGTGGTGGTATACAACGACACCTTACCCTCTTCCTGGTCGATATCAGGGGCACGACAAGCAAATATCAGTCTGATGTCACGATGGAGGTAAATACGCTTGGATTTGGAGCAAAGAAACCTAAAGATTAGGAAGAGAGAAGATCTTACTAGGGTCAGTATCAGGCCTAGACTCTTTCTTTGTAAGAATTAATAGCCAATTATACTATGGTTGGGAGGGGCTAGAATCCAAGGCATACCTGAGATGAATTAGGTAATGCAAAGCTGGAAAATATGTGGTGGGTGTGGTTCCATGACCCAATGGATGGACAGGATGAGAGAGAGTTTTCTGCCGTAGGAAAGTTTGGGAAAGTGGGGGCATGTCAGAGAAGTCATACCTCACGACGTATATCTTGACTACTGTATGGTTTGGGTTGAAGAGAGTCTGTCAGCAGAGAAATCACAGTCATAGCAGAACCACTCTATTTCAGACATCTTGGGACACATTGATTAGAGGTGTGACCTCATTTCAGGGGGTGAAGCTGATTAATGCTAACACACAAACAAGATGTTATTAGGGACATATCCAAGTGTCCTTAATATAGAGGTGTCCTCATTTCAAATAGAGGAGTTCCACTGTATACAGAGATGTCCTTGTTTCAGGGTGTTGGAATAGAGGTATACAGAGGCGTCCTCATTTCAGGGTGTTGGAATAGAGGAGTTCCACTGTATACAGAGGTGTCCTCATTTCAGGGTGTTGGAATAGAGATATAACATTTTCACACAATTGGTCACAGCAAGTTACTCATGGTAGGGCCTTGACATAATCAGTGTGTTAGCTATTAAAATAACCTTGACCTCTCCTGAAACACCTCCTACCCCCACAACTACCACTACTAGGGGTACTTCTATGTGTAAATTCTGGACATTACATCATTACTATTACATCTGTAATATACCTGTAATATTCAATAATATATAATAAGATTACTGTAATATACCATAATATACAATAAGAATACTGTAAGGAAATTTACACATAGAAGCACCCACAGGATACAGTCTCTTTATAAACTGCTAATACTCACGACTTGTACAGTTCCTTTTCGAGGGACATGGTATCCTCTTTTCCCCACTCCAGACAAATCCACTTGTCCCTGAAGTAACAGAAAAATCATACCAATGTGTCTTATCTACAACTTTTGACTGATCTGTATGTTCGGAAAAGTGTTGTCACAGACAAAAGTTGTCAGGGAGTGAAGGTACATACATATATTATAGGTAAAATTAATTGACTCCATTTGACCCCATTGTTGTTTTTGTTGTTGTTGTTGTTATTGTTGCAGTTAGTGTCCCAAACAAAAATGTTATTTAATCCTTTGACTTCCTCCAACTGTAAACATGTTACAAATTCCCCTAGTAATGTGATCATCACACTCACTAGATAAGGGGATGTCCCCCCATGGTTGTCATGGAGATCATAGAAGGCGGCAGTGACGGGAAGCAGGAGATGAGGAGGACAAAATGACCCACTAGCACCAACTTCAGCTGTAAACCCTTCCACATGACCACACAGTTCGAGACGACCATTTAGAACAGATTCCTATACAATAGTGATCATTCTAATGATCTGACAGGATTAACCGGAAAAACAAGTTTACCTCAAATGTTCCCAAGAGGCAGAGACTGGGTACAAACACTGGAGCAGAGTTACATCGTTTCGGTAGCGACCGAGAAGGGGCTCGCTGGAAATAAATAAAACAAACAATGAACAAATATGAACCTTGACCTTTTGTGGTAGACCAGAACAGAATTAATTGCCATTATTTTTTTGTAAAATACTCTCATATTTAAGCTGATTCTTGTCAGAGTTTTTGTGTTTGTGCATTGATGAGTATAGCAGTAGTGCCAAGCTATAACTGGGCAGGCAGGGCTAAGCAATACCTGGGCAGGGCCAAGCAATACCTGGGCAGGGCTTTAATCTATAGCTGGGCAGTTCTGTGTGATCAAGAATATCACATCTTCATTTATTACTCCAAGGATACTTAAAGTTGGCATCTATATGTGATGATACTTTACCTTACAGATAATGGCACATGATCTACGCTTCACTCCAGTGTTCTTCCCACCTACTCGCATATGTGAGAATGGGGCAGGGCTGCTAGCAGAAGGAGGGACTATACCCCCTCTGTTAGATGATGATGACGCCATAGCAATGGGCCTTGTAGATGAATTATTTGAGTTCAAACTAAATTCATTTAGTTCCTTCTCCAGCAATTCTACAGATTTATCACAACTGCAACTAGCCTCTGGTGAAGGGTCAAAGTTCACTCTGGTACCATCTGATGAAAGGTCACAGTTCAACTTGGTAGTCTCTGATGAAGAGTTAAAGTTTAATTTGTCAGCAAGACCAACAAGTAGCTTGGGGCTAAGTGGTGAGGGGAGGGGAGGTGAAAAGGGAAAACCATCCTTTGATATATCTCTTGGTAACCAAACTGGTGATGGTGACATATTGCCATCTCTTCTAATCACATTTCTGGTTTCACTTGAAATCTGTTGACCTTTTGGACTTCGGCCTTGAGATTTGCTACTCTGACCTCTTGAACTTTGGCCTTGAGGTTTGCTACTCTGACCTCTTGAACTTTGATCTTGTAGTTTGCCGCTCAGAGCTGTGTTGTGGAGGGAGTGGTGACGGAGAGATGGGGGGAGGAGTTCATGTGGTATGTGAGAGAGCCGAGGAAGAGATACCACACCTACAAAGAGGGCAGAATGAGGAGATACTTGCAGAGAGGGGAAGGTGTGCTGAACTGAGGAATAGGAGGTGAATCCATTGGCATTCTCCCCGGGGGCACACACACGGTAGAACAGACTAAATGGATAGTGTGAGTGGTCATCTCCATTCCTCTCCTGCCAGGACCGTATCTGAGAGAAATGCAGGTAGGACCGTAGGGCCTGGAGGAGGAGGTGAGGAGCAGCAGAGGATCCTAAAGGAGTCCTGTGAATAAAGGATATTTTACTTGACCTTTGAACTACCTTAAGAACACACTACACTACTGTCAATTCTCATTAAACTCTATTAACAGACAACTATAGAGGAACCCTTCTATTCCAACACCCTACAAAGATGACATATTTGTATACAGTGGAACCCCTCTATTTCAACCCCTTGAAATAAGGACACCTCTGTATTAAGGACACTTGGATATGTCAGCTTGTGTTTTAACATTAATAGAACTTCAATTCCTGAAATGAAGCCACACCTCTAATCAGGACACTTCAATTTGTCCTGAGGTGTCCAGAGTAGACGTATCTATTACCAGGACAACTATAAACTCATCACCTATTGCAGATGTTAACATGGCTGTAAGGTATTTCAGTTGCCACATCAAAGCTAAAATACAAACTGACTTGCATTTGCTGGCATTTGTTCAGATAAAGTAATCTAGCCCTTTTCAGACCAAGTATCACTTGTCACATACCTTTTTGAAAGCAGCTGTATACTCCACTGTTCCAGTAGTAGAGTGGGCGTGTCATCCAACGAACACACCCCCTTGGCTTGACCTCTGACCTCAATGCAGAGTGGGAGACCTTGGTTCCACAGATGCTCAAGGTCAGAGATGAGAATGGGCAGAGTCTGTGGGAAAGTGTTAATCTATGAGTGTATTGGGTATTGGGTTACTGTATGGGCTGGAAGTAATTGAAGTGATGCAAGGAGATGAACCTCTCAAGACACTACAAGAAGCCTTCTTGTGCCAAATTTTCTTGACCACAAAGAAGAGTCTAAAGTTGTAAAGGTGTGCAACTCCATCTACTACAAATTGTTCTCTCTATATTTAGTCTCTATGGCATCAATCATAAGGGTGGGTGTGGCACCAGTTCACCACTTTCCAATATACGCTGAAAATGGGTTGGTAGCAATTTAGGATTCAATCCACACACACACTTGCTCATACACAGCACTCAGTCCACACACAACCCCCCCTCCACACACACACACACACACACACACACACACACACACACACACACACACACACACACACACACACATGGCCAACCCACACAATGACTGCCTACACACTCATCCCCACAGCACTAGGTGACCAGCATACACACACAGAGCACTGGCCAACTAGGCGACCAGCATACACACACAGAGCACTGGCCAACCCACATACAACACCTGTCTACACACAGCACTCAGACCACACACAACACAGCATTGGGCAACCCACATGCTCGCTACAAATCATCCAGTCTAACCACTACAACCTGTGTAAACCCCAGAACTCATTTATCATAGATTAACTGTAGCTAAAACACCATAATTCTATTAAACTAGCTAGCTGGCAGCTTATTCTATACCTCAGCTCACAACTACTGCTCCTATACCCAGACACAATCACCAGCTAGAAGTTAATCAAATTATATAACCATCAGCTGACAGATGTAGGGTTATGGACTAGTAAGTCACATCCAAGAGAGTCCAAAAATTGTGAACCACATCCTCACTTCATATGCCAAAAGGAGGTTGGCCCAAAAGACTACATACACACAGTTTGTTTGTTTGTTTATTTGTTTGTATATTTATTCATGAACTCCCTAGTGTGGGTTCATCCTAATTACGGATGGGACTTATCTCCCCTTAGGGGATCCACTACCATCTTTTTACCTCCTCATTTACGGCATGTAAGAGTTCATTTTCTTGGAGTGAAGATGGTCGTGGGGTGATCCTGGGTCTATTACTCTCTGACATTAGTTCTGTTTCTGTGAAGATTCTGCTGGGCTCTGGATCACATGACCTTGCAGTGAGAATAGACAGGCCAATATCTTTGACTAGAGCTCCTATGTCTGAGGAGTCTAGCTGTAATAATGGTGTCTTTGACTTTGTGTGAGTCAACTCGGAGGAACTAAGCTTCTGGGCACGAGAAATGTTACTCTTGACCTTGTCTTCCTCTAAAGTGAGAAGAGAGGGAAAAGAAACAAGAGAGAGAGAGAGAGAGAGAGAGAGAGAGAGGAAGGGAAAGAGAGAAGGAGGAGAGAGAGGGAGGAGAGAGGGGGGAGGGGAGAGAGGGAGGGAGGGAAGGAGGGGGAGAGGGAGAGAGAGGAGGGGGAGAGGGAGAGAGAGGAGGGGAGGGGAGGAGAGAGAGAGGGAGGGGAGGAGGGAGAGAGGGAGGGGAGGAGGGAGAGAGGGAGGGGAGGAGGGAGAGAGGGAGGGGAGGAGGGAGAGAGGGAGGGGAGGAGGGAGAGAGGGAGGGGAGGAGGGAGAGAGGGAGGGGAGGAGGGAGAGAGGGAGGGAGGAGGGAGAGAGGGAGGGGAGGAGGGAGAGAGGGAGGGGAGGAGGGAGAGAGGGAGGGGAGGAGGGAGAGAGGGAGGGGAGGAGGGAGAGAGAGGAGGAAGGAGAGGAGGGGAGGGAGAGTGGGAGAGAGAGGAGGGGGGGGGTTGGAGATAAGCTAGTATCCATCCAGTCCAGCTGACAGAATGAATAGCCTGGAGTAACGGCAGCTACTAGCTAGACAACTAAGTCCTACACTGAAATACCTAATGGAGATAGGTTTCTCGACGGTCCATTTAAGATCGGCATGGCTGGCCCAGTACTCATATATATCTCACTCTCGCTGTCCTCCTCCAGCAACTCCTATTAAAACCTCACCCACTCGTCATTAGCTACACTGTCTTCATTACTACCATCTCTAAGGCAACCACAAATACGTCAAACCACACTCTAAATTAATGCGATGCAGAATTAATACAATGTACACGAGCGCGAATAACGTATATTCGCAAATATTTTTTCTGAGTCGAAAACAAAATGGACACTTAATCATGAATTTGTGGGAGGTATTAACTCTGACGACAGCAAGTGATAACAATAATTATATAGTACACAGAGGGTTAATTTAGTGATGTCCTTCTCTAAGGAGTTTACAAACAACAACAAACAAACAAACAGCACCTCTTTACCAGTTGTTGATACAAAATAATTTTGTTTGTGGCAATGTGCAAATATAATAATAAAAAAAGGAACAGAAATAGACAAAAACTAGTGAATTTATGCAATTATACAAAACAACAACAACAACACAACTGAGAAACAGAAACAATAAACTAAAAAAAACCTGAATGAAAAATACGCCCTGTCAGCCACAACCCTTAGACCACAGTCAGTCATTATATTTTATTAAAGTTATTTTGAAATCATTCTTGGTTACCATCAGTTCTTGGGGTGTGGCCAGATCCCAGCAGCCTTCCACCTCCTTTGGCCTTCCTGAAGGTCGGACTGATGTTCCCGTTGGGTTTCCTCTTCATGTGAGGTTCGCTCCTCACCCGAGGAATTTTTTCAGTTGGTGTCAGGGGAGGAGGGGAGGGGTTAGTGTACGGAATGGAGTATTGGAATGAGTTTGCCGGTGAAGTGGATTGGAATGGAGATCCCCCACCAGATGTTGAGTAGTAGGTGGGTGATATCGATCTTGATGGGTTCGAAGAAGGGAGGGAACAGCCGTTGGCCTGGGAAGAATGATGTGAGTGAGAAAGAGGGTCGTTGCTCAGACCCTCAAAGTCAAATCCAGAGTCAGCCCCAGTGGGAGTAAGAGGAGTGGGGGTGGAGCATGATCCAATACGGAGTGCAGCCTTCTCTTCTTCTCGTTTCTTGAGACAGGCAGCTTTAGGGTTCAAGTGACGATCTTTGACCTTTACAGTGAACCATACGCATGTAAATTATAGTGGAACCTAACACTCTGAAATGAGGACACCTCTGTATACAGTGGAACCTCTCTATTCCAACACCCTGAAATGAGGACACCTCTGTATACAGAACTCCTCTATTCCAACACCCTGAAATGAGGACACCTCTGTATACAGAACTCCTCTATTCCAACACTCTGTATACAGTGGAACCCCTCTATTCCAACACCCTGAAATGAGGACACCTCTGTATACAGAACTCCTCTATTCCAACACCCTGAAATGAGGACACCTCTGTATACAGTGGAACTCCTCTATTCCAACACCCTGAAATGAGGACACCTCTGTATATAGTGGAGCTCCTCTATTCCAACACTCTGAAATGAGGATACCTCTGTATACCTCTGTATACAGTGGAACTCCTCTATTCCAACACCCTGAAATGAGGACACCTCTGTATACAGTGGAGCTCCTTTATTCCAATACCCTGAAATGAGGACACCTCTGTATACAGCAAAACTCCTCTATTCCAACACTCTGAAATGAGGATACCTCTGTATACAGTGGAACCTCTCTATTCCAACACCCTGTAACGAGACAGAGAGGTTCCATTGTACTTTAAACTTTGTGCCCGCAAAATAACACACAGTGGAAGCACAATCATAATTATATTCATTGGGATACTGTTATTAATTAACAGGAAGACATTCTGAAACACAACACTCCATACAGGACTAACGTATAGCGCTTTATTTTGGAGGAGCTAAACTTTCATGAATAGGTCATCCTGAAGCTTTTCATGAAAAAACTTTCACGAGGCCAGAGGCCAGGTAAATAGATAAGAGTATAAGTTTGTCAGATCTTTCCTAATTCTTGAAAAATGCGAAAGTTGAGCTCCTCCAAAATAAAGCGCTACACGGTATGTCCAGTTCAGAATTATAATGACAATCACCAAGTAGTACCTGAGATTCGAGGCTAGAAATGACAGCTACAGCCTGATGTAAGATCATTAGTTTTGTCTGTGCCTTCTCACACTGCAGATAATCATGACAGATCTCCCCCAAGTCTTTGAAAGCTTCATTAATATCTCGTACACGAATCCTAAAGAGAAGAATCCCATTATATATAATGTAGTTTCTAGTATTGTCTACCCTTTACCTTTCCCTCTGGTTGTTTGCATTTCTTCTTTCTTTTTCCTTACTCTGTCTCTCTTCATCAGTTCGATATTTTGTACGCTTGGCTCCTCCCTTTGAGTTCTTTCTTCTCTCAACTGGGCTTACCTGACAGTGGCCATTAGATGTGATAGCTTGTCCTACCCCCTCACTGCTGCCAGCCTGGATGAGGGGAGGTGGCTTTCTGTCGCCATTTGAAGGAAGAGAAACTGAAGGGAAGAAACAGAAACAACAGGTCATAAATGGCCCAGAGGCATTCTAAATATAAGTATAGTGGAAATGGCCCTGAGGGCATTCATTCTAAATATAGGTATAGCAGAAAACTATTTTCCTTTGGGCATAAAAATTAGCTCACCATCTCTACATTCCTTGCTATCGGCATCGTTGCCATGTCCCCCTGACACGGCAGTAACCAGAGGAAGCCTTTCAGATATGTCCTCTCCAGGAGGAACCTGCATGATCTCTCCAGAGCTTCCAAGCTCCTCAACCTGATTTGCCATGACAGAGATAGCCTCATCCAGACACTAACAATTACAGTAGACAAGGGGTTAATCAATAAAGCAAACAATAACCATCAACAACGCACAAGGGGTTAATCAGAAAAACTATCAATGGTACACATGGGGTTATCAATAAAATGAACATGGCATACATGGAGTAAATCCATATAGTGGGTTAACTCTTTAGGGCCTATAATTAAATATTTATGCATGGTCCACGACAGAATTATTGAAAAAAAAAAAAAAAAAAAGATGGCGTTTCTGGAGGGGAATTTCTCTGAGGCTCTGATGATCCCCGAAGGCCTCACTCAATACTATTCACTTAGCAACCTCGTAAAAACAACAACTAGAGTTGTTATAAACAAGAACCGTAGACTGATTATCAAGCTAGCGTAGTTTACTTTCTATCATTACGTAGCTAGGCTATTTTATAGCTAGAGCTAGAGATTTCACTAGCGATGTTGAGGAGAAATGAAGTAAGCTCAGTTCACTAAACTCAAGCTCACTAGTTATTTATTATCATTGATAATCTTACCTTCAGTTTTATCATCGCTCAAGTCCATATCTAAATAATCATCACTACTCTGATATAATACTCTTCTATTACATTATCCGGCCTTCAAATTAATTTGCTACACATTGTGCAGAGAACTTAGCCTTAGTTATGGTTGCTGAATAAGATAAGCAGCTTCCCGTTATTTTGAATTTTGGCGGGCTAATTATAGTCATGTCACTTACCACTTCCGTGAGTGGATATACATGCTACTATGTACATGATTAGATGCTATCAGCCCTAAAGAGTTAAAAATATGGTCACTGACCATCAATGGTAACCATTAACAGCACACATGGGGTTAACAAATAAAAATGAACACAATACAAAAGGGGTCAACTGTTTAAACTACTATATGGGTATGGAAACTGACCATGTGTTCATTGCCTGAGGAGTTAATGTTGGGTTGCCATTGGTGCTGGGTGTGCACATCAGAGATGTGGGTGGACTCAGGTGAATATATCTGTATAAAAAAATATTATAGTTTCACAATTAACTCCACATTACAATATTAAAACAAGCTGCATAACTCCGCATAACTCCATTAACACGGGCTACGTATTTTCCAACATGATGTGTGCAACTCCATGCAACATGGTCCAACATGGGCTGGCCATGTAACATTATATCAACTAATAACCCTTCAAAGATTACTGACCAAGTTGGTCTCTGGTTGTGAGTTTCCTGATGATTTCCTGGAAAGATTATTACAACTTTGATCCGACTGTTGCCTCGTATCAAGAGTGGGTGTGCCTGGAGGTGCATGACCAGTGTATGATGGAGGAGGTTCCAGAGGTGTGGCAACATGTGGCGAAACAAGAATAGGAGTTCCATGATGAAATATCTGTGGGAGAGGAAGAAAATTTTTTTGGTGGTTCAAAAAATTTTGCTGAAAAAAATCTATCACTGCCTATGAAACCAAATTATCACCCACAAAAATTTGCCAGTTTTCCCATACACTTACCACACCCCCAGCAGCATGGTTCTGAAGAATAAGTTGAGGGGGTGGGGCTGGATGAGGGGACGGAGGGGGCGGTTGGAAGGTAGAAGGAGTGGACGGAGTGGGAGGATGGTAACTAGGGGGTGGGACAAAGTGAGCAGTGTGTGTTGCAAAGTGGTGAGGTGTTGTGGGTGTGGTGGGATGAGGGGGGAGTGGCAGTCGGACATGAGATTCATCGGGCGATGGGCCTGAGGTTAATAACATACACAATATGAACTTACATGTAGTATGTATACATACATGTGTCTAAGTGTGTTTGTGAGTATGTAAATACTTTACCGATTACAAAATGTTGATCAACAAATGATGGAGATCGTAAACAGTTAGGGCTGCCGTAATCAGGTGGTACACCACTCCATGGAGGAAGAGGAAAAGTAAACCCCTCCATGTTGACTCCACCCACTTTAAGATCACGCCTTCCTGTATGAAAAAGAACACCACATAAAAAACCTTATTAATTTACATTATTATATAATCAGAAATGAGGACACCTCTGTATACAGTGGAACCCCTCTATTCCAACACCCTGAAATGAGGACATCTCTGTATACAGTGGGACTCCTCTATTCCAACACCCTGAGATGGGGACACCTCTGTATACAGTGGAACTCCTCTATTCCAACACCCTGAAATGAGGATACCTCTGTATACAGTGGAACTCCTCTATTCCAACACCCTGAAATGAGAACACCTCTATATACAGTGGAACTCCTCTATTCCAACACCCTGAAATGAGGGCACCTCTGTATACAGTAGAACTCCTATATTCCAACACCCTGAAATGAGAACACCTCTGTATACAGTGGAACTCTTCTATTCCAACACCCTGAAATGAGGACACCTCTATATACAGTGGAACTCCTCTATTCCAACACCCTGAAATGAGGATACCTCTCTATACAGTGGAACTCCTCTATTCCAACACCCTGAAATGAGAACACCTCTGTATACAGTGGAACCCTCTATTCCAACACCCTGAAATAAAGGGTACTTCTGTATACAGTGGAACTCCTCTATTCCAACACCCTGAAATGAGGATACCTCTATTCCAGCACCTGAAATGAGGACACCCCTCTAATTGGGATACCTAAGGTGTCCAGAATAGAGAGGTTCCACTGTACATGTTCCTGATAAAACATCTACTTAACATCACTAAGAGACACTACACACATCAGCTATAGTTACATGAACCTTTGTGTGTGATTGATAGGCTGAAACTACCTGATATAATTAAGGTGAAACCAGCAATAACAGGCAGACATAATGAGACATGCATGTCTTGACTTCCTTTGCATGGGATAGTGCAGTGAACCAACTACATTGCTATTTAAATGTACTGTGTGTACTGTGTACATGTAATCACATGCCATATTATGTACTGTCACATGTCTCATATAATCACATGTCATACAATATTAATGTACCATATGTACATGTAACTAAATATATGTACATGCATAAAACATGTACAACATGACAGCACAGACATGGCATGCATCACCCTATATACATTGCAAGGTTTATGCAGGTCAAGTTATGGTGTTTGCTTGTATAACCCTTTTCTTGTATAACCCCTTCTCCCTGAATATCCCCTGGTATAACCCTTTCTCTTTGTATATAACCCCTTCTCCTCTTCTCTTTGAATATTCCCTTATATAACCCCTTCTCCACTGCATAAATCCTAGGGAAAGTGAAATAGGGGTGGAGTGTATTATTAAGATGGGTGGGGGGAGGAAATTGAGATGAAAGAGAAAATAATTCACATGTGAAGATTTGGATAACAACATTCTCTATAAAAACAGTTTTTGATCTCACTGAAGGAAATTCCTCACCGCTCCATATTAAAACAGTTTGTACAGTTACTACTACAATCATTTAATCTGACATAATCACCACATAACAGAAGGCATTCAAATAGAGGCAACAAGTTCCTTCATTCCATAGCTACAACAGTGGGAACAGAATCCAAAGAATCTAATGACCTGCCCACACACTCATCCTGATGACCCCAATACCATGGAAACTCTTTAAAGGGAGCATGAAATGTACTACTGGAGAGACATACGTTTTGTTGGAGATCCACATGTGGACTGGCAGGGATCTTCGGAGCACTCCACATCATAGATGGATCCAGAATGGGGCCGTTTGTCAAGCGATGTAATAGGCCGATTCCCATCCTGTGAAAGCTATTAGATAATTATTTCAGGATGGATTAGCACTTTAATGTATTTTTGATTACCCTAATGAACTGGGGCCTTCCCATGGACTTCTGTGCAGCTGTGGGGAGAGTAGCCGTAGAGGTAGTGAGGAGAGAGGAGTGTGGATAACCACTGGGAGAAGGGATGGAGCCCCCTATATACAGGAGATACAAGATTGAGACACATCTAATGCAGTTATGACACATCTAATACATCCATGACATGTTTAACACAGTCATGACACATCTAACACAGTCACAACACATCCATGACATGTTTAACATAGTCTAACACATCCATAACACATCTAACATCCACTCTGCATGACATATTGTCAAAGAACTAAGGGTGTGTGTTCTCTCATGCTATCCCAAAGGGTGGGTGTTCTCCCAGTGCTATCCCACTAAGGGTGTGTGTTCTCTGAGTAAACTATTCCAGTGGGTACAAGTTGCAGTGTATTTTGAAAAGTTTGTTGTTTGTACCAGACTATCATTATAGCTGTTTCTAGAGGCCAATGTCAACATTCTCAGCTGACAAGATAAACTATACACCAGGTACTGTTCACACTTTCAATCTCCCTCTGACCACATCCCCACCACAAGGAAAGTAATTTAGGAGCTAGTGGAACTCCTCTATATACAGAGGTGTCCTCATTTCAGGGTGTTGGAATAGAGGAGCTCCACTGTATGCAGAGGTGTCCTCATTTCAGGGAATTGGAATAGAGGAGTTCCCAGTATAGAGTGATGTTGAGAATATTAATGTTACTAATATACTCTAGTGACCCATGTGGACACACCTACAATAATATCAAATTTTAACCCTGTTTATAACAGCCAAGACAGGGTTAATGAAGCATGGGATAGTATATTATAGTGGTTTGACCTCTGCACTAAAAGTACAGCTGACACTTCCCACCCTGAAAGACTTTAATAATTATTTGAACTCTGAACTCCAAGTGTTCCACACTAGGCCTAGTTAAGGTTTTATACAGAGAACAAACAAACAAAAAGCAATAAACAAACAACAACTTGTTTTTTGAAATACAGATATCAAGGAGTCTCAGATACCAGCAGTCTCCAGAACTACTATACCAGGATACTCCAGAACTACAGAGATTCCTGGCCACAAGATTGTTCTTCTATATTATTATCTACAGACCTGTACACCAGCTGTTAAGTTAGCTGAATGTCCCATAAGCAAGTACACAGTGTATCATTGACCACACAGAATGATTTCTGACTCAGCACACAGTTGATGACATCATATGACTAAGGGGCATAACTATTTCTTAATTTACAGAAACACACACTCTTCATATAATAGTCAGTTTAAAACCCCACCTCCAGCCCCACCTCCAAACACAATGGTATAAAGAGTTCAAAGGCCAAATTCCATACCATACTCTAGCTATAGGAATAAGTTGCCATGTCAAAACATGGATCATGGCTCCTCCCAAGTAAAGAGAACATTGGTTCAATGGACATTCTCCATTGATGAAGGCCTAGGGGACACCTTGGGATTAATTAAAGTGTCTTGATTAGAGGGGTGGCCTCGCTGGAATAGAGGGGTTCCACTGTATACAGAGGTGTCCTCATTTCAGGGTGTTAGAATAAAGGGGTTCTACTGTATACAGAGGTGTCCTCATTTCAGGATGCTGGAATAAAGGGGTTCCACTGTGTCCTCATTTCAGTGTGGGGTTCCATTGTATACAGAGGTATCCTCATTTCAGGGTTCAACTGTAACAATGGCTCTATATCCAGTCTGTGTGGGTGGGCAGACAGCACAGGGTAAGAGATAATATATATCTGTGGCCAGAAAAGTTTATTTTCAATGGTTAAATGTTATGCAAAATCCTCATCTTCCTAACTTTGAGCTGTCATGACCTTATCAGTAGAGGTGGTTGACTTTTTAAAAGGTCACCATAATCTATCTATTGCTCTGAAATGAGCTTTTAATGGCTGATCTTCTGTCTAAACATAACAATAGTCACAGTGATGACCCTTGGGACAAAACCAGCTAGCCTCAAGACTGTATTACAGAGGTGTCCTCATTTCAGGGGGGTCGAAATAGAAGGGTTCCACTGTATATACAGAAGTGTCCTCATTTCAGGGGGCTGGAATAGAGGGGTTCCACTGTATACAGAGGTGTCCACATTTCAGGAGAGGAGTTCCACTGTATACAGAGGTGTCCTCATTTCAGGAGGTTGGAATAGAGGTATACAGAGGTGTCCTCATTTCAGGAGGTTGGAATAAAGGGGTTCCACTGTATATACAGAGGTGTCCTCATTTCAGGGGGTTGGTATTAAATGGAGGATGTCAGTCAGAGATAGACTTCTTTGTTAAAAATTATTTTACTCAGACCTTTTAAAACATAATAATAATATTCAAATTTCAAATTGATTATCTGTGAGTGACCACTGTTAGCTATTTGAAGACATGACACTAATAGGATAGTGGCTACCATGGTTACTCCAGCTAGAGTATCCTAGCCACACTCAAGGCCACTAACTCCACACACAAAGAAACTGAAGAGGTAACATGACAAGAAATACCAGGTGTGCCTCACACAGCAACCCCATGGACCTCAGAGGTGAGGATAATTGGAGCCAGAAAGAGGACCACCTCACAGTGGATGGTCAAAATATTTCCTGACACCTCTTGAAAATGAGCAACTTGGAGAGCTTCCCCTGAACAGCTGAGAGGTGATAGAGGCTGAAAGTGAGGTTGTAAGTGAGGTTGTGGTTGCCTAAAGTGATTTATTAAATGAAAACAGCTTGTAATAGAGAGTTGAGATCCTTTAAAGGTCACAGGCCCCCAGTTTAGTGATAGAATTGGACGGTAATTGAATCATCAGAGATGTTGATATAATGTGGAGACAGGCTATGTATGAAGTAATCTTTTAAAATTAAAAACGGATTATGTACCTTTTAAGGTCATGAATCTCGCAGGGAAGCAGCTGGTTAATACCTAGGCTATTGCTCTCCACGTGACAATCACATGACACCATAAATGATAAATTTACTGTAGACTACACAGCCGCCACGTGATAACTTATGTCGCATGACACTGGATACAGACAGGATTTCACATGGCACCACTTAGACTATCACATGACCCATCACATGACACGAACTACCACATGACCATCACATGACATCAGATGCAGACACACAGACTACCAACACAAGATACTTCTAGGCTATCACATGACTAAATCACATGTGACTAGCCACAGATCACATGACTCACCTTGACTGATGTTGCTCAAGCTGCTAGGCTGGTTCTGAGAAGGATATGTTTTCATGGTACCCTGTTAAAAAAAATTAATAATGAAAAAATTATTTTAATAAAATAAAATAAAAATAATATAAAAAAAATAATAAAAATAATAATTATATTATAAAATAATAATAATAATAATAATAATAATAATATTAAAATATAATATGTTCTCTCAGAAACTCCGCACATAATCTTTTCCCACTATGCAAAATACTCAGTTACATCACATGTGCACGGGCATTGTCTGCACATGTGAAAGTAGTTGTTCTTGTTGAACATTACATGCATCCTTACAACAGTTTGTGTGAACTCTGACCTTTGGGTACCCTGAATTGAGTTACTGAATGGCATGCTATAATTTAATCATGCAACAATGGATTACAACAAACCCCCCCGTTTACTGAAATAACCCCCTCTATTCCAACCTCCTGAAATAACCCCCTCTATTCCAACCTCCTGAAATAACCCCTTCTATTCCAACCTCCTGAAATAATCCCCTCTATTCCAACCTCCTGAAATAATCCCCTCCATTCCAACCCCTGAAATAACTCCCTCCATTCCAACCCCTGAAATAACTCCCTCCATTCCAACCCCTGAAATGAGGACACCCCTATATTAAGGACACTTGGATATGTCCCAATAAGAGCTTATGTATTAACATAACCTGAAAAGAAGTCACCCTCTAATAAGTACACTTTTAATCAGTCCCAAGGTGTCCAGAATAGAGAGGTTTCACTGCATATTTTTAGAGGTTTAAAGCTGAAGGAGCTGTAGAGTGGAGTGTGCTGACTGGAGTATTATGTTCATTGAGAGACCGACTACTCTACTACTCCAAAGAAGATTGTGTTTAGATCATGTTTGATGTAGTATCTGAACTCCAACACACTACAGTGAGCCCTCTCTATCCTGTACACCTTGCAATAGTCATTTTTTTTTTTTTTCAAAACACAAAATGTAGTTTTAATCATCTGTGAGCTAGGGCCCAAAATCTTGGAATCTCTCTACATTGGCACACATTAAAGTGTCCTGATTAGAGGGGTGGACTCATTTCAGGGTGTTGGAATAGAGGAGCTCCACTGTATACAGAGGTGTCCTCATTTCAGGGTGTTAGAATAGAGGAGTTCCACTATATACAGAGGTGTCCTCATTTCAGGAAGTTGGAATAGAGGAGTTCCACTGTATACAGAGGTGTCCTCATTTCAGGGTGTTGGAACAGAGGAGTTCCACTGTATACAGAGGTGTCCTCATTTCAGGGTGTTGTAATAGAGAGGTTCCACTGTATACAGAGGTGTCCTCATTTCAGGGCGTTGGAATAGAGGAGTTCCACTGTATACAGAGGTGTCCTCATTTCAGGGTGTTGGAATAGAGGAGTTCCACTGTATACAGGTGTCCTCATTTCAGGGAGCTGGAATAGAGGAGTTCCACTGTATACAGAGGTGTCCTCATTTCAAGGATTTGGAATAGAGGAGTTCCACTGTATACAGAGGTATCCTCATTTCAGGGTGTTGTAATAGAGAGGTTCCACTGTATACAGAGGTGTCCTCATTTCAGGGTGTTGGAATAGAGGAGTTCCACTGTATACAGAGGTGTCCTCATTTCAGGGTGTTGGAATAGAGGAGTTCCACTGTATACAGAGGTGTCCTCATTTCAGGGTGTTGGAACAGAGGAGTTCCACTGTATACAGAGGTGTCCTCATTTCAGGGAGTTGGAATAGAGGAGTTCCACTGTATACAGAGGTGTCCTCATTTCAGGGTGTTGGAATAGAGGAGCTCCACTGTATACAGAAGTGTCCTCATTTCAGGGTGTTGGAATAGAGGGGTTCCACTGTATACAGAGGTGTCCTCTTTCAGAGTGTTAGAATAGAGGAGCTCCACTGTATACAGAGGTATCCATTTCAGGAAGTTGGAATAGAGGAATTCCATGTATCAAACTACACACATATCTTTGTAAACAAATTTTGTACCTATCAGTGTAGCCTTGATGTGCCTATATATAGAGGGTTAATCAATAGGTCTGTTCAGGGTTATTAGTAAACTGATTTCTGATATGTGAAATATTCTTAATTAGACACATAATTCAGCTCATTTAAAATAACTGAAGTACAACTAACCCACAACATATCACCATGACTACCATAGAGTAATATAAAAGATTAGACATATTATAGATATGAATCCATACTGAGGAATTCCATCACCATGGAGACCTAACCCATTTAAGACATGGGCTATAAATTAACATCTTCCAGTCAAGGACTGGGGCTACATGCCACATAAACCACAATAGAGTCTCTCCATCAATGGGCCTCCTTAATACAGAGGTGTCCTCATTTCAGGGTGTTGGAATAGAGGGGTTCCACTATATACAGAGGTGTCCTCATTTCAGGGAGTTGGAATAGATGAGTTCCACTGTATACAGAGGTGTCCTCATTTCAGGGTGTTGGAATAGAGGGATTCCACCTTATACATAGGTATCATTTCATAGAGGAGTTCCAGTGTGTTGCTATTTCCAGTAATGGAATAGAGGGGCTCACTGTAGTCACTAATGTGGATACAATGTATGTTATAATATTGCAGACAAATAGGCTAAAGGTACTTTTATTTGAAGAGAACAGCCCATGTGTGCTGATAGGTGTGGTATAAAAAGGAAAAAAAAAAAAATTTGAGGGGTTGTAATTTCATTTATAAGTTTATTTAAAATTTTATCCTCAGCACAAAGATTCTGCCAAACAAGCATTTCTGGAATTTCTAGAATTTCTAATTACATTACATACTATTCCTAGCATTTGGGTTGAACTCTGACCTCTGGTGTGACTGTTTTTAGCAGATTGTCACTCATTAAATTTTTCCTCAAAAGTGGGTGTGGTTAAGAAAAGTGGGTATGGCCAAACACCTTTCCCACATGCCAAACATGTTAGTCCTGCCTTCTCAGACTTTGACTACAGGCTATACAATTCCCTGAAATAAGAACATCTCTGTATATAGTGGAACTCCTTTATTCCAACACCCTGAAATGAAGACACCTCTGTATACAGTGGAACCCCTCTATTCCAACACCCTGAAATGAGGACACCTCTGTATATAGTGGAACTCCTTTATTCCAACACCCTGAAATGAAGACACCTCTGTATACAGTGGAACCCCTCTATTCCAACACCCTGAAATGAGGACACCTCTGTATATAGTGGAACTCCTCTATTCCAACACCCTGAAATGAGAACACCTCTGTATACAGTGGAACCCCTCTATTCCAACACCCTGAAATGAGGACACCTCTGTATACAGTGGAACTCCTCTATTCCAACACCCTGAAATGAGGATACCTCTGTATACAGTGGAACTCCTCTATTCCAACACCCTGAAATGAGGATACTTCTGTACACAGTGGAACTCCTCTATTCCAACACCCTGAAATGAGGATACCTCTGTATACAGTGGAACCCCTCTATTCCAACACCCTGAAATGAGGACACCTCTGTATATAGTGGAACTCCTCTATTCCAACACCCTGAAATGAGGACACCTTTGTATACAGTGGAACTCCTCTATTCCAACACCCTGAAATGAGAACACCTCAGTATACAGTGGAACTCTTCTATTCCAACACCCTGAAATGAGGATACCTCTGTATACAGTGGAACTCCTCTATTCCAACATCCTGAAATGAGGATACTTCTGTACACAGTGGAACTCCTCTATTCCAACACCCTGAAATGAGGACACCTCTGTATACAGTGGAACCCCTCTATTCCAACACCCTGAAATGAGGACACCTCTGTATATAGTGGAACCCCTCTATTCCAACACCCTGAAATGAGGACACCTCTGTATACAGTGGAACTCCTCTATTCCAACACCCTGAAATGAGAACACCTCATGGAACTCTTCTATTCCAACACCCTGAAATGAGGATACCTCTGTATACAGTGGAACTCCTCTATTCCAACACCCTGAAATGAGGATACCTCTGTATACAGTTGAACTCCTCTATTCCAACACCCTGAAATGAGAACACCTCTGTATACAGTGGAACTCCTCTATTCCAACACCCTGAAATGAGTATTATTAACATGTCTGGAATAACAGGTTGTATATGAACTTTGCTCCCTGAAATGAGACCACCCCTCTTATCAGGACACTTTAATTTGCCCCAAGGTGTAAAATTATGAAATCAGATTTATTGTCTCCAATAAGGCACCATTCCCACTTCTATGTTGGTACACTAAACCATTCAGCATTCACTTCTTTGCACATTAGAAGCCATTTCCATCAATGCTGGAAGAAAAAAGATTAACTTTGCCATCATTTAGAGTGTCAGATTAACACCAATTAACACCTTGTGACTTTAGAGGTATGGTTTCCTTTTCATATTCACACCAAAACCATTAAAGACATGTAGACACTGATCCTTTTGTGCTAGGTCCTAAATGAAGGACACCACATGCCTTCCCAGCTACATAGAGATGTGTATAGAACTACCCCTTAATGAGGACACTGCACAACTTCCCAGCTACATAGAGATGTGTATAAAACTACTCCTGAAATAAGGACACCTCCTTAATGAGGACACTGCACACCTTCCCAGCTACATAGAGATGTGTACAAAACAGAAATAAGGACACCTCCTTAATGAGGACACTGCACACCTTCCCAGCTACATAGAGATGTATACAAAACAGAAATAAGGAGACCTCCTTAATGAGGACACTGCATACCTTCCCTTCTACATAGAGGTATGTATAAAACCACCCCTTAAATATGGACACTTCCTTAATGAGGACACCTCTAGAAATGGATTGTTTTCTATCAAATGCCACACACAAGAGAAATGACAACTCAGTGAAAATTAAATAATTTATTTATTACTAACAGGAAATACAAGACTTAAAACTCTGGACCAGGAGCAAGAAAAAGAGCTCTCATTAAACTTCCAGACAACCACACCAACAAGGGTCATTGCCATATAGGAACTGTTGATGCTGATATGAACTAAAATAGCCTTTGATGAAAGTCAAACTCTAAGAAATAAGCTCTCTCAGATTGAAATGTCAGCAAAAAGGAAGACGATATCACATATCATCTGACTGGCAGTACCAGTATCAAGATATAGACAATTGTAAATACATGTGGATGCTGTTTTGAGATGAGAAGCCTTTAAATCTGGCATGCACGGCCATGCAGAGAAGCCTGAAACTTGAAAGAGATGAATCATGTGATCTGATAGTAAACAATACTCCTGCTGGTACCTTTAGGGTGGCTGGAAACCACATGTGAGGAGATCATGCATAGTTCAGCATCTTAACTAATAGTTGCTTCCTTAGAGGTTGACGTTGCTATGGAAATAGGTATATGTAATTGTGATAAAATGTCTAGATTGGCACTTGATTATGCCTCAAGTGAACAAGTGCATGCATGTGTGTGTGTGTGTGTGTGTGTGTGTGTGTGTGTGTGTGTGTGTGTGTGTGTGTGTGTGTGTGTGTGTGTGTGTGTGTGTGTGTGTGCACATGTGTGCGCACGTGATAATGGCAGGATGTAGCAAAGAGAGATAACATCTATAGTGGAACTCAACACCCTGAAATGAGAACACTTCTGTATACAGTGGAACTCCTCTATTCCAACACCCTGAAATGAGGACACCTCTGTATACAGTGCAACTCAATACCCTGAAATGAGGACACCTCTGTATACAGTGCAACTCCTCTATTCCAACCCCCTGAAATGAGGACACCTCTGTATACAGTGGAACTCCTCTATTCCAACACCCTGAAATGAGGACACCTCTGTATACAGAACTCCTCTATTCCAACACCCTGAAATGAGGACACCTCTGTATACAGTGGAACCCCTCTATTCCAACACCCTGAAATGAGGACACCTCTGTATACAGTGGAACTCCTCTATTCCAACCCCTTGAAATGAGGACACCTCTGTATACAGTGGAACTCCTCTATTCCAACACCCTGAAATGAGGACACCTCTGTATACAGTGGAACTCCTCTATTCCAACACCCTGAAATGAGGACACCTCTGTATACAGTGGAACTCCTCTATTCCAACACCCTGAAATGAGGACACCTCTGTATACAGTGGAACTCCTCTATTCCAACACCCTGAAATGAGGACACCTCTGTATACAGTGGAACTCCTCTATTCCAACACCCT
The DNA here is from genome assembly GCA_964016965.1 of Diacarnus erythraeanus. NCBI lineage: Eukaryota > Metazoa > Porifera > Demospongiae > Poecilosclerida > Podospongiidae > Diacarnus > Diacarnus erythraeanus. The sequence continues at coordinate 8,122,291 of OZ024670.1, read as the reverse complement.
GAAATGAGGACACCTCTGTATACAGTGGAATCCCTCTATTCCAACACCCTGAAATGAGGACACCTCTGTATACAGTGCAACTCCTCTATTCCAACCCCTTGAAATGAGGACACCTCTGTATACAGTGGAACTCCTCTATTCCAACACCCTGAAATGAGGACACCTCTTTATACAGGGGAACTCCTCTATTCCAACACCCTGAAATGCCTCAGTATTAAAGACACTTGAATATGAGCTTCACTTCTTGAAATGAGGTCACCCCTCTAACCAGGACAACTTTAATCATCTGGGAACCAGTACACACAGGAATGTAAATGTCTCAGATGTCTCCTAGCTGCCAGTCAACAATTCAAATTACTAAAGAATGCAGCAAAGTATGGAGATTCCAAGAGATGATCAATGAAAATTCAACACTACTAGATAATTCTGGAATGTTTGGACAGGCATAAAAGTGTCTTGAATAGTGAAGCATCTTTTGTTTAATAGAAGGCTGAAGCCGACAGAATTCTTTCCAGGCATGCATCCTGACAATGTTAGGGGAATATGACACTCCAGGACTGACTGGGATTAAAACAACTATATCACTGAAGTAAGGGCACCTCTGTATACAGTGGAACCTCTCTATTGCAACCCCCTTGAAATGAGGACATCTCTGTATACAGTGGAATCCCAACACCCTGACACCAATGTAGACAGTGGAACTCCTCTATTCCAACACCCTGAAATGAAGACACCTCTGTATATAGTGGAACTCAACATCCTGAAATGAGGACACCTCTGTATACAGTGGAATCCTCTATTCCAACTCCCTGAAATTAGGACACCTCTGTATACAGTGGAATCCTCTATTCCAACTCCCTGAAATGAGGACACCTCTGTATACAGTGGAACTCCTCTATTCCAACACCCTGAAATGAGGACACCTCTGTATTAAGGACACTTGCATATCCAAGCTTGTGTATTAAAATTTCACTCCCAGAAATAAGACTACCCTTCTCTAATCAGGACACTGGTGTGTCTGGAATAGAGATTCCACTGTACTCTATCCAGTTTTCCGAATTTCAGAGTGCTCTTTAAGGTCTAGCCCACATGGCTTCCTCAATATTTATATAGAAAACTCCACAAAATATAAAACAGCATTTGAATACAGATTAAGAAGACATTGTCCTATCCACACATGTGAAAGACACTGTAGCTAGCTCTGTCCACACATGAGACATTGTAGCTAGCACTGTCCACACATGTGACATACATTGTAGCTAGCTAGCCCTGTCCACACATGTAACAGACATTGTAGCTAGCTCTGTTCACACATGTGACATACATTGTAGCTAGCACTGTCCACACATGTCTTTCCACACATATGACAGACATTGTAGCTAGCTCTGTCCACACATGAGACAGACATTGTAGTTAGCCCTGTCCATACATGTGACAGACATTGTGACCAGTAGGTCCTCCCAAGCAGTCAGCTGGTATAGGTTATGGGCAAGATAGATTCATTATTAAAGTTACCCACAACATGTATTACTTTCAATAGAGATATTGTGACTAGATGCTTGATAAGCTCCAATGTCAGCAGTTAAAAAAATGGATTAGAAATGCAATTTCCATGGAAACTGAAGCCCTATAAGCTCCTTTGAAGGTGGTTAGATCAGAGAAACTTTTGGTAGGATATCCTGGTATATAGGTCATAGTTCAGGATGTGGACAGGAGAAAGATGGTGGAACTAAGAGAGAGAATACTTGGACACATCTCAGGATACCCTTCACCCCCTTGTTACAGTGATACCACCACACACCCTATACCCAGAGTAATACCCACCACACACCCTATACCCAGAGTAATACCCACCACACACCCTATACCCAGAGTAATATCACCACACACTCTATACCTTTGTCAACTCAGGTAGTTACAGCATTATTACAACACATTACATGAGTTTCAGACCCTATTAAGCTCCACCCACATGCCATGCTATAGGAGTTAATAGCCCTCAGGTACACACTAATGAATGAAGTGTGACATTACAAAGTCATCAACAATCATTAACATGTCCTACCAGTTAATACCATCCCTCACTCACTGATAGGGACTAATAAACAGTGGAAGGACACCTACTCCAACACCCTGAAATGAGGACATCTCTGTATACAGTGGAACTCCTCTATTCCAACACCCTGAAATCAGGACACCTCTGTATATAGTGGAACTCCAACACCCTGAAATGAGGACACCCCTGTATACAGTGGACCTCCTCTATTCCAAAACCCTGAAATGAGGACACCTCTGTGTACAGTGGAACTCCTCTATTCCAACACCCTTAGGTCACCCTCTGTACAGAACTCCTCTATTCCAAAACCCTGAAATGAGGACACCTTCTGTATACAGCAGAACTCCTCTATTCCAACACCCTTAGGTCACCCTCTGTACAGTGGAACTCCTCTATTCCAACACCCTGAAATGAGGACACTTCTGTATACAGTGGAACCCCTCTATTCCAACACCCTGAAATGAGGACACCTCTGTATACAGTGGAACTCCTCTATTCCAACACCCTGAAATGAGGACACCTCTGTATACAGTGGAACTCCTCTATTCCAACACCCTGAAATGAGGACACCTCTGTATACAGTGGAACTCCTCTATTCCAACACACTGAAATGAGGACACCCTCTGTACAGTGGAACTTCTCTATTCCAACACCCTGAAATGAGGACACCTCTGTATACAGTGGAACCAGCAAAGTCATCTGTAGTATGGACACTTTGATATGTCCCAATAACAGTTTGTGTGTTAATGAATTTCACCCCCTGAAATGAGGCCACCCTTTCTAACGATCTATCTTCAGGTATCTGGAACAGAGCGGCTCCACTGCACTGCATTCCAAGGCAAAAACACTAGTTTATTCCCATCCAAGAAGAAAACACATCCCATTCCAAGGCTGTTTACTCAGAGAGCAAAACAAATCCATCTAACCAGCTCCTTCTCAAGTATTGAATAGTCCAATAGTCATGTTTGAGCTGGTGAAAAAGCATGACCTTGTGACTAAACACAGCTAGCTAGACACATCACCACCACCACCACTCGCAGGCACCACACCATTGAAGAATAAAGATGTGAATAACCTTTTACAAGTCCCAGACAAGTCATGTGTAGACTCATGCATGTGAGAGGTCCCTGGCTAAAACTACAAGATAACGGTGCATACTGGGAGGGAATTGAACTAGCAATCTACACAATTCTTTCTTTTTAGTTCAACAACATGACAAGGTTGGTACAGGGAAAGGCTTGTACCACACTTAACTCACTATTGTTTGAACTAACAAAATGCTTGTACCAGCTAACCCCATCAGATTTATTATACCAAACAGGGACCAGATACTGTTTGAAGTGCCTAGCCATGCAGCAGTCCAGAAAGAAGCTGGTGTCTGCATGGTGACACATGGCAGAGACATGGAGGGAGGAGATTGCCTAAGGGATGTAAGTCTGAAAATGCCCAGAGGTGAAGAGAATGTTATGACCAAGAGTGAAAAATAAAATAAACACATTAGTTAGTAACTTAATAATTTCAAAAAAAAAAAGGAAAAAAAAAGGAAAAAAAATGAAGAATTAACAGGACACTCACAGTTAGCTAACACAGCTACATACCATGTGCATGTACTTACATGCATGTACCACATGCATGCAGCTGTCCTTTCCTGCCCTTCCAGTAAATACCTGTAGCTTTTACAGTGAAAGGGAAGCCCCATATTTCACTAGCATGTAGCTAGCCAGGTTTACAAAATTACCTTGCTTATGGCAGGCACGTTAAGCTGATAGAGAGAAGGGCATGAAAGATCAGGAGAGGTCATTATTTTCTTGGAAACAGGTGAGCTAGTTGTAAACTAGTTACTCTGTTCCACAGCTAACTAGCTAGCTATAAAGGAAGATAAGGCCAGAGAGAACACACTTACCTGCGCAGTCTGCGCTCGACCATTCTGTGTGTCCACTGGATTGCCAGGCATGGGACCGAATCGCATTTCTTGCAGTACACAGGGTACTCGTTGGTCAGTAGCAAATACTTCTTCTTCAACAAATATTCCTTAGTTTGGGGGGGACCCACCGCTTCACTTTTGTAACCTGATCTCTTAAACCAGATCTCAGAGAAGACCAGGTACTCGAAACTTAGAGGAGAGGCAAATCTTTGATCGACAAACTCGATAAAGACTCAGTATGAGCCACTAGCTCGCTGTGTCTGAGCTAAATATAACTCCAGGCTCCTCTCGGCCTCCAGCAGAGGGGATTAAAATAAAAGAGGAAAGAGGTCAATAATAATAATTGCTACATTCCGTAGTGACTGTCCGGGCAACACTTCCACCATGCGCAAAATTCAAAGTAGAAGCGGCGCTGCGCCTGCAAAAAAGGTCGGAGGTCGGAGGTTATGCATCATGTGACTTAAGCCACACCTACTACTACTGTCAAGTCATTGAGAGATTCTTCTCTGCTGGCGGCGGTAAGTGGTTTAAGAATAGGGCATTTCTCACCGTGAATGCAGGTGTATAATAAAGGCGAGAGACTGACTTTTCCAAGCCATCATGGCTGCACTCAAGCCTTTGCATTTGGCCCAGAACCTACAAGAACTGAATAAGAAAATTGGCAATGAAAAAATGAAACAAGGAACCCCAAAAGTGTAAGCATGGAGATAACTAGGTACCATTTAAGGTAGGTAAGATAGTTATATTGAGGGTGAAGTCAGTGTGCTACAACCAGGATTAATGTTGGAGTGCTGTATGTATAAAAATTCTTGTCTCTCAACCTTGTTAGAAAAGGGAAAGGAATCCAGCCTCTATATTCATCTTTTCAGGGGGCACATAAGTTTGATACACCTCTCTTTTTCTCTATAGTCTATGTCGTATAGCTGACAAGATTCTGTTGAAGGCCATGGATGAACTGCTGAACGGTGACGAAGAACAAGCCTATGTTCTCTACATGAGGTTCCTTGATGTGTATAAAAGTATCTGTGCCTCTAAAGAGTACAGGAGAGACAAAACAGAAGTCAATAAATTGTTACCACATTCCAAGGTACAACAAAGTGTGTGTGTGCATGTGTATGTGCATATGCATGAGCATGTATGTATATACGAGTGTGTACATGTGTGTGTATTATATTTATGTATGAGTGTGTGTGCATTTATATGTATGTACGAGTGTGTGTGTGTGTGTGCGTGTGCATGTTTGTGTGTGCATGTTTGTGTGTATGTATGTATGAGTGTGTGTATGTGTGTGTGCATGTGTATGTATGTGTGTGTGTGTGTGTGATGGCACTCACTGTTAATTCACTATCTGTACAGGTATCTATCTACACCTATAATGTTCACATCATGTGCCATCCCTCCCCCTGTGAATACAAGACAGGTGTCATGTGACATAGACCATATCCTGTATTTAATAATTATCTTGCTCAGGTGACCAAGGCATTGGAAAAGGCTGAGGAACTTTCTAAGACGTTAAAAAGACGTTATTCAGAGTTATCATCATGTGACAAAGAAGATGCAGATATGAGTGATGTCACTGTGCGTGTTGGGGCAGATCAGATGGTCCCTACCTCACTGTCTAAACTGCACCCACTTCCTAATCAGGTAACAGTCTTTTCCAATCTCCTGAAATGAGGACACCTCTGTATACAGTGGAACTCCTCCTATTCCAACCCCCTAAAACGAGGACATCTCTGTATACAATGGAACTCCCCTGAAATGAGGATACCTCTGTATACAGTGGAAATGAGAGAGTGGAACCCCTCTATTCCAACCCCCTGAAATGAGGACACATCTGTAATTATAGTGGAACCCAACCCTCCGAAATGAGGGCACCCATAATTTGTCCCAAGGTGTCCAGAATAGAGAGTCTCCACTATAATATTACTATGTGTTGTATAAATATGGCATATGATTTGTCTCCATTTGCAGCCTCTAGTTCCGCTCATATTTACCCCTCAGGGTGATGATCCTGACAATTCGGCAACCGTCACTGCCTCCATTACATCACAGGAGCTGTATCTTCTGCTGACTCAGCAGCCCAAGGAGGTGCTTGTCTTGGACTGTCGACCAAGGGCAGAGTTCATCGCCTCTCACCCAGATACCAAGAAAAAGTTTCCTCAGTGGCTCTGTCTGCCGGAAGAGACTGTCAGAAAAGGGTGAGTGCACATTTATTGTGTAGTCTCTCTATTCTAGACACCTCAAGGACAATTAAAGTATCCTGATTAGAGGGTGGCTTCATTGAAGTTCAAGAAAGCTGATATCCTAGTGTACATTTCAGGGTGTTGGAATAGAGGAGTTGTGCTGTATACAGAGGTGTCCTCATTTCAGGGTGTTAGAATAGAGGAGTTCCACTGTCTGTATACAGAGGTGTCCTCATTTCAGGGTGTTAGAATAAATGGGTTCCACTGTATACAGAGGTTTTCTTATTTCAGGGTGTTGGAATAGAGGAGTTCCATTGTATACAGAGGTTTCCTCATTTCAGGCGGTAAGAATAGAAGAGTTCCACTGTATACAGAGGTGTCCTCATTTCAGGGTGTTGGAATAGAGGAGTTCCACTGTATACAGAGGTGTCCTCATTTCAGGGAATTGGAATAGAGGAGTTCCACTGTATACAGAGGTGTCCTCATTTCAAGGTGTTGGAATAGAGGAGTTCCACTGTATACAGAGGTATCCTCATTTCAGGGTGTTGGAATAGGGGAGTTCCACTGTATACAGAGGTGTCCTCATTTCAGGATGTTGGAATAGAGAGGTTCCACTGTATACAGGTTTTCTTATTTCAGGGTGTTGGAATAGAAGAGTTCCACTGTATACAGAGGTGTCCTCATTTCAGGGTGTTGGAATAGAGGAGTTCCACTGTATACAGAGGTGTCCTCATTTCAAGGTGTTGGAATAGAGGAGTTCCACTGTATACAGAGGTATCCTCATTTCAGGGTGTTGGAATAGAGGAGTTCCACTGTATACAGAGGTATCCTCATTTCAGGGTGTTGGAATAGGGGAGTTCCACTGTATACAGAGGTGTCCTCATTTCAGGGTGTTGGAATAGAGAGGTTCCACTGTATACAGAGGTGTCCTCATTTCAGGGTGTTGGAATAGAGGAGTTCCACTGTATACAAAGGTGTTCTCATTCCAGGTACAATGTGTCACTCTCAGGGTCCTCAGACATTCAGGGGGTTGTATTTACAACCTATGATAAGGAGTTGTTACTGATATAAACATGAGATTGAGCTTTTGAACAGACTGAAATACCATCACTAAGATACTTGTTTATAGAAATAAATATGCTAATGTTACAGAGTACAAATAAAGACTAAAGGCCATATAATATTATGCTAATGCAACATAACGGTTGTTTTAAATTTAATCTTACCTTACCAAGAACATTGAAGTCTCCCTAATACACCTTGAGTTGTATAGAATAGATGATTTCCACAACAATTTGCACTTACCATACATAGCTTAGATATAGAGGGAGTGGTCTATAGAAGGTGAAGGAGGTGGGGTGGATGGGTGGGGTTATTGGACTCAGAATAGTGACAGGAAATGGTCGTTTTAATGACGTGGTTTTATGTGACTGCAGTGTGACTGATAAGAGTGCGACAGCTTTTCTCTCGGTTGCCGGGAAAGAGCGATGGAAGGCTCGAGGGACGGTGAAGACAGTTGTCCTGGTGGATGATCACTCTACTTCAGAGATGCTCTCTCAGCAAGACACGGGGCAAAGGCCTCTTCCAATTCTAGCACTCAAAGATGCACTGTACAAAGTGAGATAAATACAAGTCTGAAACTCCACCCCACACCACTAACACCACTATTCCTTTATAGAGATTATACTAACAGACATGATACTGTATACTAAACTCCACCTCACACCACTATCCCTTCAGAGAGAATTATATCCCTGTATTTATAAATCCTTCCTTAGTTTTGTGTGGACTCCCCATTGTCCTCTGAGCCTGTGGTCCTGGAAGGTGGCTATGCCATGTGGTATCTAACCTATGCTGTCACATGTGTGGGCGCGTACAAGAGGAGGCCGTCTCCCAGCTCCGTGGAAGGTGATGACCAGACAGTGCCCGGGAAGAAGGAGAAGGAAGAGAAAGAAACAAGACAGTCTTACGGGATGAACTATCCCAGTTTCCCTGAGATAAGGTAAATAGCCACACCTCTTCTTATAGACATGAATTATCCCCACACTCTTTATATTTACTATGTTAAATCTCCCCCTCCCCCCAAGGACTAGAGGTGGGACTAGAATTAAGGGGGAGGAGCCTGGGGGTGAGCAAGACTCCTTACACTAATGTCGTAGAAACACTAGTTATTTGGAAGTGACCCCTTACCTGATATTGTCAAATTTATGTACAGTAATGTACCCAATACTGATGACAGTTCTGGTGGTGTTGTCGATGTTGATGTTACACCAAACACAGAGATAATGGAAGTTGACCCATCTCAACTCCCACAGACCACACCCCTTCATGTTGTTGACCAGGACTCGACTACTAACCATGTTTCATCTCTAGAACAGATAGTTCCTCCATTTGTGGGTGTGGTTACACCACTCCCCCCTCTTCCCCCGACGGTTCCAGCAGTCCTTTCACTGGAGGGAGAGAGTGATTTGATAGCCCCAACCTTAAATAGCGAAAATGACCTCGTTTTGACACAACTTCTTATGCCCGAGGTCATTTATGAGACAGGTAGTAATGGCAATTCCTTACCAGTGAGGCAATACAATGGTGTGCCTACAAGTGCGATGACCTTTACCCAACCAAACTCCTATCTCTTGAGTGAAGGTGGTGTGATGAGGCATGGACATTTGAATAATGAGAATCCACAAGAATTTATCCAATCTTCTCCGCAGAATATCCAGCAATCTTTCCAGCAACAACGTTTACCTAACGTGGAATACCAGCAGTTTCATCAAACCTTGCAAAATGTCGAGAACCCACTTCCCGAACATCAGAACAACTTTCATCCTAGTCCCGCCCACCAATATTTTCAACAACCCCTTCAAAATGCCCAAAATTTCCAGCATAACCCTCAAAGTGCTGGTGTACAGCATTTTCAGCAACCAACTCAAGGTGTCGAGGGGCAGAATCTTCACCAAATCCCTGGGAGAGTTGTGAATCAAGAAGATATTCAGACCCCTGTTCAAACTCTGGGATGGCAGCATTTTCAACAGTCACCTCATAATTCTGGAGGTCAAAGTTTTCAGCACCCCCATGGGGATCAAAGTATGCATACCCCTCATAATTCTGAAAGCCAGTATTTTCAGCAATTGCCTCAAAATTTGACAAATCAACATTTTCAGCAAAGGCAGGATATTCCCCCTCAAAACTCTGGGGGGTATGGTATAGATTCCTCCCCTCAGAGTGTTGGGGGAGGTCGTGATTCACAGCATCCACACCCTCAGCAACAGCAGTCAGTTCAACAATATTTATCGCCCCAGAATTTCGGGGTTCAACAAACCACTAACTCATCCACTCAACAGTACCCTCAACAACAACCAGTTCAACAAACTCAGACCCAACCCACTTCAAATATGGCTCCACCCACTACTTTTCCACCTCCTGTCAGTATCCAAATGGACGAGCAAACTCAGCAGGACATGCATGGTCACGTGATGAACATATTGCCACAGGCCGAGGATGCTTCTGTCCCCAGGGGAGGAGGGCAACAATCATCAGACGAGAACAAGCGAAAAGGAGAAGAGAAATTGAAGGAAGAAACACAGAAGTTAGAGGAGCTGAGGTCACAGATGCAGTCTGAACTATCCCGTTTAACAGAAATGAGGCTACAACAGGAAATGACCTCCAGGCAGCTAGCTGAGGGCCAGGCCGAGTTACGAGCACAGAGATTAAGTCATCAACTAGAAATGGAAGAAAAGAAGAAAGATCTTGAGCGGATGAAGAAACAGTATGAACAAGAAGTGGAATCCATGGTAGCTGAAAAGCAGAGATATCTTCAATTACAGGAACTTGAACACAAAAATCTCGGAGAAGGGCATAAACGCAGAGAGCTTTCTCTGAACACAGGCATGCCTACAAACTGGGAAAAAAGAATTGACCAGAAGACTGGCCGGTATTACTATGTGGATCACTCCACCAGGACAACGCATTGGAATCCACCGACACACCTCATTAAGTATCAGTTAGCAGCGCAGAGACAGCAGGATTACGATGCTGGCAGGAGGCAGGCTCAGGACGAGACTGTAGTTAGGAGGCAGATTCAGGACGAAGAATTGAGAAGGAAATCCGAAGAAGGTCGGCAAAATTTCCAGCAAACTGTTCCGTCCTCTGCACCAAATCATGTGATGCCTCGTTTGTCGGTACCCAGTCAGGTGACTTCTGGTCACGTACCTTCGGTATCATCCGGTCAGGTTCCAACTTCGCATTATCCGGCTCAACCCACTTTTCAAACTCCACCCAGTTCAAATAAAATGACCACACCTACTACTCAAGTCCAACCCAGTTTGAATAAAATGACCACACCCACTACTCGACCCCAACCCAATTTAAATAAAATGACCACACCCACTAATTCACCACAATACAATCAAGTGCAATCTCCTCCCACTAAGCCAGTAATTGACCGGAGTGTTAAACCAACGGTAAGGTACCAGAACCATTAATTATAGCCAATAACCCTTTTCCTATTGTATTTAGCCAACTGTGGATCGTAGTAAGAAGCCTATAGAGAGGAAAGTCTTGTGGACATCCAGTGAGATTCAATTGAAGGAGGGTAACTTACAAGCAGTGTTTGGGGCAGAGGTAAGACATTTTCATTCACTTCAATATGAAGATGGGACCTGCACTAGTCTGTATAAGTACAGTGGAACCTCAAGTTATACAGACCCTATGGGACCTGCACTAGTCTGTATAAGTACAGTGGAACCTCAGTTACACAGACCCTATGGGACCTGCACTAGTCTGTATAAGTACAGTGGAACCTCAGTTATGCAGACCCTATGGGACCTGCACTAGTCTACAGTGGAACCTCAGTTACACAGACCCTATGGGACCTGCACTAGTCTCTATAAGTACAGTGGAACCTCAGTTATGCAGACCCTATGGGACCTGCACTAGTCTACAGTGGAACCTCAGTTACACAGACCCTATGGGACCTGCACTAGTCTCTATAAGTACAGTGGAACCTCAGTCATACAGACCCTATGGGACCTGCACTAGTCTGTATAAGTACAGTGAAACCTCAGTTACACAGACCCTATGGGACCTGCACTAGTCTGTATAAGTACAGTGGAACCTCAAGTTATACAGACTTCAGCTGTTCTGATTATATACACTAATATTGCCAAATTGTAATAAAACATTGCTTCACATAATAATATTGATGTTCACTTATACAGACTAGTGTAGGTCCCATAAGGTCTTGGTGGTAAACATTTTATGTAAAACATTTTCTCATTTCAGAGCCAATTGTTGACTGGTCTTCGTAACCTTGGTAACACCTGTTTCATGAACTCCACCCTCCAGTGTCTTAGCCACACCTCCCCTGTCATGCCATACTTCACCTCCCTCACTTTCCAAAGAGACATCAACTAGTGAGTTATGCAGTCAAGTTATTTTAGCCCATGCTTTCCTGACTATAACCCTATTAATTTATTAACCCTTGTTCTTTAACCCTATTAATTATTAATTCTTGATTTCCTAAACCTAGCCTTATTAGGCACAAGGGTGTAGTGGTGAAGATATTAACCCTTGTTCTCTAAACCTAGCCTTATTAGGCACGAGGGTGCAGTGGTGAAGATATTTCATGAATTAACCCTTCTTTAACCATATTGACCACACTGCAGTTAAGATCCTTAACTCCATTGACTACATTGTAGTGCAAGTTCAATTAACCCTTATTGTTTCAGCTCTAACCCTTTTGGGTACGAGGGTGCAGTGGTGAAGATATTAACCCTTATTTTTCCTGCTTTAACCATATGACCATGATGATATTTCATGAATTAACCCTTCACATGGACTACATTGCAGTGAAGATATTAACCCTTATTGTTTCAGCTCTAACCCTATTGGGCACAAGGGTGCAGTGGCGAAGGAATTTGCGTGGTTAATGAGAGTTTTGTGGTCTGGTCGTTACAAGTCTGTAACCCCTCGAGACTTCAAGAATATGGTGGACTGTTATATTCCGAACATGCAAGGCCATGCACAACAGGATGCACAGGAGTTCCTGGCCTTCCTGATGAATGAGTTGCACGAGGATTTAAACCGGGTTCATAACCGTGCGTACATTCCTGAGCCAGATAGTAGCCGGATGGAGGACAGGCAGTTGGCAAACTTAGCTTGGAGTAATCATCTCAAGAGAAATAACTCCGTCATCGTGGAGTTTTTCCAGGTGATTAAAGGGTTAATCTATTATATACATGTATACATGTGTTATTTTTCTTTTTCTTCCCTTTACCCTGCTTCCTTTTCCCCATCCTTTCTCCTTTCCCTCCTTCCTCCTTTCCCTCCTTCCTCCTTTCCCTCCTTCCTCCTTTCCCTCCTTCCTCCCCCTCTTTCCTCCTCTTCGTTCCTGTCCCTCCTTCCTCCGCCTCCTTTTGTTCAGGGGATGTATCGCAGCACTGTGGTCTGCAATTATTGCAGGAAGAGGTCTACAACCTTTGAACCCTTTATGTATCTGAGTTTGCCCATTCCAGCAGGTCCAAGGAGCTATTCCTTACAGGTAATTATACCTACCACACACCCTCTGTTATAAAGAGGTGTGGCAGTATACAGGTATAATATATTAGAGAGGTGTGGCAGTGTATAGGTTATTAGAAAGGGTATGTGGCAATATCAGTCATTGTGCTATAAGGTAATGTGTTCATGTGTCCTCAGAATTTATTAGAAAGTGACAGTTCAGTTTAATCACGTGTAAAGGAAGTAGGGTATTGCCCTGCTGCAAACCTGTTCGTAAATATTTCTAGTAGCATTTAAACAGTATTTCCTAGTGGCCTCTGTTGTATAGTAAATGTATGCAAACACATCAGAGAAGATCGTCTTCAGTCGTATCTATCTTTGGAAATGATTCTCGGTGGCAATGACAAGAGAGCTAAAGAACACTGTCTACACTAGCAATAGCTCGTGGACAACTTACTCTGTTTCAGAACTACAGACACCAGGAGACTCCAGAACTATAGACACCGGGCAGAACTACAGAGACTCCTGATCACAAGGCTGTTCTGTAATATTCTACAGACCTGTACACCAGCTGTAAAGTTAGCTGAATGTCCCATAAGCAAGTACACAGTGTATCATTGACCACACAGAATACACGTGACTCAGTTGACCTCTGGCCAGAAGGTACTATAATTATAGCTGAAACCACATTCCATTTTTTCATAGAAAAACACACTCTGTCATTTTTTCTGACTAGCTAAGTGAATATAATGGACTTTAGCTTGGTAGAAAAACTGATTTGCTCATCACAAGCTTCTGAAATATGCTCATTTTGCTGTTATAAAGCCTGTCAATGTTGGATTGTTAGTTTAACAGGGTCTGTGTCCAGCTAAACTGAGCGGATACATCGCAGGAACTGATGCACGGAGCTGTTATCCACAGCTAATACACAGAGATGAGAGTTGATGCATGGAGCTGTTTTCCACAGCTGATACACAGAGCTGACAAAAGATCATTCAACATAAAAAGACGACGGAAAAAGTCATGCAATTATTGGATATGTGTACGGATGCCTCTATACATTCCGTATTTAATTGGATTCATAACACAGAGTCCCAACTACACATTGAATAGAAGTGGTTTCTTAAGTAGAAAAAAAACCCATAGAGTTCTAAAAATAACCACAATGTTACATCATGAAGAAAAAAACTAAATATAGCTAGACTGGAGGCAGAAAACAATGAGGAAGAAGAGCTTATCTGTGAATGTTTCTTGCTTTGGTATGTCAAAAAGCAAAAAATGATAGCTGCCATCTGCACTTAGAATTAGAAAATACCTTATCAGGGTTTAAAAAAAAATAAGGCAGTGATGTTAGCCCCACCCAAAACCTCGCCCATTCCAGGGACTGTACCCTATACTAACCCTGTCACGCCCTCACTTCTAGATCTCTTTAAGAACAACAGCAGCAATAAATTTCCTTGGAGCAAGTTAACTTGGATTGATAGTGTTCAGACCTACTGTTATTTCAACTTTCACGTTTTTCACAAGATCCGCCAAACTTTTGCTCTTGAAACTAATCTTCATCAATTTTTTTCCTGGTCTCTGACCTCATGGAAGTTGTTTTGTGAAAAGCTTCAGGATGACCTTTTTGCCAAAGTTAAACGCCTCCAAAATAGAGTGCTATCATATGGAATGTACAAAGACATACCATTATTAGAATGACTCCAATAGAGATATACTAAAATAGAGTATTAAGAATGACTCTAATAGAAATATTTGTGTATTCTGATTTGAAAGAATTAAGCAATATTTTTCTTTCTAAGTTGCACACGAACACAATAGGAACTTTGTAATCATGAGAAAGATAATCTTTCCATAGTTGTGACAGTCTGTGCTCGACATGCAATGACAGCTATTTTCAAAGCTATTTGTTTGGCTTCTAAGAGTTAAGTAAGAAGGGATCATATCCTTTGTATGGCAGTCACATCCATTATTCTAATGAGCCTTTATCAAAGAGTGGTTGTGATAATGTGGTGGTTAGCTAGAATGTCTGTGTGGAAGTACCAATGTATTATGAATGTATGTTTCATTTCTGTTAGGATTGTCTTCAGCTATTCTCTGAAGAAGAAACTGTTCCTTGGTGAGTACATTACATTAACTCCATGTACATACAGCTATCATGAAGATTATCTTGGTTACACACATGTACATTCAGCTATCATGAAGGTTACCTACAGCTATCATGAAGGTTACCTTGGTTATACGCATGTACATACAGCTATCATGAAGATTTACCTTGGTTACACACACCAAAATATAACCCAGCCAGATCATGTTGCATGTCACCTGTTAGGGAGGGAACTTTGCCTGAGGGAAGGGGTGGGGTCACAAAACCTAGCCATGATGGCTGAGGAAGAGTCAAAATCTGGGAAGTAAAATTTCCTTCGTTGGCATATGACCATGTCTTAAAAGGTTAAAATGTCGGTAAAAATGCTTCAAAACCATGCAGCTGTGAGCTCATGGAATCTAATGCCTCAATAAATTCTCCAGCATTTGTAATAACAGATTGTGAACCAACACATCGTAGCACTGTAACCTCCAAATGGAAGAGATAATCACAGAAATGCTTTTGTTCAGTACCTATCGATACAGAAACAGTTATAGTGACTTGAAGGGTTAGAGGTGAGCAAGGAATTGATGAAGGAAAGAAGTTTCACGATGTGTTGTAGAGTATTCATCCATTTTCAAGGGGACATTCATTCTGACTGGTGTTATGAAACAATAGTAGTTCACTAGATTATGCATGGACAGATGGCATGCATGTGGAACACGTGCACACGTGTATGTACGTGCACACGTGTATGTTTTTGAGTACATGCAGGTGCTGAACAGCCGATATGGGAATCTGCATCGTACACAGACTAGGCAGGTGTTACACAACAATATTATGGTGATAAACTTTCCAATTTTTACCACAATGCTTTCATGATTAGCTAGTCCAGCAGTTATAAAGGTTCATGAAAGGTGCATCGTAATCTGGGGTGTAATTCTTAACCCTTTATTAGGCTTCAGTGTGGTTGGTGGTGACCTCTCACCTGGAACTTTTTTGGACTGTTGGAGTGCAAAGGGTCTGTTATCATCGGGTACAGGCAACACAACTGTCTCATACGTCATGTGTCAAAAAGATTTTCCCACCTAAACTTCCCATGGCAGGGTCAGGTCATCTAAGTTCCATTGTACGTCACTTCCAAGATGGGCAAATTACTAATGAAAGGAGAATTTTTTTTCTTTAATGATACCCTACCCCAAATCTTCTTGATGCAAACATGCACATTCAATATTTATCACTTGCCACATCACATACGTAGTATCCAGGAAGCTTTGAGACGGAATGGGTTGCAGCTTTCTCCTGTCTCATTTGATATATACACATTTTTTCTCTCCACGAAGCAGTCACTTCCTCCATTTCCCTCCCATCTAGCATTTCTTGATGTCTTCTCCTTGAACCTTGCAATGTTTATCCATATCCACCTACACAACCTGCACTCAGTCCTGTCCTCAGAGGGTTATCCATCAAATAAGTTTCCTGGTACACTCCATAGAAAATGATCAATGTCCTGACATTTTGATACCTGTATAAGCATGCTCTGTGTTCTTTCCTTGAGCCTGTGACCTGTGTCGGTGTTCGTGTATGGGATTGTACTGAGCCCTTACTTTTTAAATGGTGACTGCATGTGGTTGGTATGTTAAGATGTGGTATTGGCCTGTTGTTAGACAGCTGGCGTGGCCTATAACTCTGGTAGGTAGCGAGATGTGTTGGTACTGTGTGTTCTTATAGCTGCTTTCATGTCCAGTTGGAGTAACTGTAGCTGTTTGTGTTGTTCTAATGTTAGTTGTCCCATCTATCTGAGACATGCTGTCGTCATGGCATAGTATGTGAAATATACAGGATATGTAGCAACATCTTTTGTTAAAACACGTGTTGTTTATCCCACACTTTGGTATGTAAAGCGAGCATCTCTTAGTGACACAGGGTCTATCCCTCATCTCCCAAAGTGAAATATTGCATTTAAAGGTCATCTATGTCCATCAGACAGTCTGTGCATGTACAGCATCATTAGTTCTGCCAAGAACTGTCTCATCTCCTGTGGAATACAGCATATCAGGTCTTCTATAAACATTAGTCGGTCTAATATGTAGTTCCACAAAACCAAGCACATAATAGGGTTTTTTCTAGTTAATATTAACTAAGTCTCGCTGGCTCATTATAGACTAAACTTTTTGCTGCATTGGTTACATGTGACAGACACCATTATCCAGAAAGAACTTGATCATGGAAATACTGTAGTTTTTTAACAGTTTTTGACTTCATGTATCTCTTTAGCTATGATTATGAAATCACATGTGACATGTTAGTGATGTATAGTGCTTCTGATGACAACAACATGTGTGTGGAGTATGTTGATGGTATGTCTGTCGATGTCATTAGTGATATTTAATCAGTTAATACATTATAGACTGTTGTATTGTACATGTCAGGGTATATGTTAACCTGTGTTAATGTATAATAGACCTCGTTATTGCCGTGTTACTATCATGTTATTGTATTTGTTAGTAATCTTTTGGTATATTATACAGTGGAAGTTTAGTTATAAGAGACTGTGAGACTGACTATCCATATTTGTCGGGCAATACATTTCTATGCATAATTAGCAATGGATTTCATTATATCAATTTGGAGTCTGTCTAATCAGAGCAGATAGCTGAAAGTCAGTTCAGTCGGGTTTCACAGTAATGTGTTACTGTATATTATACTGTGTTATTGTATATTTACTATGTTACCACATACTATACTGTGTTACTTTATATTATACTGTGTTATGGTATATTATACTCTGTTAATGTATTAGACAGTGAAATAACTATTTTTGTCTAGCCAGATAAGGTCCTGTAAATTAATTGCTCTGTATGTTAAATTGCTGGTGGAAATGCCTTCCCACCCACCTTCCTATTCACCTTCCTTCCTCTGCTGACAAGCTTATGCCTCAGGAGATGTGATCCCATGCACCACTTCATCTGCTATCCATGGCATCACTCAATTACCTTCAATCTTTATCTTTTGCTGGTATTGAATTAGCAGTCACTAAAATAACCCTTCCTTCACTCCCTTCTTCCAGTGATATTAATTATAAGATTCACTCAATTACCTTTTAGTCTTTATCTTTTACTGGTATTCTCAAATAACCCTTCCTTCATCCAATAATATTAATTATAAGCACCACTCAATTACCTTTATCTTTTACTGGTATTCTCAAATAACCCTTCCTTCACTCCATTCTTCATGTTGGCATTAATTATAATAATATCCACTCAATTGCCATCAATCTTTAACTTTATTGCATTGAATTAGCAGTCACTGAAATAACCCTTCCTTCTTCCTCACATAACCCTTCCCTCTTCCTCAGGTATTAATATTTTTAAAATTATTTTTTTTAATGACATTAATTGTTAAATGGAGTTGGTGGTGCTATTACTAGGAATTGTTCCAGTTGTAAGCAGAGTGTTGGGGCTCGAAAGAAGTTAGAACTCTGGAGACTTCCTTCTATTCTACTGATTGCTCTGAATAGATTTACCAATGATGGGCTCTGGAAGGAGAAGAGACAGAACTATATCGACTATCCTGTGGGGTCAGTGAGTTTAATTGTATTCATGGTTAGTCTAGTCACTTGGTGAAATGTATACCTGATATTGATACCTATTACCACACCCTGAAATGAGGACACCTCTGTATACAGTGAACCTCCTCTATTCCAACACCCTGAAATGAGGACACCTCTGTATACAGTGAACCTCCTCTATTCCAACACCCTGAAATGAGGACACCTCTGTATACAGTGAACCTCCTCTATTCCAACCCCCTGAAATGAGGACACCTCTGTGTACAGTGGAACTCCTCTATTCCAACACCCTGAAATGAGGGCACCTCTGTATACAGTGGAACTCCTCTATTCCAACCCCCTGAAATGAGGACACCTCTGTATACAGTGAACCTCCTCTATTCCAACACCCTGAAATGAGGACACCTCTGTATACAGTGAACCTCCTCTATTCCAACCCCCTGAAATGAGGATACCTCTGTGTACAGTGGAACTCCTCTATTCCAACACCCTGAAATGAGGGCACCTCTGTATACAGTGGAACTCCTCTATTCCAACCCCCTGAAATGAGGACACCTCTGTATACAGTGAACCTCCTCTATTCCAACACCCTGAAATGAGGACACCTCTGTATACAGTGAACCTCCTCTATTCCAACCCCCTGAAATGAGGATACCTCTGTGTACAGTGGAACTCCTCTATTCCAACACCCTGAAATGAGGGCACCTCTGTATACAGTGGAACTCCTCTATTCCAACCCCCTGAAATGAGGACACCTCTGTATACAGTGAACCTCCTCTATTCCAACACCCTGAAATGAGGACACCTCTGTATACAGTGAACCTCCTCTATTCCAACCCCCTGAAATGAGGATACCTCTGTGTACAGTGGAACTCCTCTATTCCAACACCCTGAAATGAGGGCACCTCTGTATACAGTGGAACTCCTCTATTCCAACCCCCTGAAATGAGGACACCTCTGTATACAGTGAACCTCCTCTATTCCAACACCCTGAAATGATTCCAACCCCCTGAAATGAGGACACCTAGTCTGTATACAATACAATTATTTTTTTCATCTTCTAGTTATTAAAGGCTAATTCACATAGATAAAAGTTATTGTTATTAATTTTTAATATGTAATTATTATTAAGTGACAGTAAAGTCCAGATGTTTCTTAGACCAGCGTGTATCCTGTGACTCTATCTGTGAGATAACAGGGTTCAAGTAGGAGATTTGAGTTCAGAGTGAATGGCACTATTCTTCGGGTTTACTAAATAAGTGTACAAGATTGATGACCCCAGCATTCGAACCATGAGGTTATTGGTGACCCCAGCATTTGACATTAGGTTAATTACCCCACCATACACCATGAGGTGGATGACCCCAGCATTTGCCATTAGGTTAACGACCCCAACATTTGCCATTAGGTTAATGACCCCAGCATTCACCATGAGGTTATTGGTGACCCCAGCATAGGCATTGAGATTAGTGGACTTAATAAGTTTAGTCTGAACTCAGAGGAAGATTAATTTAATTTGGAGTACAAAAAGCTTTCCTACATCATCACCACCCACTCATTTGTCTACATCATCACCACCCACTCAATCTCTGGTTTTGATTAGCTGTAATTATGTACCTTTAAATTATATTAGCACCTGCTCAGTGTGTGGTGAACTATGTGGTATGTGTCAGGATATTGTCTAATGAGGAGTCCCCTGATCTGGGGTGGTTGAGGGTACACAGTGCAACCTCACATGAAGTGTCCTTTGACTTTAGACACTAGGGGTGTGCGAATGCTAATTAGTGCCCACCTAGCTCAGGTAATGGAGAAGGTTGATTGAAGATATAGTTACATGCAACATATCTGATCTGATGTGAGAGCATTTTTCCCTAGCTAAATGCAATGGAACCTCTCTATTCTAACACCTTGGGGACAGATTAAAGTGTCTTGATTAGAGGGTGACCTCATTTCAGGGAGTGAAGTTCTATTAATATTTACTACACAAACTGTTATTTGGGACATTCCAGGTTTTCCATAAGGTATCCTCATTTCATGGGGTTGGAATAGAGGGATTCCACTGTATACAGAGGTATCATTTCAGGGGGTTAGAATAGCTATAACTCTTACTTTATTGTCATAGGAATTCCTTTCTCAACTTGTCATCATTTATTGTGGGAGATAGACCTAAAGCAGCAAACTACAGGCTCTATGCAGTATCAAATCACTTCGGGACACAATCTGGAGGTCACTGTGAGTGAAGCAGCTCTATACATAAAAAAAAAAACAACAAAAAACAAACAGACAGAGCCTTCTATTAGAGGAATTGTGCCATTTGTGGTCAGAATAAGGAACCCTTTATGTAGCATGTAATTATGGACATGCATGTATTAATTTTGATGTCTGCTATGTCTCAGATACTGCATGCTGTTGGAACCCATTTAACAAGACTTATTACAACTTTGACGATCATGAAGTGAGAGAAGCATCAGCCAAGCAAGTGAAGGTTAGTTGAAGAAAATAGTCTTCGTTCCAAAGTTAATAAGTTATTATTTGCATAGAGTGGAGCAGGATATCTTCTCTTTTACACATCCTTAGACCACAGACCTCCCAGGACAAAATTCTGAGCATTTCATCATCAGTATTATTATTTTTAATACTGTCCTCATCATCACTGTATCATTCGCTGTTAAGTGTTCTCCATAAAACTACACTAAACCTTTATTCTGATCTCCCTGTTGAAATGCCACCCTGATAATTATGTTTTAGAGTTATGTTGCCATAGTAATGCTTATTAGATAATGATTGAAATAACACATGGGCCATTGCTCACAAGGAGGAAGTTCATCATGCAGCATAATTCATTGTCTCTCTCTGTGTGTGCACGTATAATATTAGCTGCGCGAAAATATCTAACCGTATAGTGGGAAATTTTCGAGGGGTAATATCTTCGTGGTTTTCGTTGGTTAGAATAAAACCACGAATGTTTTACCCACGAACTTTATGGTTTAATTGAGACTGCACCGAGCTGTAAACCAACGGAACTTTTTTTCCACGAATAAAAATGATTATTGAAGAAACCACGAAGATTATTACCCCTCGAAAATTTCCCACTATACGGTAGATAATTCTCGTATTATTATTATTATTATTATTATGCGCATTTGTGTGGGTGCCGTCCGGTGAGGTTCCTGATGTGGTTTATGCAAAGAAGTAACTATAAAAGAAGAGAAGTTGAAGAGATGGAATTAACCAGACAGACAAGGTCTCAAATCACCAAAGAAACTAGCAATGTTTATCAACACATCAACCACAGCTGCAGCATTTCTGCTTTTGCTCATTGCAGCAAGCTTCAAGAATTCTCATAGCAGAGCTCTTGGCAACAGAGTGCAGACTGCTTCTAGTCCTGCACAAGGCTTGGGGGGAGATAATGTAATGGTCATATTTACCATCAACAGTGTTATTTCTGGGAATTATATAAATATGATGGAAGATGGTTCTGTAGAGGCAACAGGTGATCCACAGGAGCTTAGTTCACAATGGAACCTGCACACTTCGGGAAACGTTAACAGATTCGAAAATGTAAGATTCACTGATCACTATCTTATCATTGCCATGTTCAGGAACAAAACGAAGTTAATTTCTCACAATCTGACTGAGCCACTGAATGTAAGTAAATTTGATGACATAGCATCTTCTGGTGAAGAATATTCAGAATACAATACTACTACTTCTTCTGGCGATGGAGAATCAATGCGAAATGAAAGTGATGTGCAAGACGTTGTTTCTCTGTACATGGACTGGATTATTGAGCCTGTCAACGGAAACAACCCGCTAACAAGCAGATTTAAGATAGCTTCAGAGGATCTTGACTCTGATTGTTATCTAGCATTTGACAGAGCTGGTTCTCCCATCTCAGATCTATGCAGCATCTCAAAATCGAGTGAGAATGTCATTTTGAAAGCAACCACAAGAGTAATATCCAATCCTGTATGAAGAACTGCTCATTAGACAAATATTAATCTATATCAAATCCATAGCAATCTATTAATTTTATTGTGGCATATAATTTTTATCACTTTTGCAATAAGAAAAATTTAATAATAATAAAAACATTATTATTGTGAGCATGCGCAATAAAGAATATTGCACAATGATGTCTATTATTATAGTTATTTCTCATTCTTCAAAGTGTGGTATAAATACATAGCCATGGCCATGGAAAGCCAGACTTCTCTACCTGAAAGACAGATAAAGTACCATGGGAATATTTCACCTACTTTTCATATTTCTTCACTTCTTCCTCATCACTCAGAGCCAGATAACACCATCCCTGCAAACTCCACACCCTGAGGTAGAGGTAGTGTTTCAACTCCATTCTCAATCATCAGGAAAGTTTGTGTCTGTGTTTAAAAGTGGAAGAGTACATGCACATGCTGTGAAACCCAGTGAGTTACGTGTAGTGATATAAGACTATAATATTTTATAATAGCCAGCAGTGCAGCTAGTCTTCAATGTCAGACTTCTCATAGCTAAATAAAAGCTAGGGCTAGAAGCTATAGAACATCAAATTTAAGCTATTTTTGTTGGTTTTTTGTGCAGATCGAAACACTCGGTTTCTTGTCACTACCAACTTCAACGAATCAACTCAATCCAATATACTAACATTTGAAAGTGTCAAATTCACAAACAGATACCTAGTAATGGACAGAGTGAAAAATAAACTCAGACTTGGCTATCCAGAGGAAGGAAATGAGAAATTCCAGGTTGTAACTATGTTTAGTCCCATTTACATAGCTCTGGAAGATTTCAGAGGCTGTTACATTGGCTTTGACCATCAAGGAGAACTCATAACCAATGTTTGTCTACGCAATAAGCAAAACTCTCAGGCTAGATTCGTGTTAAAGACATTTATTAAATCTTCTCATTAGGATGATCTTTAGGTGAATCAGCAGTGCTCTAACCGAATCACTTACACATAGTAAATATTTCATTGTATCACACACCAGTCTAATAGATATAGTCATGAAAATGAAATTTATGACACATGGTATGTTGGAACGTTAAAGAATTGTCTGATATCTTTTCAATGTATATTTAAGACTAGTGTGGACAGTACCGTTGTTGAAGTAACGGTTCTAATATTAGTAATGGATGACGTTATCTGGGAATAAACTCATCCATAGTGCCATTATCCAAACATTCCAAGAGAGAATGTTAGTTTTTTGCAGGATAATTTGTATCAATGCAAGCATTGGTATTTTCATTATGGAACAAGGTGTATATACAACATAGATATACATTGGGTGGTTGAATGTTATGTGCGCATGAATTAAAATTTAATGCGGAGATGAGTTTAAGGAGTAGTAATAGAGGTGGTCTAGAGAAGGAGAAAAGCGTGTTTGTTACTGTAGGTACAACTTTGTTTGAGGATCTGGTGAAAGCCTCCACCAACAAGAAATTCTGCCAGGTAGCTACCTACCTATAAGCTCTATGAGCTAGTTGCTAGCCGGATGGAGTTTGCTATTTATAAAAAAAAATTAGCTAGCTTTTTCTATCTAAATTCAGCTGCTAGTGGACCATGGCTACAACAGACTCACTATACAAATTGGAAAGGGTCTGTATACCCCTGATGACCACACACCTCCTGTTCCAGGCTTAGAGCTGTCATGGTATCGATACAAGCCTTCTCTGACTCAAGACATGGAAGAGGCTTCTCTCATTATCAGTCATGGAGGTCTGCTAATTGCATTAACACTGCTACTAAACTATGTGTTGTTGTTCTTCTTGTTCTTCAAGGATCAGGCTCTATCTTGGAATCCCTGTCACTGGGGAAGCCTTTGATAGTTGTTGTGAATGAAGCATTGATGGATAACCATCAAACAGAATTAGCTCACGAGCTCAGTTCAAGAGGACACCTCCTTTATACCACTCACACGTGAGATATTAGCATAGTAATCGTCAAATTTGGATTAGCAATAGATTTAATTTTAAAATGTACCACACAAGTGAAATCTCTCCAAAACACACCTTTTGCTGTAGATAGTATTTAGACAGCCATCACTATTAGACTAGCTATAATCCTTGAGGTAACTCTAGGATACTTCACTGCCACCACAATAAGCTATGCATAATCCTTGAATCCAGGTAGTCATGTATAGCTCTAGCTAAAACTACTTTTATTGTAAGCAATGATGGCTCCCGTATCTCCTCTATTCCAACACCCTGAAATGAGGACACCTCTGTATACAGTGGAACTCCTCTACTCCAACACCCTGAAATGAGGACACCTCTGTATACAGTGGAACTCCTCTATTCCAACTCCCTGAAATGAGGACACCTCTGTATACAGTGGAACTCCTCTATTTTAACCCCCTGAAATAGACACCTATGAACCCCTCTATTCCCACCCCCTGAAATGAGGACACCCCTCTAATCAAGACACTTTAATCTGTCCCAAAATGTCCTGGCTCCGCTGTCTGTACTCTCAAGCACAATCTTATACAATATCTAAGCACTCTCTAAATTAAAAAGTCCTTGTTAATGACCTCTCATTACAGGAAGCTGTATGAAACAGTGAAGCAACTGCCAACAGAAAAGTTAGTGAAATTTGAAGAAGGAAAACCTGAAAAACTAGCAAAGGAGATAGACAGAATCATGGGCTTTACCTAGCAGTCCATCATATAATTGTTGTTGTTGTTATTTATTATTATGTTGTTGTTATTATGTTGAGGATTTAGTCCATTGTTTACATAGCTTCTTGTGGTTTCCTTTACACCATGCCAACTGCTGACATTCCACACAACAATACCATGCCTGTGGTACGGGAGTGAGATATACAAGTGTGTAAAATGTGTGTGTGTGACATACAAGTGTGAGAGAAATAAACACGTGCAAGAGACTTACCTTTTTACAACGTGAACATTTCTTGAGTAGATCGGGTCCATGTCTGCCACATGTGTAACAAGATTCCAATGCTGCCACGGCTCTAAGAGCAAAATAATTGCACAACCACGCAGATTTATACATCTCTTACCCTTTATCACCAAGAATGACCGAGATGAATAGGATGTAAGCTGTTGGGTGATCTCCCTGGGTAAACAGGAGCATGTACACATGTAATAGTACCTTTATTATTATTACACTGCTCACTGGAGGAGTTTTGGCCAGGGAAGATACCAACTGCTTCAATAGAGCTATCTGGTGATAGGGAAACTCCTTCAGGCATTGCCGAAGCAACAGGTCCATTTCAACCGGCTTACCAGCCTCGCTGAATGTCAACATCCTAGTCACATGACCACTCACATGATTCAATCATTCAGAGCTCTCAGCCATGTTAGGATCACCTGCCAATCACTCTGTCTGTACCATGGTCATGTGCTAGTCTTATGATATAGGAGAGATAATGGATCTTTAGGGACAATCCTTCTCTCTGCTCGTTGATAAGTTGTAATCCAATAGACTCGAGAACGTTTTGTACATCAGAAAAACCATCCAGTATGGCAGGTTCCTTCTGTAAGTCTAACAATACCTACACCAGTTATATAATAATATACAGAGTCAGTATACGGAGTAATAATAATACAGAGTATAGTAAGTATATACATAAAGAAGTATACAGAGTAAGTATACAGAGTAATAAGAGTGTATATACAAAGTAAGTACACAGAGTAAGTATCCAGAGTGATAGGTATATTTTGTAATGAGACCAGTAGGGCTAGAGGTTTATGTGCCAACAAACAGAAGAAATGTGCAACTTCATAAAGGTGAGCTTGGAAGGGATAAAGTTGTCATAAGAACTTACTATAGACATAGAAAATTTGCCGGGAAGAACCATTTTCAGTAAAATTAAACTGAATTTTGAACTTGTTATTTTGATAAAACATACAGAACATGACAGAGAATGATGAAACCTCATATAACTCCCCAATGCTGGACTCACTTCACTCACACACTTATTATAATGATTTTTCAGTTCAGACCTTGA
Source organism: Diacarnus erythraeanus (assembly GCA_964016965.1). Lineage (NCBI taxonomy): Eukaryota > Metazoa > Porifera > Demospongiae > Poecilosclerida > Podospongiidae > Diacarnus > Diacarnus erythraeanus. Next base: position 8,096,010 of record OZ024670.1, on the reverse strand, counting down.
TGGGATGGAGGTGGGTCGAAACTAGGAGAGAATGGAGAGGTGTGACCAGAGCAGGAGAGAGGCGTGGCTTCTGGGAGGGTGGGCAGGGTTTACTGTATTGTTCTAGTTCGCTGAACGTGAAGAAATTTGAGATGACCTGAGCACACTCATGCTGACCTGTAGAAGAAGTGGGCGTGGCAGCATGTCTACTACTTCATTATGCAATGGAGAGGGGAGGAAACACTGTTGTATTAGTTAACTATAAATAAACTATTTACATCATATTGCACCTAACACTAATGAGAGCAGAGGTTGAATCTAATATTAGTTGAGCACACCTCCAGCTGATAATTATTGTATTAATGTTTGTAGTTAACAAGCAGCATTCATCCCATGGAAGCAAAAAATTACATTTCCAACTAACTTAAACTATGATTGTATAAGTTGATTGCCCCAAAATAGCTACCATGGTCTTGTAACTAACTAGAACTAAACTAATGCTAGGCTCTTGTAACTAACTAAAACTAAACTAAAAGAAATATCAGGCTCTTGTAACTAACTAAAACTATACTAAAAGAAATACCAGGCTCTTGTAACTAACTAAAACTATACTAAAATGTTGTAAGATTCCAATAACTAACTGAAAACTAACTAATAGTCCAAAACTACTAACTAAACAACAATAGGAGGAAACATATACCAGAATGAATGCATGAGTATGTATGGAAAGGATCATCACAGACAAAAGTCATTAAGAGAAGGAACATACACACCATGACTACTGAAAGGAAGAGGGAGGGGCAGTCCCATACCTACAAAGGCAGCCACGTTAGCTGCCATCTTTCCAAGCTTGTTCTGTATATCTGTCCTGGCACCAGCTCTTAGCAACAGTTCTACCACTTCACATTTCCCTGGCAACACGATTGATGGAATTAAATGGCTGGGTCAACATGTCTACTAACCTGCTAGAGCAGCAAACATCAGAGCTGTGTACTATAAATGCTGATCATAAGGTATAGGATTACCATGGTTACATCAACTCACTCCATCTTTCAGTTGCTGCATGTTGACGTCAGCATCTCTGGCAAGCAGTTCCTGGCATGCTTCTACGTGGCCAAGATATGCACAGTGCATCAATAAAGTCATCCCATCCTACATGCTTGTAATACCTCATTTCAGTACAACTTTATATCATAAGTACCTCGTCAACATTGTCAATGGACGAAGCAGAAGTAGCCCTCAGCAGCTTCATGAATTCCAGATGATCAAGACTCTCTCCTTCTGTTATACTAACTGTTTAGAAGTTCTATTAGAAGAATACTAGTGCATATTACCTGAAGAACACAATTTGAGCAACTGTTTCCAATTCGGCTGTTCCATAGTTCTGCATAAAGGTTAAAGGTGGAAGTTCAAAGTCTATCGACGCATGCGTGTTGTTTTTGCATGTGCCTAGTTCAAGATGGCGGAAATTTTACTGGGAGGTAAGAAGCTTGTGGACCTTAAAGTCACCGAACTGAAGGCAGAACTCGATAAGAGAGGTTTGCCTAAGAAAGGAGTGAAGAGTGTGTTACTCACACGCCTCAAGAATGCCATTTTACGAGAAGAATTGGCTCAGGTGAGTCCGGTGAAGCTTAACTACCTGGCTAGCAAAAAAGCGATTTTATTTTTGGTGCATAGGATCAGGAGGAGGAAGAAGTGGACATGGAGGATATTGGAGGTGTTGATACCAGCAAAACTCACAGCAGCACAGTGGTGAGTGTTAGCTAGCTAGGTTGCAAGAACTGTGAGGTTGAACCTTAACCTCAAACCCAGGTTGTTTTTTTTTTGACAGGATTGGAAAAGAACCTGTATGCAAATGCATAAATAGTATATGTAAATTTGGAACTCTGTGACTGATGGTCTACAGTTGTAATAATGCTGTAAAATGTGGATTCCAACCATTTCTGGTGGGGGTTAGTGCATGCAGACATTTACCTTTTTTTTCCTTTTCTGCCCAAAAGGGGCTGAATTTAAGGTAGTGATATAAACTACATCCGTAGTGGGTGCTAATGTTGAAATTGAAGCCATATATTATTAGCTTACCTACCTCATCTCTTCAGGGAGAATACATGCTCTGTTTAAATTTTTCATGCCTTCCTGTTTGACGTGACATTCCGTGTCCTAGGATGTAACAGTTGAAAAGGAGGAGATGACAATTGCCGAGGGATCAGACGATCTGGATGTCGTAGGAACTGAAGAGTTGGATCCTGCTCCCCTCATTGGCTCTGACCACTCCTTCATGGCAGAGATATCTGATGTTCCTCCTGTTCAACTGCTGGATGAAGGGAGTGAAGACATGGTGATGGTGAGTCACACAATGCTATAATGATGCGTAATGGATGGTATTTTTATCCTAATAGAGTGATGAGGAGGATCTGCTTAATGATTCACATGGTAAGTCAATCATTGTCTTGTTAGGAGGTAGTGGGCAATGTTATTTCTGTTTTCTGTGAAAAAAATCTGTCAGTTTTCTGGTCCAATATACTGAGTTATACTGGGTTATACTGAGTTTCTTGGTGATTCCATGGTTACAATGCTCTTAAATAAAATGGCGTGTTTTGGCAAGAAATGGGCTACACATGTACGGGAGGATTCTCACGAGGGACATATGACATCTGCTTCAAATTTTCCAGTTCTGATGATTGGTTACTATGGTAACAAATATTCTGAGCACAGATAGAAGCATGGTTTAGCCAGAAACAGCACTCTACAAAGAATGCCTCTGTGATAGGCCTGACGTCTCTTGAAATCCCAACTTTTTTAGCTGTCTCCATTAAGATCAGTGAAAGAATTGATTAAGGATTATAGCTGAGCAAGAATCCCCTTATTCAAATAGAGCATACTATGAGCGTTAGCCTGGTGTAATGCTGACCAGATATGTGTCTTGTAGTAGAGATGTGGTGATGAAAAAGTGTCCTGACCTATGCAATGTCTTGCAGCACCCGACTCTGAGGTGGTCCTAGGTAATGGTCTTGCAGCATGTGTCCAGTGCTGAGGTGTACTGACTCTGAGGTTGTCCCTTGCAGCATGTGTCCAATGCTGAGGTGTGCTGACTCTCTGAGGTTGTCCTAGATAATGTCTTGCAGCATGTGTCCAATTGGCTAATGTCCTGATGCTGGGGTGTCCTGACTTAGCTAATATCCCAATGTCTTTCAGCTTGTGTGTAATGGAGTGCTTACTTCACCATGGTGCTTGTAGGTATTTACTGGAACTAGGAGTTCTCACATAAGGAATATCTTACATGCAGCATTTTTGATCACAGAGGAGTATTTATCAGCTGTTCTCACATAAGGTTATTTGAAGTAGTTGGGGTTATTTGGAATGCTTAATCAGCTGTTCTCATATAAGGGTTGTTTGGAATACTTAATCAGTTGTTCTCACATAAGGGTTATTTGGAATACTTATCTGATTTCACCAAGGGTAATTAGAATTCTTGTAAAGAGCTGAATACCTGTTCTAAAGGGTCATGTGTTATGCATTAGTAGTTTTTGGTTATCATTCTTACCTGTTCACACATAAGGGTTATACCTATTTGGTTTTAATTACGGGGTTGATAAGACTAGCACATTCGTCTGGCTATGTCAATAACGAAGGTACTTAGTCTCCTAACAGTAGTCCACTCACCTTCCTCCTCTCCTCACCAGAAGACAATGCCCCTCTAGCAACCACACCCACTAATGAAGCAGACCAAGGTCACATGTCAGGTGCAGAGGAAGCCCCTCCCATCACTAATCCCACCCCAGCCGTAGTACCATCCCCTGATGACAGTGCAAAAGAAGTCACTGAACAGGAGGTGGGTGTGGGAGGCCATAATGAGGATGGAATTGAACTAGACACAGATACTGTTGGGAATGAAGATAATGGAATGGAACCGGACCAGGCTGCTAACCAGGAAGAGAAGTATATAGATGTTGAGGGAGATGGTGGACAGCCACCAGAGCGTCATGAAAGTGTAACAATAGACCCAAGTTATAACCCCAATGGGGAGGAGTTACTGTATGAAGGTGATGTTGAAGCCGAAGGCCCTTTACCCAAAGCTCTCGAGAAGGAAGCCAGCACTAGCCAGGATGAGGGCTTCATTGTCAGTGTCCATGAAACAGGGATGGAGCTAGATATGAGTGAGGCTCTCTCTGATACCAAAGCTGAAACCAGTACAGAGAACAAGAATGCCTCACGTTCATCAAGACATTCTGCTGTTGAGGGTGGGGCCAAGTCTGGAAAGGCCACACCTTCCAGCAAGTCTGCAACATCCTCAGAGAGCAAGATATCCTCCACCCCTAGCAAGACTGACAGGTTTGTGTAGTCTCAATGTACCCCCTTTCCTCCCTTCTCCCCTCCCCCCCTCAATTGCCTCTCAGCAGGTGGTAGAAGCCATAAGGAGCTCTGCTCAGTGTTAAAATGTTCACAGCTTTTTACTAATGGCTGTAATGTAATAATGCTATACCACTGATTCACTGTGAGGTGAAGAGAAGGACATGTAGGCTTAGATTCTTGGAAGCTGTTAGGAAAATAACATGTTTATCTCTGTACTGTACTGTCTCTTGCATTTCTCTCTACTGGTACATGTCAGCATGAAATAATAACATGAAGAAACTTGAAGATTTGTTGTATTACGATGAAGACACCATACCATGCAAGATTGTTGAATGGTAAGAAGATGAGTTTTTTTAAGATGAAGTCCCCAGCACATCTCGTTTGGCTGCTATTGGGTGAGGATCAGGTCAAAGGAGAACCTGGAAGGCCTTTTTTAAGGCTTTAACCCCAAGTCTACAGAATTATTCGTTGATAATGCTTGCATAAATCTCACTGCGTTTTTATCATAACATGTTCATTCCTTCCAAAAAAATATATTAAGGGAAAAGGTCTAATAACATGAGGGAATGTTGTGATAACCTGTTTTAATAGTGGCATATAATACCGTGCTATACCTTTATCCTTTAGGTGTAGTCTGTGGGTGAGTGGTTTGGTCTCATCTGTTCGTGCTATGGATCTTCAGACTCTGTTTTCACCATTTGGTCAGGTGATTTGTCAGAAATAAGTCCCTCTATATTATTAATAGACCTTATAACTTTCTAGTATTAATGGCCCTTCTGCCTCTTATTAGCAGCCCTTCTGTCTCTATTATCAACACACCCCTAGCTGTGCCTCTAGCCTAACAATCTCTAATTTTAACAGCCCTTCTGTCTCTATTAACAGTCCCCTAGATGTGTCTATTGTTAACAGCCCTTCTAAGTGTACCTCTATTATCTCTGTTTGACTTCTATACATTTATCACCAGTTACTCTATTCTCTGGTGTGTAGGTAATATCCGCTAAAGTTATGGCAAAATCTCGTACCAAACAACTAAGATTTGGTTTCATCACCATGTCAACAGCCGAGGAAGCAGAACGGTGCATTCGTGAGTTAGATGGGACAGAATTGAAGGGAAAGAAGATTGTTGTAGAACTTGTAAGTCTCAAACTACGTAGCACCCTCTCATCTTTGTGTTTTACTAAGTTATACTACTACAGGCCAAATCCCAGCCTCCTATTCATAAAGTCACCATAAGGTCAAAGGGTAGCTCTGGTAGTCCCTCAAGTAATGGGCGTAGTCAGTCTGGAGGAGGTGGGAGTGGCTCTGGGAAGCAAGCTGGCAATAGTTCAAAGGTTGTGACAACTACTAAGGTAAGTTGTTATGGGATGAGGTGGTTACCATGGGTTACCATGGGTATGTGTCTGCAGGGAGGTAGGAGGGATGAAGGTAAAAGTGGCAGTAACAAATCTATAGCAGACAAGATTGTGGAAAGGTCACGTCGTTCTGTTGAAGTGAGGAAAGTGTCCACTTCTGACAGGGGAAATAGACGAAAGTCAGCACCAATGCCACGAAGGTATGTGTCCTGGTTATGTCTAAATTATTCCTGTCAACCGTCCTTTAAATCTTCCAAAGATCACGAAGTCATAGCCGAGAACGTGGCACCAGGGTTGGCCATAAACCACGCCTCCACTCACGTTCCCCTCCCCATGGCCACATCAGTGTACATAACCGATTGGGTGCTGTTCCATCCCGAGGGGCAGGGCATCCTGAAATCATACGGCGAGAGTTGGAGCGAGATCTCTACCTCAGAGACAGGGAAAGACAGGTAAGCCAAACCCAATAGGTTTGACTATATTGATGGCGGGGTGTTAGGGGTGATGGGATGTTGGAGTGATGTAGTGTTAGGGGTGATGGGATGTTGGAGTGATGTAGTGTTAGGGGTGATGGGGCCAATAAAGTGTTGGGGGTATAACCACTAGGACGTGGGAAATAAAATTTGACTCCCGTTGAACATAGGTCGAGATGAGGTTGCAGGAGAGGAGACTGGAACATAACAGGCAAGAAATCAACCTCAGACGTCAGCTAGAGGTAGAGCGATCCCGCAGGGAACATGACATAGCCAGGCGAGCCCAGGAAGCAAGGGAGAGAGAAAACAGGTACGAATTCAGATCTTTGAATTCAGGGGATTCAATACTTCTAGGATCCACTCTGAGAATCATTTATAATATTATTATGATTACATTTGTCCTTCCACACAGAGAGAGGGAGGTCAGAGAAAGGCAGTTAGCCGAGCAGGAGCGTATATTCAAGGAGAAAGAGAGAGAACTGAGAGAGAGAGAGTATCGAGAAAGACAGAGGCGCGAGGCTTTGGAGAGAGAGTTGAGAGAAAGAGAGGCTCGGGAGGTCCAACTAAGAGAGAGAGAGAAACGTATGAAGGATATGCACGACAAGGAGATGAGGGAACGTGAGCTGCATGCTATAAAGGAGCGTGAAATTCGAGAGAGAGAAACCAGGATGCAGGTAAGAAAAAATGGTTACATGGTGTAATGGTTGTCATCAGAGCATTATATAATATAGGAAAAATAACTCAGTAATGTGAATAACTATAGGGGAATCTACAACTAAGGTGTCCTGATTAGAGAGGTGGCCTCCTTTCAGGGAGTGAAGTTCTGTACACATGCTGTTATTTGGATGTCTTTACAGAGGTGTCCTCATTTCAGGGGGTTAGAATAGAGAATTTCAGAGGTGTGCTCATTTCAGGGTGTTAGAATATAGGAGTTCCTCTGTATAGGGGCATTTAGGTTTCCTACAGCCACCTTTTGTCTGAATTACTACTATACTGTATTTAGAATTTCCTTCCCCTCAGGCTGATCGTGAGCGAGAGTTGAGGGACCGAGAGAGAAGGATTAAAGAAGAACAAGAAAGGATTGAACGTGAGAGGCGTGTCCATGAGGAGCAGCAGCGCTGGATCAGAGAAGAAACTGCTAGAGTGGCCCGTGTTAAGGAGGAGGCGGTCCGGTTGGAGAGGGAACGTGAAGAGGCAGAACGAAGAGAGAGAGAGCGAAGACAGAGAGAGGAAAAAGAGAAACGTGAAGAAGAGTTGCGTGCTGCCAAGAGAGAACGTGAAAGAGAACAGAAAAGGGAAGAGATGGAAAAAAGAATGCAAAATCAAAGTGGGAGTGGTCGTTTAGGGAAACGCCCCTCCTACCAAGACAGTAACAGTTACGACATCAAGAGACCAGCATTGTCTTCAGAGGATTACATGGGCCCATCGCCCAGTGTATTTCATAGACTGGAACCCCAGAAAGGACGCTCAGGACCACCCTCTGGTACAAGCGGAGGACAAAGTTCTCCATTAATACAAGCGAAAGACCTCCCCCATGTGAACCCCGACATCATAACTGCTGCCACCCAAGCATTGGAGAACATTCGTAAATCTGTGCCAACAGTTCCCCTCTCCTCTCATTTGCCGAGCTCCAGAGCCAGTAACAGCACCTCTTCACTCCAAGCTCAGATACAACAGCTTGCGGCTGCCACGGCACTGGCTAACTCGGGAGGGAGAGTGGGTGTGTCTGGAAGTGGGCTTGACTTCCGTGGGGCAGGACTGGGACCCTTTACCAGCAACCTCTTGCGTCCATCGATGGTCGGAGGACAAGGTGGTGTTGGAATGATGTCAAAGTCCCAACATGGTGGATTGGGAGTTGGAAAATTGCCACCTGAAGACCAACGTTACAATCGTCGTCTTGGAGGGGGAGGAAGTGGAGGGAGGACTACCATGGGCTACAGAGGTGGACGTCAGGGAATGTACAAAGGTCGTGTGTAACTGGTTGTGCATGACCAGAACAATAATATTAATGACATAATAATATTATTGCTATTATGCCAGTTTAAAGTCTATTTGTGTTCACTTGTTGGAGTTTTCATAAAATCGACTTTGTACCAGTTCATTAACAGCACCTTTTTTTAAAGGTGTGTATTATAGTGTAGAACTTGATATTTCTACAGAAATAGACTTTAATTATTATACAGTTCTAGGAGGTGTGGTTGGTGGGTGTGTCTAATTTAGTTCCTTGATGTCCCGGTTACAGATTGGGCAGTGTGAATGATCTTCAAACCATTTATCGATACATTTACGATGAAATGTGTGTAGACAAGGAAGACGACGCACTAACTGACCAGTTGTAAAATTATTTAAGCACACAGAACAGTTCCTACAGAAATAGTTACAATAATGCAGTTATTCAACTGTACCATGCCCTGAAGAGAGTGGAACCTTGTGCAGATTTCAATTATCAAATTTACAGTGCATTAAATAGAATAACCACTGCTTTTTTTTTTTTTACCCCAGCTTTATCAAATTCCAATGGATATGACAGTAGAAACACAAAAACTAGTAGAATATCGGGTTCATGAGTTGCCATTATAAGTTAACTTGAATCACCTACCACTCTTGCCAGCTCCTCCATGTAACAGGTTATTCAGATTACATCATTGTCAATTGTACTATATATGGGCTAGGGGTGGGGCTAGAATAGTACAATAACAATTACACAATAAGGGAAACCTCCGGTTCACTCACTACAAGAAACCACTTTTTCTGTACACAATTACAAAAAAAATAATGTTATGGATAGGTTCAACTATGACCCCTTGAAATCCCCACCCCAGCATGATTGGTTGTTCACATAGGGGTTCGTGTATAACTGAGGTTCCATGGTATCTCGAACTGTTCTCCCACTGCTATAAGACTTACTTGCTTTGTGAAGTGGATTTTTTGGTTGCTTTGTAATGATGCGTCGAGGTGAACTGTGCTAAAGTGTCCCAGTCAACACCATGACTGACGTCCTCTAACTCGGACAATGTCTGAACAAGAAAAGATGTACATCTTATTATATTTCTATTACATTACTAAAGTCTGTTCACGTCCACCTTGCACCTGGAAGTGCTGCATGTACAATGGAATGCAAGCGGATGCTCTTAATTGCATGTTTTTGGTTATGACGTACGTGTATATCACGTGTTCCGCATCAAATAAAAGTTCCCGTGCATCCCGCACGCAGCGCAGTTTGCCAGCTGTTTTTTGGTAAGAAACATGGCTTGCAAAGGAAAGCATGTAAGGTCAGACACAAAGGCTGTTGTTTGCAACGTTTATGATTACTTTGAAAGAGAGAGCAAAAAGAACAAGATCCATCAAGGAATCGTGAAGCTGAAGAAGAAGATGGTGGATGCTACCGGATTAAGTAAGCGTACTGTTGAGTTTGTTATAAAGGTGGGAGGGTCTAGTTCTAGTGAAGATGACCACAGCTCTGATGGGCTTAGTAGTGATAGCTCCAGTGTCTCTTCAGATAGTGATTGAGAGGAATGTTTTAACAGAGAAGTGTTGTGCCTGTCCAAGAATGCCTGTTGAAGATTTTTGCCAGTTCAGATGATCAGGATGTTTTGGGGTAACCTGCAATGAATGCAGTAACACTTCATCATGATGTTTTCTCACTGCAGTGTACCAATTCCAAGTCAAAGAGAAACAACAAAGACCAATAACAACATTATCCTTGCACGAAATTATTTTGATTTCTATGCGTGCAGGTGACGTCATGAATTAACACATTCCTTGTGGTGGCTGGTATGCCCATAGAGATGTATGGGCTCTGCCGGTTGAGCAGTTTCCACTGATTTTATTCTGTAATGCCATATTTGGACGTTTCCAGGTTTTAAAGCTGAGCAGAATGGTGTTTGAATCATATTCATAGCTAAAAGTACCAGCAAGTTATTCAAGGTCAAAGTGGTGCAAGGTGAACGTGAACAGACTATAGTGAATGTAAAGGATTGTGTGTGAGTGTTTAATAGAAGTACTAGGACATAACGTGCAAAACATGAAGTGAGAACTTCTCTATTCTGGGACATCTTGGGATAATTTAAAGTGTCCTGATTAGAGGTGTGGTCTCATTTCAGGGAGTGAAGTTCTAATACACAAGCTGTTATTTGGAATATAACAAAGTGTCCTTAATATAGAGGTGTCTTCATTGGAATAGAGGAGTTCCACTGTATACAGAGGTGTCCTCATTTCAGGGTGTTGGAATAGAGAAGTTCCACTGTATACAGAGGTGTCCTCATTTCAGGGTGTTGGAATAGAGGAGTTCCACTGTATACAGAGGTGTCCTCATTTCAGGGTGAGGAGTTCCACTGTATATAGAGGTGTCCTCATTTCAGGGTGTTGTTGAAATAGAGGAGTTCTACTATAATACTACCTAGTGCAAGATTCATTCTATTCATCCCCCAAAATCTGATCACAGACATAAACACGCTCCTCATCTCCTTCCTTAATACGCTCACACCTATAGGTCACTCTATAGATCACCTTACCACCACACACCTCATAGGACATGTCCATCTCTATCCCCCCCTGGACTCCACTCCTTCCTCTGCTAAAAGATCGAGGGTTTTTCATACCATTGTTATCTCTTAGAGATGGAACTGCTAACCCGTCATCATTTCCAACTGCAAAAATAGTTATGAATCTGTATTAACAGGGATGAGGTCATGAGTGCCTACCCCCCTCACGCCTCAGGCCCTCACCCCTATCAGGTAACCCCTTCCTTTGACCTTTGTCCTTTGACCTTCAGGTAACCCTGTCCTTCAGGTAACTCTTACGTGGACATGCTCTCTAGTTGCCTTCCCCTTCACACCGACAGTGACTATATACTACACCATTACATGTTGTGTCAGGACACCCTGCCCCTTAAAGTCCTCTGCATATATACCTGATGTGAAGTCAAAATGAACCAGAGGTGAATGATAACCATATCCACTGGCTCTGTTCTCTGGTCTGGAATATGTATAGCGGTAGCCATCTTGATTGTAACTGTTCCCTTGTTGCTCTATTCGTTGTGCTGATTCAAGATCCATTTCTTCCTGTATAAGTCTGGCCAGTTCATGGTCACTTGAAGTCTCAAAGCCTATACCATTTCCGTTGACTTTACACATCTGTCCAGGCAGTTTCTGGTGGGAGTCTAGTCTGTATTCATCTTCCTGTACGAGGCTGGCTAATATAGCGTCACTCATTGTACTTCCACCATCACCACCTCCACCACTGGCCATGTTCACAGCAAGCAGTAGGTCAACTTATCGTGTTCACAAGGAGGGTACCTTCTAAAACGAACATGTAGTAACTTGGTCGGGCACAGCTAGCTAGTCTATCGTGTTGCTTACTTTACTCTCACTCACAGACCTTACACAGATATTCAGATAGGTATTTATGGGGTGTGGCATAACTCAGCCCCTCCCCCAACGGTATTGAATTGAATGACGAAACAATGAATAATAATAATACAGAAGATTGCAAAAAAGTATATAAAATTCAATATAAAGGGGTGTGTGTATACACACATACATGCATTCACCATGTGGATATACAGACAGACAAAAACACACATTTGATGCCAATAGCATTAAACATCGGCTGAGTTGACAGATCTGTAGATTGTCCTATTTTTGATTAGCTTTTGTCTTCTTCGATACTGTTGCACCATTATCCCAGTTAGACACATGCTACTCACAACGCTGATCAAACCTGGAAAGACAACATTGTCATTAGTAGTAATTTTCGTGGTTAATAAATCTCATTAGCCAATTTATAGACACAAAATTTTTTTACACAAAAATAAATTACATTAGATGCGAAATTTCCTGGATTCTGATATGTTTTGTATATATACAAGTTCTGGTACTTCAATTTAACTGCATGCTCTTATAATATCATGTGATTGGCTGTTTGTCATGGCCCACATATATACAGATAGATATTTTCATCACACATTTCAGCCTCCCCCATGTCTCTCACCTGCCAGGCCAACCAAGGCCCAAACTCCTCCTGAAATACCATTTATGATCCCATACACTTTATCCCTGAACTCTTTAGCCGAGGACTCTGTAATAATTCCTCTCTGTTCGGCATAGAATATTGGCAACATGGTAACGTCAGGAAGATTCTTCAGCTCAGGAATATCATTAGATTGGTTCAATTGGAAATTAAGCTGGATCCTCTTAGCAACATTCATAGATATACCTGCAGGGGTCAATAAAACCAATGATTAATGCTTATGAGGAAGCTACATAATCTATAGAAGGAAAGATACCAATGGCGGCCCCAGTTAAAGAGTGAAGTGGATTTGCTAACCTGTGATAGGCTCCACTCCTAAGTAGGAGTCGTGTATGGAACTGTCTGGATGGAGTCCTGACACATTCTGGAGGTAGACTGGGTCAGCGTGTAGGAAGTGAGGCTTAGAGGCAAATAAAGGTACATTTTCGGGTACGACCTCTGTCAGATTGAGCACTCCATTTGGGACATAGCTGGGGAAGCCAGACTCTACTTGTGTCTTGTTCTTCAGTTCCTCGTCGGGCAAGACAAACTTGTAAAGCGTGATGCCCTCATAGACCATCACAGAATCAAAGGTGAAGTAACCAGACCTAAAATCATACAACTGATTACTTTTATAGCTGGGCATATTTCAAGAATAGAAACTTTTGATCCAGGAAGATTCTTCACTGGTTAAGTTTCTAGTCCTGAACTTTGAACCATATAACTCATACCACACCCCCTAGAAGATTCAAGGAACAGAATTTGTGCTAAATTATCATGCTGCTCTTGTGGATCATCAACATTTGTTTTGTGCTATAAGCAACGGTAATCTTCTTAATCCTGTGGGTATGAGGGCTACATTACACAGGGACTGACCAATATTGAAGAGGGGGAAGTGGATGATTAAACAAACAAACAAAAAACCAAACAGACACAAAACAAACAAACAATAAACGAAACTTTACACCACAAGCTATTGTAAATCTAATTCCGGAAACAGTACTATTAATCATATTTTATTTAGAACTACGATATTATTTCCAGATTTACGGATTTAGGATTTACGTATTCGGAAACATTTCATTAATTAAATTCTGTTTCCAGATTTATGGTATCTTTGGAAACTAATTTTATTCACATATTCTGGAAACATTAGATTCTATTTCCAGCTTTACAGTATCTCAAAACTAGATTTTATTTATGTATTCCAGAAACATTAATTAGATTTTATTTCCAGATTTATGGTATCTCTCTGACTTACCTATATATGTCATCAATGAAAACCATCAACTTTTCATCTTGGGACAACCCTGGATGAAAGGCATAGCCTCCAGTCCCATTAATCATGGCCGCACGGGGGTCACTCCAGCCCATCTTTGTATTGTTGTTCCACTCTATGTATTTGCTTACATTGGAGAGGTTCCCTACACCTGTGTATACAATGTTGGGGGTCTCCACGTGGTCATTGTTCTAAGGGGAAAAAAAAAAGTTTTCTAATAAAGGGACTTGAATCAAATCTAGGGGTTAAATCTAGAGGTCAAATATAGTGCAGTGCTAATGTTTCTGCTGGAGTCCATCATGATTCACGAACATTCTGAGAAGACAGTGTCCTTTATTTGTGCCCCTCCCCCTCGATGGGTAGGGGGCTAAGCCAGAAATTATTGCACAAATTTTTTTTTTTGAATATAACTAACTTCTGCCTCCAAAGTAAGGAGCTATAATCATTTCAAAGGAGAGGAGATTAGTACAACTATACAGATGAACCCCGGATCTAACCGACAATTCTCAGAGTTCATAGGTCACAGACTTACAGCAAATGCGAATGTGGTGCTAGGAGCGTCTGGTATAAAATGGAAGTAATGATGTGCTATATGTAACTCCATCAGCAATGGATCTGTGTAACCCCACAGAAGTGAGGACACATTTCGACGAATAAACAGACCATCCCATTTTGAAATTTTCTTTAGTTTATCGATAGCCTTTATAACATCCTTGAAAAATTTATTTTCTATGCCATCTAGTTGTTGAAACACAGCCTGAAGGAAGAATGTGCGTGCATAAACAACAACAACAACAACAACAACAACGACTTCTCATTTCAGGGAATTAGAATACAGTGAAAGTCCTCTATTCCAATCCCTTGAAATGAGGACACCTTTGTATTAAGGACACTTGGATATGTCCCAAATAGCAGCTTGTGTAGTAACATTAATAAAACTTCACTCCCTGAAATGAGGCCACACCTCTAATCAGGACACTTTAATTTGTTTCAAGGTGTTTAGAATAGAGGAACTCACCATTAGAGGGACATTTAGAGTAGTGACAATATCTTTGTCAGGGTTGTTGCCTTTACTTGCTTCCTTGTCCCAGATATATATGTAACCTGCATCATAGTGCAACTTAGTGTCACCATCAGACCATCTCAAATTAAAACATGTTCGATTCTCCCTGCAAGAAAAAACAAACAAACAATATTCATGCATATCCCATTGGAAATAAAAGGAAAAAAATCCAATGTGAACCCCCTCTATATTCCAATCCCATCCCCCCCCCCCCACCCCCAAAAAATGAGGACACCTCTGTATACAGTGGAACTCCTCTATTCCAACACCCTGAAATGAGGACACCTCTGTATACAGTGGAACTCCTCTATTCCAACACCCTGAAATGAGGACACCTCTGTATACAGAACTCCTCTATTCCAACACCCTGAAATGAGGACACACCCTAATTAGGACAGTTTGATTTATCCTAATGTTCAAAAAAGATATATCAGATAATTGGCTAAGTATAGGTGTGGCCAGGATGAAATAGGTGTGGTCAATCACTTCCTCTTAAAAGTTGTCAACTATGCCATAATTGGACTTGATAACATATTATTTTATACAGTGGAAGCATTTGATAAACTTTGATTCTGAGCTGTAAAGTGCAGTAATTCTCCATTCAGAGCTGTATGCTGTTGTTTTTTATTGAGAGTTTAAAGTTAATTGTGACAGGGCTTTGAGCATCCAAGCCCCCATATCTTGAGCATCCAAGCCCCCATATCAGGAAAGCTGGCAACACCTGTTATGTATGGGCTAACAAATACATATCTGACCTTATAGATAGCCCGCTTGACACATATTCCCAATACAAACACATAGGCAGAGGAACATACTGGAGGAGAGGGGGGAAACCCCCAAGCACCCATTGCATGTATCAGGACAAAAAAACAACAACAGAATTCAGTAGAAATGACATGTTTATACATGAAGTCATGTATAAACTATCTCAGTAGAGATGTAAACTGTAATGGTTGCTGGTTTATGCTTAAAACTACAATGACATAGTTGGATGAAATCTGGGGGTGGAGGGGGTGGACTTCCTCCACCTATGAGCTGGCAAAAAACCAGAATTCATTGGACAGCATAGCTCACTGTGATGTTACGTTGGAGTATTAGTATAGTCATGTCTTTGACATCATGCTGACATCATGCTGACATTATCATAATGTGTTCATTCAAAAAGCAAACAAAATCCATCCCAACCACCAACTACCCCACAACACTCCTTACATACAGTTGGAACCTCTTTATGAAAGGATACATTGGAGGGCTCCTTTATAGAGGTTGTCCTTAATTTAGAGGACACATTGGAGGGCTCCATTATATAGAAGTTGTCCTTAATTTAGAGGATACATTGGAGGGCTCCTTTATAGAGGTTGTCCTTAATTTAGAGGACACATTGGAGGGCTCCATTATATAGAAGTTGTCCTTAATTTAGAGGACACATTGGAGGGCTCCTTTATATAGAGGTTGTCTTCAATTTAGAGGTGACAGTTTGAAACAGAGCAAGTGTACTTTTTTTGAGTGCATTTTATTGGAAGTTCCATTGAAATTTCACTGGATTTAGGACTTGCTGGATTACGTTAGTAAATTGACTATTTTTAGGCACATGTGAGTTGACTTTTAGTATTAGGCCCACCATTTTGGGCACAAGATGTGTTAATTAGTCACCACACGTGCTAATCAGCTAAAAAGTGCAAATCAAAAAGTAATTATTCCAATTTTTAGTGCTTCTTTTGTTAGAATATTTCTATGCTAGCTCATAATTAGCATCACTGAAAGTGCAGTAAAAAGATGCCATATCAGGTTACTAGCTAAAATCTGTCCAAGCTGATGAGAGCCTCACAAAAACATGCCTAACTCCGCTAAAAAAACTTCAAATTATGCGCATTTGGTATCATTTAGCAGCTCTTACCGAGTCGCTTCTTACCAGATGCCTGTTTAGTCTGTTGTAGTGCCCCATAGAGAGATACAGGAGAGTAATACAAATCCTATGGTGTTACCCTGGACCACAAGGAGTATTGCGCATAATAAAAAATTGCTGCGTGGAGAGTCAGTTGCTCTCTGGGCAAATGCATCGAGAATGTTGTTATTATTGCGAGGTATCTATGAATAATATTAAAGCACTTCCGGGCTGCTTCCGTGGCTCTCGTCAGCTTGGACAGACTTTAGCTAAGCCGGTATCTAATCTAGCTCAAAATTCTAGTTTAATCTCCCTCTGCAGCAGCTGAAGGTGTTCCCCCAAACTTTTGTTAACTCTTTTTAAAGAGCAACAAAAAGCTTTCCTTGTAAGAGAGAGACATCTCTTTAGAAAGTGAAGCTTTTCTTAAAATTTCTGATTATGGAATAATCAGAGAATGGGTGTATATATTGAGCATTATTTTGAGTATTTGAGAATAGCATTATATGGAGACATAATCTGGCAAGCCCTATATACTATTAAGTGGAGCCCCTCTATTTCAACCCTCCATCTCTGTTTACAGTGGAACTCCTCTATTCCAACACCCTGAAATCAGGACACCTCTGTATACAGTGGAACCCCTCTATTCCAACACCCTGAAATGAGGACACCTCTGTAGACAGTGGAATTCCTCTATTCCAACACCCTGAAATGAGGACACCTCTGTATACAGTATAACTCCTCTATTCCAACACCCTGAAATCAGGACACCTCTGTATACAGTGGAACTCCTCTATTCCAACACCCTGAAATCAGGACACCTCTGTATACAGTATAACTCCTCTATTCCAACACCCTGAAATCAAGACACCTCTGTATACAGTATAACTCCTCTATTCCAACCCCATTCAGTCCCAAGGTGTCCAGAATAGAGAGGCTCCACTGTATACAGTATGTTATGAGTTATACCTGAAGACATATGGACCCATTTGCTTTAGAATTGGTTTGGCCCCGTGGTTAGCAATCTCATCAGGATTGGTGATGTTGAAAAAGTAGTAAGTGGTATAGATAGGCGAACTAGACGATCTAAACTCATCTGTAGCAGGTGAACCTTGCGTCAGCTTAGTTTGCTGTAGGAAGAAATAGCATGTTATTTACGGGAGTGAAACAGATACTTCACTCTCAGTAGTAACAGCTAAGAACACACACACAAGCCTACACAAGTCAGATGATGGCAGAACCCTATTTTCATGGGGAGTGAAAGATATTCATTCTTAGCTTTAACTGTTAAGATTACATCAACCAATGAATTCATTCAAAACTTAATCATAAATCAGGTGATTATTATTATAGCAGAGAACCTGGTAACCACCCTAAGACCCGACATTACACATGTGTGCAATCATGAAAATATCAGGTGATTTTTAATGAATCCTGCTAATAGCAGCAACTTGCACCGACCCCAAAACAAACGCGTTTCTTCCCCGCACGGTTCTCTCACGGCCAAACCCGACCAAACCCGGCCAAACCCGGCTAGCATCACTTAAATGGTAGCACTCACATCAGCAATAGTGTCCAAAACCTTCTGGTGAATGGTTGGGTGGTACACTGCTGCAAAAATCCCTATTGTAAGACTCAGGATTAGAGTGACAATTGACACCGATCCGCAACAAATTGGATAACGACTGCAGCAGCATCCCTTCTGCTTCTTCCCCCCACCAACCAAATTTTTCAATTCCCCCTCGCTGTCTGAAGACATTCCAATTTTTAAATATACAGCTAGCTACACACCGAGCTAGATACTAGTTACAAAACTAAATAGTTGCTAACAACCACACCTATCAGCAACCTAACTGCTGAACTTTGAACTTTGTCTACCCTTTACCACACTGCTCGACTATGACTTCTGAGATTGACTTCACTCCGCTTGGAGTCAAGCCCAAGGCTTCAGCAGGCACTTACAAAATCCTGATAATAGGCGACAGCAATGTGGGAAAGACGTCACTGCTCAACAGGTACTGCGACGACAGCTTTCAGGGGTCTCTCATAGCCACTGTGGGTAAGGTCCAGCTGAACGTTAGCTGTATCTATCTGTATTATTATCATGACGTTCAATTCTTTAGGAATCGACTATAAAACCAAATACATCACTCTAGACAGTGGAACTGATGGAACTGTGAAGTTACAGATATGGTTAGAAGTATTTCTTTCTCCATGTTTCATTCAATCCTATTTTCACAGGGACACAGCCGGCCAGGAGAGATTCAGAACTCTTACAAATGCTTATTTTAGAGGAGCACGTGTGAGTAATACCTCATAAATATCTGTCCAAGAAGAGGGTGTAGTTTGTAGGTTCATAGAGAAGTGTGTACTTTATGTAGTAACTCTGTTATCATGTACATGCAAGTTACATGCATGTACATGTAGGTGCTGTGTTGCTAACCTTTACCAAAAATGAAGTACTGGTGACACTGGTTCATAATTTTTGGGAATATGACTGGTCCATTAACCTCACAGACAGCCTGTCACGTGATAATTAGTGACTAGTATCTTTCTATCACCTGAATAAGCACTGTTATCAAGCTATATAGTGTCAACAGATTCTTCCTGTTTTGTATTGGCTGAAGGGAGCTGGCCTGCAGTATTTCTACCACACTGTCCTTATACTATCACACTATCCATGTCACCACACTGTCCATGCCACCACACTGTTCGTGTCACCACACTGTCCATGCTACCACACTGTTCGTGTCACCACACTGTCTGTGTCACCACACTGTCCGTGTCACCACACTGTCCGTGTCCCCACACTGTCTGTGTCCCCACACTATCCGTGTACCCACACTATCCGTGTCACCACACTGTCTCTCTCTCTCTGTGCCACTGTAGGGTGCTGCGTTGCTCTATGACATCTCATCCAGGGAATCCTTCTCTAACGTGGTTGGTTGGATGGAGAGCGTGGAGGAGCACGGTTCTGCTAACATATGTATAGTGATAGTAGGGCACAAATCTGACTTGGAGGAAGAGAGAATGGTCACTGCTGAAGAAGGACAAAAGGTTTGACCACCTAATACAGTGGAGACCTCTCTATAGAGGACACGACCTTGGAAACTGTCCTTTATATAGAGGTTGTCCTTAATATACAGTGGAACCTCTCTATAGAGAACACATTGGGACCTTGGAAATTGATAGAGGTTGTCCTTATTTCAGAGGATATTATAGTGGAACCTCTCTATAAAGGACACATTGGGACCTTGGAAACTGTCCTTTATATAGAGGTTGTCCTTAATTCAGAGGTGATATACAATGAAACCTCTCATATTGGGATCTTGGAGATTAAGTCATAGGCTGGAACTTCTTATCAGAGAACAGTTCATAGGAATAGAGGGGTTCCACTGTATACAGAGATTTCAGGGGTGTTGGAATAGAGGAGTTCCTCTGTGTATAACAATATACATTATTGTGCAGTTGGCTGAAAATTATGGTTGCTTGTTTTTTGAGGCCAGTGCAAAGAAAGGCTATAACTGCAACAAAGTAAGTACCATTCCACTGCTCACTCTCTAAGCATCCACACACACACACTGTTATGTAACCACACACACTCAGGTATTCAGCCAGCTTGCTGCTAGAATCAAAGCAGAAAAGGAGTGTGGCAGTTTTGTGAGTTTTAATTAATTATAACTTTCATTATAGCTTTCATTTTAAAATTTAACCCCCTTCATTGTCTTAACCTTTTATTTATAATTTAACCCCTTTCTATATATAATTCACCCTCCTTCATTGTTTAACCCTTATTATTTGATTTAACACCTTAAAATTTAACCCCTTCATTGTCTAGCCTTTTATTCCCTTTCTATTATTATATAATAATAATATATTATATATAATTTACCCCCTTCATTGTTTAACCCTTGATTTAACCCCTTCATTGTTTAACCTTTTATTAACCCTTCTCATTATTTACAATTGAACCGCATCAATGATTGCAGGCCAATCCCTATGGGTCCTCTATGCAATCCAGTAGTAATGTGGTTATGTCGAATGTAACCCCAAACAAACAGTCCTCTTGCTGCTAATGGCTAATGTGTGTGAATCACTAACGATCTTTCCTCATTGTACAGGTACATGCATTTGTATGCTTCACACTTTTTATTATTTTTAATCAGTCTTTTTCTTCTTCCTTTTTTTTTTTAAATTTGTATCAAATACTT
Source organism: Diacarnus erythraeanus (assembly GCA_964016965.1). NCBI lineage: Eukaryota > Metazoa > Porifera > Demospongiae > Poecilosclerida > Podospongiidae > Diacarnus > Diacarnus erythraeanus. The sequence goes on along the minus strand of OZ024670.1, from coordinate 8,075,409 downwards.
TATCACTTATAATCAAAATTTATTGAATAAAATTAAATAATTATTATCAGATGTCACCACTTGCCGCCTTTCTTCTTTTTTGGTTTCTTCTTGCTGGCTTGAGGATGTGATTTTGCTTTCTGAGATGCTGTATCAGCAGTTGTTTCACCAATTCCATCTGTAGAATAATAGAGAGTACATCAGTTAACAGCTAGTACAAAGCCCCCTCTATTACAACCCCTTAAAATGAGGACACCTCTGTATACAGTGGAACTCCTCTATTCCAACACCCTGAAATGAGGATCATCCTTGTACTTCAGAAAAGTGTCGAATTTTGATTATGCTAGGGAATTACGGAAGTCATCTTTATTGTACCTTCGGCAGCATCCAATGTTGGTTTATCTGTAGGCTTGCTGGCATCCAGTTGACTCATAAGGGTGGTGCTAGCCGCACTGGCCCCCTGTGTCCCTCTAGAGATGGACGACATTCCTTTTTTCCGACTTCTTCTATAGTAGGATCTTTCTCTCAATGGTAACCACCGCTCAGGGTCAGGGGTCACATTGGGGTCATAGTTTTTCGGGAGACGAGTTTTTCTCTTCTTTTTCTTTTGTTTAGTTGTATTAAGTAGTCTTCCTGTGGTCTATATAGAAATTGGTGATTGATAATTACACTGAAACCTCTCTATTTAAACCCCCTGAGATGAGGACACCTGTATACAGTGGAACCTCTCTATTTAAACCTCCTGAGATGAGGACACCTCTGTATGCAGTGGAACCTCTCTATTTAAACCCCCTGAGATGAGGACACCTGTATACAGTGGAACCTCTCTATTTAAACCTCCTGAGATGAGGACACCTCTGTATGCAGTGGAACCTCTCTATTTAAACCCCCTGAGATGAGGACACCTCTGTATACAGTAGAACTACTCTATTTAACCCCCCTGAGATGAGGACACCTTTGCATGCATTAAGGATATGTCTCAAATAACTGTTTGTGTATCAACATTTTAATAGGAGTACTTCACTCCCTGAAATGAGACCACACCCCTCTCATCAGGACACTTTGATTTGTCCCTAGGTGTCTGGAATAGAGAAGCTCCATTATACAGTCTGTCATGACCTTACCTCAGCTCTCTCTGCTGCTGGTCTGTGGGAATGCCTAAAGAGAGGCATCTGTTCAATGGTTTCGACGTCCAGTTCTTTATTTGCTTGGAAGGGGGGAAGATCTCGGCTGACCTCTTCGGCTTTGTCGGCATTATACTGAGAGTAAGCAGAGATAAGCAACGCTCTCAATTTCAAGTCATCTCTTCGTTCTTTCAGTAATCTTTCCAGTACACTAGCAGCAGCCTCAGGTTTAGCGCGTGCTAATAGAAACTCCGCCACCTGCACAACTAAGTTGGTTTTAAACGATTCTAGTGCGTCGCTCTTCTCCAACCAATAGCCGAGCATTTCCTGCAACACTTCTATCGATTTTTCCAATTCTCCTTCGCTGGAATAAAGTAATGCTAAGGTAGAAACCACACCCACATATCGAGACAGAGAAGGAATATTATGGAGCGTGCTACATACTTGAGACATATTGCCAGTGCTGAGATAAAGTTGAGACAAAAATGCATACAACTTCACTCCGGCATCGGAGTGTGTCACCAAATGGTTCTGCAGCAGCTCGAGGGCAGAGTTCACTTTCTTCTCACGAAAAAGCAGAGCCACTTCTGCCAGCACAGCAAGGTCGGAGTTTGGCGCGGTAGTCTTTAGTTTCGTCTTGAGTTCACGGCACTGTTCTAATTGGTTCGTTTGCAATGCAAAAAGACATCGATTAAATAGAATATGTTGCTTCTGGAGTTTTGTAAGCTTCTTTAAGGCGTCCTCACTGGCAAGGACCTTGACGCGTTTCTTGGAGTCAAATACATCTCTGTCACGATTCAGGACAAGAATATTATTTGATGCAACGGACACTATTGCAGAGTCTCTTGGGTGGAGTTTCAAGGCAGAGTTGTAACGGAACATTGCCTCTTTTGGTTGGTTTAATACCTACACAAGAAGAATAAACCACACAATACAGGGGGACGATCTGCACAATAAAGAGGGAGGGGACAAATCAAATCCCACTAACCAAAGTTGGGGGTGGGGTAAAAATACAGGTATATGTAAAATAATTTGTATATACATAGTGGAACACATCTATTCCAACACCCTGAAATGAGGACACCTCTATATACAGTGGGACTCCTCTATTCCAACACCCTGAAATGAGGACACCTCTGTATATAGTGGGACCTTAAACGAGGACACCTCTGTATACAGTGGGACTCCTCTATTCCAACACCCTGAAATGAGGACACATCTGTATACAGTGGAACACATCTATTCCAACACCCTGAAATGAGGACACCTCTGTATACAGTGGAACTCCTCTATTCCAACACCCTGAAATGAGGACACCGCTGTATACAGTGGAACTCCTCTATTCCAACACCCTGAAATGATGACACCTCTGTATACAGTGGAACTCCTCTATTCCAACACCCTGAAATGAAAACACCTCTGTATACAGTGGAACTCCTCTATTCCAACACCCTGAAATGAGGACACCTCTGTATACAGTGGAACCCCTCTATTCCAACACCTGAAATGAGGACACCTCTGTATACAGTGGAACTCCTCTATTCCAACACCTGAAATGAAGACACCTCTGTATACAGTGGAACGCATCTATTCCAACACCCTGAAATGAGGACACCGCTGTATACAGTGGAACTCCTCTATTCCAACACCCTGAAATGATGACACCTCTGTATACAGTGGAACTCCTCTATTCCAACACCCTGAAATGAAAACACCTCTGTATACAGTGGAACTCCTCTATTCCAACACCCTGAAATGAGGACACCTCTGTATACAGTGGAACCCCTCTATTCCAACACCTGAAATGAGGACACCTCTGTATACAGTGGAACTCCTCTATTCCAACACCTGAAATGAAGACACCTCTGTATACAGTGGAACGCATCTATTCCAACACCCTGAAATGAGGACACAGTGGAACTCCTCTATTCCAACACCCTGAAATGAGGACACCTCTGTATACAGTGGAACCCCTCTATTCCAACACCTGAAATGAGGACACCTCTGTATACAGTGGAACTCCTCTATTCCAACACCTGAAATGAAGACACCTCTGTATACAGTGGAACGCATCTATTCCAACACCCTGAAATGAGGACACCGCTGTATACAGTGGAACTCCTCTATTCCAACACCCTGAAATGATGACACCTCTGTATACAGTGGAACTCCTCTATTCCAACACCCTGAAATGAAAACACCTCTGTATACAGTGGAACTCCTCTATTCCAACACCCTGAAATGAGGACACCTCTGTATACAGTGGAACCCCTCTATTCCAACACCCTGAAACGAGGACACCTCTGTATACAGTGGAACACTTTAATTTATTCCAAGGTGTCTAGAATAGAGATTTGTATAAATTATTAGAACACTGTGTTTTTGTACAAACCACTGATGCAGCATGTCTATAATAAGTAGTGAGTTATAAAGATCTTCTAAGGAGGATGTGGTATATCTAGGATACCTCCCACTTAACCCTTCTTCCTCTCTTCCCTCCCCTCCCCTCCCTTCTCCTCTAACCCTAAAGCCTTTCATGCAAAGAGGAATATCTAGTTTAAAAGCACTAGTAGAGGGGATTGTTGAGTCTATTTGGCTATTAGAATTACTATAACATACACACTATTAACAATACCTAGGGTGGGCTCACTGTTTCTCCAATTACCCCTCACCAGATGAATGCACCCTTTCAGAGCTCTAACCTACCCCTCACCTGATGGATGTACCCTTTCAGAACCTATCCCTCACACACCTTTCTGAGCTCTAACCTACCCCTCACCTGATGGATGTACCCTTTCAGAACCTACCCCTCACACACCTTTCTGAGCTCTAACCTACCCCTCACCTGATGGATGTACCCTTTCAGAACCTACCCCTCGCACACCTTTCTGAGCTCTAACCTACCCCTCACGTGATGGATGTACCCTTTCAGAACCTACCCCTCACACACCTTTCTGAGCTCTAACCTACCCCTCACGTGATGGATGTACCCTTTCAGAACCTACTCCTCACACACCTTTCTGAGCTCTAACCTACCCCTCACCTGATGGATGTACCCTTTCTGAACTTCAATGATGGCCATTTCTTCAGCTATTTCCTCCTCTGTCAGACCCTCCTCCTCCAAACTCTTCTGATATAAAGACTCGGCCCTCGTCAAAAGTTCCATTGCCGTTTGGCCACACCCACTGGCTAATTGACAGGAAACGAGGTTGAAGCATTGTTCCATTGTGTCGGTATCATATGGTGAAGGAACGTCTCCACTTGAAGTTAATTGAGGACACAGGGAGAACGCAGCATAGTAGTTAGCGTACCTTTCCGGGCTAGTATCAATGTTAAGCAGAGTTTGGTATTCTTCAACAGAATTTCTATAACGTTCCTGTCTGTATGCTATTTGAGCTCGAAGCTCCATCCCTCGAGGATCATTACGTGAAAGAGAAGAAATAACGGAGAGACTCTCCTGATACTTCTCCTTACGATATAGGCAATATGCCTCCTCAAAATGAAACTGTGACTTCCAACCTTTCTTCTTTTTCAAGGAATTTATGAGCTCCAGAGCTGTATCAAGCTTTGACAGATGAATCAAGCTCACTAGCTTGCAACGAAGAGCGTCATGATCATCGTGTGCTATTTTTAAGATCTTCTGGGATAGCTGTAGGGCCTGTTGGTCGTCTTCATCTTCAATAGCTCTTTGGAGACGGGAGAATAGACGAGGAACCTCTACACCATCTTGGATTGCCATCACCTCGTGGCTCAAGTTCAAAGGTTAAAGGCAGTCGGTTAAAGTGTGAGAGTCTAAAGGTTAGATGCAGTTTTGGTCCAAGCGGTCAAAGGTCATAGTGAAGCGAATCGCTAGAAACTTAAGTGCTGGGTAGAAGCAACATTGGAATGTCCTAATTTTGACTCTATGATAATTTCTATACAGGTGGTTGATTTTAAGACCACTGTCTATAGTGATAATACTCGTGTCCGAAAAATCACGGTGATTGCGCGCATTATGCGCGCGCAAATACAATGCGAAAGTAAAGGTTCGATCATAGTCATCTCGGCGCATAACGTTTCTTATCACAAATGAAATAATGTGATTGCACCGTTCATGTCCATTTACCCTACTCCTGTCATACAGAATTGATTTTAGTTTTAAGCTCAAATCTGATTAGATAAAACTTTAGAATTAGAATATTAAAACTTAGCTACAAATTATACAAAAAATTCACGAATTTTAGCTGCTGATTTTAGTGAAGCCTCAAACAGTGGAATTTCACACCAATCAGTCGATTGAACTTTGACCCCCGATTTCACGCATAAAGGTTACGCAAATGTCTACCCTCGGCCAGCAGAGAACTTGTGCATTTGTGATTGAGAAGAGAGGCAGAACTTGTCGTATGCTGGCTTATAAGGGGAGTGTGTACTGTGGAGAACATCTGATTCATGACCAGGTTTGCTTTTGATACAATGTTTAGCTATAGCTGATTTTAATTTTAGTCGTCGACAAGAAAGCGTATCGTTTGTCCCTTGGATTCATCACATTCAGTCTTTGCTGATGTACTGGATAAGCATCTTAAAAAGTGTAATGTATCCAAATGCAAGCAACCCTTGGCCTATTCTGCACGCATCAACGAGGGTTTAAGTCCCCTGTGTGATCCCATCCACCCTTCACTTTCAACCTGTTCACGGCCATATCTCGAGGACTTGGTTCGGAGAGTCGAAACAGCCTATAAAAGTCAGTGTATTGTTACAAATGGAGGGAAACACGAATTATTGTGCAATATTATGCAGAGCATGTGCTTAACATTAAAGAAGGTTTTTTAGCTCACGAGTGTATGTCTGATGACCTCTCTGACCCCACTAATGGGGTCTCAGCTCTGAAGCATTTGAAGCAGCAGGCATCCATATTGAGTCACCTGGAGAACCATGGGATGTTGGCTACACCCGTGTCTTGTTTCGTAGAGTTTGGTGCAGGAAGAGGAAAATTAACAGAATGTATTCATCGTGCTCTTCGACACAAGAAGGTGAGAGAGAGTTGGTGCAAAAAGGGAAAAATTCATTATATAACCAAAAATATCTAACCCCTCTCCCTTCTTCTAGTAGTACTATGTTCCATGTTCCATCTTTTGACTTCCTCCATACTTCAGACCAGCCCACCTGACTGTGATATAGTCTACATTCTTGTTGACAAGACCGCATGCCGAAGAAAAATTGATGGAACTCATAGAGTTAACAAATTGGAGGGTGCCACCTGTCACAGGTATATTGTATAGCACTACTAGTGTAACTACACTGCAGGTCAGACTGTCTTGTAATTGTTTCTCTATGATTACGTAACTAGGTTACGGATGGATATAATGGACCTTGACCTTGGCCAAGTGGAGGCTGTGAAAGGGCGCGGTTTGGTTGGAGTAGGTAAACATCTTTGTGGCAATGCCACTGATTTCACTCTGAGATGTCTTATCAACACATTACGATCAGCTGACGACCAGGGTGCAAAGGTCACTGAGGTTGGCCCACAGTTATGTGGTGTTGCTATAGCTCTCTGCTGTCATCACAGATGTCGATGGGAGCAGCTCGTTGGAAGAGAGTTTATGGACAAGCTAGGGTTTACTCCTGCCGATTTCCACTTGATTAGTCACATGACAAGCTGGGCTGTCTGTGGTACCCATCCTCCATCTAATGACGAGGATAATGGAGAAGGAGTAGATAGAAGAAGGTGGGGCTATGTGCCACACCCCAATGAAGGGGTGGGGCTGAAGTGTAAGGGACTGATAGATTTGGCTCGATTCTATTACTTGCAAGAGAATGGACTGGAAAGTAGACTGATAAGATACGTGGATAGAGCAACATCATTGGAGAATGTACTGCTCTTAGCTACTAGTCCCAAGTTAAGATCTTTCTGTGACTAGATCAAATCACTCACCGGCTCCTCTCTTTCTCCATGTAACAGTAGAGATTACATCATTGTCAATTGTGTATCTAACCCCAACCCTAGCCCTACCCCTAACCCTACCCCTACCCCTAGCCCTACCCCTAACCCTAGCCACTAGCCCTAGCCACTAGCACTAGTACAATTGACAATGATGTAATTTGAATAATCTGTTACAATGGCCTGGAGAAGGAGCCCACTCATCAGATAGAAGCAATCATGAATATTCTCTTTTATAAATATTATTCATTACTGTATTTGTCAAAAAAAATTTTGCTGAGTCTATTTAGCTTAGTTGCTACCAGATCAAAACATTGCCTCAGGGCTTCAGTGACTATTATTATTATTATATGTAGCCTGAGGGTCAGATATATAGTCTGTGCAGTTGTAGCCCCACCCTCTTCTTAATGTCTTGGAGAGATGGTTGATGTTGGCAGTTCAGGAGGTTCTCAAGGTTATGGTCTGGACACATGGAGGACTGCTAAATCTGACATGTCAGCAGGAGACAGCCTGAGTGACCTGATTGAGAATGCCACACCCCCTCTTGTCATCATATCATCCCGTGTCAAGTCTCCAGGTCATTGGGAAGCTATTGAGGGAGAGGGAAGGGGGAGGAGTAAGGCTATTGAGGGGGAGGGGCTATTTAGAGGGAGGGAGAGGAGTAAGACTATCTAGTGGGAGGGGGAGTAGTAAGACTATCAAGGGAGAGGAGGAGGAGTAAGACTATCGAGGGAGAGGGGGAGGAGTAAGACTATCGAGGGAGAGGGGGAGGAGTAAGACTATCGAGGAGGAGTAAGACTATCGAAGGGGAGGAGTAAGACTATTTAGGGGGAGTAAGACTATTAAGGGGGGGGGGGGGAGAGGTGTAAGACTATTGAGGGGGAGGTGGGTAAGACTATTGAGGGGGAGGGGGGAGGAGTATATAATAAGACTATTGGGATGGGAAGTGTGACTGTGGGGGAACCTCATTTACAGACGACATCTCTGTTCAGGTGCCCTTGTCAGCTGTGTTAACGAAGGTGTAGTAGTGATAAAATATTCCTATGAATCTACATCCTTACACAAGCTACTTCAGATGATAAGTGAGAAAATGAAAGGTCGTTTAGCCCTGAGCATAGCTCTAATTATGGATGGAAGACCTGAGGCTATAAAGATCTGCTCTCAGAAGGTAAATTGCCTTAGGGTCACTATTTATCATGTCTATGATACATGTATTTCAATATAGAAATAATAATAATAATAATAATAATAATAATAATAATAATAATAATAATAATAATAATAATAATAATAATAATAATAATAATAATTATAATTAGTAAATACTTGGGCCAGACTAAACTGGTTTTTTGTTAAGTTTGACCCAGGTGGGTGGGTCTTATAATTATAGGGGTGGGGCTAGATCTGGGTGGGTGGGGCTAGATCTATTGGATTGCTTATTGTTTGGGTGCACATAACGATACTGTTGGATGACTACAAAAATATACTGATCTTGGCATTAAACCTCAAATTGAAGCTAGTGAAATAACACTGTAAAATCTTCCCAGCTAGCTATGGACTGGCTACTATAATGAGGGCATAATATATAGTCACATGACACTCACATGAGTTTATAGTAGGAAATTTTGGGGGTCCTGTGCAACAGAAGAAAAATCATGTGCGACCTCAGTGTACAATTTATGACTTGGAGTCCTGTCAACCTTGTATAAGTAGCTGTTTATCTGTTCCAGGTTCTGAGTGAAATCTCTCTGAATGAAGACAACGAAGTAAGAAACTTTCTGAAGCAATTAGTCGGCAGTTTCCTTCATCGTGAAAGTCGTTATGCACGGTTGGATTTACTGCTCTGCTCAGTGGCAGGAACACCGGAAGGAGAACGTCTCATCAAGAAAGTGAAGGATTTAGTTAATGTACCCGTATATGTCTCGGGCGATATCCTAGGGGCGTGCTTGTCAGAGGCAGAAGGGTGAGTGTTAGTTTGGGTCACCGTTAATTTGTTCTTTAATTAGGTCATTCATATCAGGTCGATACATATCGGGACACTGTATTTTGATAAGAAATGTCTCAAGGAGCATTGGACTAGTCAACCGCAGAGTAAAGCACTCTTTGAGAAGATTAAGACAGTTGGAAAGGTGAGTGTTTCCCTTATTGGTAGACATATGCAAGTGTCCTCTTCAAATAGAGGGGTTCCACTGTATACAGAGGTGTCCTCATTTCAGGGTGTTGGAATAGAGGAGTCCCACTGTTGTCGTCATTTCAGCGTGTTGGAATAGAGGAGTTCCACTGTATACAGATCAGGTGTCCTCATTTCAGGGTGTTGGAATAGAGGAATTCCACTGTATACAGAGGTGTCGTCATTTCAGGGTGTTGGAATAGAGGAGTTCCACTGTCTACAGAGGTGTCCTCATTTCAGGGTGTTGGAATAGAGGAGTTCCACTGTATACAGATGTGTCCTCATTTCAGGGTGTTGGAATAGAGGAGTCCCACTGTATACAGAGGTGTCCTCATTTAAGGTCCCACTGTATACAGAGGTGTCCTCATTTCAGGGTGTTGGAATAGAGGAGTTTTACTTTATTGTGCTTTATCTTCAGGGAGCATATGGAGCAGCTGTCCTTTACAGAAAGAAAGATGATGACTCTCTGGTTGTCTTGAAGGAGATAAATCTAATGGACTTGTCAAAGCAAGAGAGGAACTTGGCACTCAATGAGGTGAGGCCATGTGAGACCAAGTGACCTTACTATACGGACCAGACATCTGACCCAATAACTTTACACTGATCTCAAGAACTATATTATAGATTTAATTTCAAGGTCCATATTGTACAATAATAATAATAATAATAATAATAATAATAATAATAATAATAATAATAATAATAATAATAGTATGTAGTAGTAGTAGTAATAATAATAATAAATAAATAAATAAATAAATAAATAAATAAATAAATAAATAAATAAATAAATAAATAAATAAATAAATAAATAAATAAATAAATAAATTTTGCTGTATATAGGTGCAGATTCTGAGCATGTTGGATCATCCAAACATCATATCTTATTATGACAACTTTGAGGAGGATGGAGTGTTAATGATAGAGATGGAATATGCCGATGGAGGGTATGTATCGGGTAATTCTATGTGTAAATTTCCTTACAGTATTCTTATTGTATATTATTGTATATTACAGTAATCTTATTATATACAAGTAATAGGAAAAAATTTTATCCTAAATAAAAATAGGTATGTAGGGTTGCTAGTAAACATTTTCTTGCAGCCAACAAATCCCTACATTAACTGCCAAAGAGCTCTTGCACAATGGTTTAGCTATATAAAGCTAAGAGGTTGTATGTAAAGTAGGCAGTTAATGTGTGAGTTTGTTGGCTGCAAGAAAATGCTTACTGGAAACTCTGTACATACACATTTTAAAATTTTTTTCCTATTTACTGCTTTTTTGGCAAGAGAAAAGTATAGCCCCTTAGCTGAACTCATAACAGCTTACTTTACGTACAACCTCTTCTTAGATAAACCATTGTGCAAGAGCTCTTTGGCAGTTAATGTAGGGATTTGTTGGCTGCAAGAAAATGTTTACTGGCAACCCTACATACCCACTTTTATTTAGGATAAATTTTTTTCCTATTACTTGTTTGCATTCCTTTTTTATTAGAGCAGGTAGCTAGCTCTTATAACTCTAGAGCAACAATTCAACTGCAGTATTACAAACACAAAATTTCTAACCACATCCTCTTTAGCTACAACTTACCCATTAGTTATTAACAATCAAGTTTCCAATGTTTTGTATGTAGAAGTATGAATAGTTTTAAGTTATGAAGTACCCCCACACAGGTGTTTGTGTAGTTACATTTTTGCCAAAATGTATATAGCTAGATACTTCCTTTAATTATAAGTTGCATTCCCATTAGCATCAGAGTACACTCGCTCTGACCCCAGGCTCTGACCCCAGGCTATGACCCCAGGCTATGACCCCAGGCTATGAGACGGGGACCAAAGAAAATGCATGGTAGCCTAACCCTTGAGAATAGTGAACAATTTCACCTTCAGTCATCTGGCTACATGTACTTGGTGCCAATGGTGGGAAGCACTCAGTTACTACTAGTGGCTTAAGGTCTTTGTTGTGCTGTACACAGTGCACTCAATGTTAGCCATAACCACTAGTGCAGCATCTAGCTCGCTGGAAGAAAAGAAGAGGAGAGTCCCTTCAGGCTGCAACAGTAACAGTTATAGCTATAGCTAGCTAGAGTAAAACATGACACTGACTGTAGGTGTGATATGAACACTACAGAGCTGTCCAAAGAAGTAGAAGCAGAACAGTCAACTTCAGACATCTCCAACATTTAGACACGGAGCCCTTACAGATAAAAACTTCGGAGCCTTATGTTCACACGACTCTTTACCAACAACAATGGCAGCCCCCCATTAAGTAGCAGTAAATTCGAAACCAACTCTAGGTACAACTAAACAGAAAACAAACAGCAAAAGATCAGCCTAGAGGCCCTGCTCTATCTATTGGTACCAAACTTGTTGAGCCTACTATAGCCAGTTCTTCAGTACGCTTATCTTATTATTATTATTATTATTAGATGAACAACCAGAACAAAAGTCAGTTTTTAGTTTCTCCATTTTCCAGGCTTCTGTAGGGAGTTAAGAGCTGTGCTTTGGTATACTACCTATTGGTAAGGCTTTCTGTTCTGGGGAGGGATTTTAGAAGATTCTAGCCAGATTTTGCAGAGTTATTGAAAGTTGTGGTTTGTACTATTCTATGACCTTTGTCCTCTCAACCCTACATAGGGAGTGCTACCGCACTCCCTGATTATTGGTATATTAGTAATGATGTAATGTAAGGAATCCACACATAGAAGTACTCTATGTATGTGTGTGTATGTACATGTGTTTGCATGTGTGTTTGTATGTGTGTGTATGTACATGTGTTTGTATGTGTGTATGTACATGTGTTTGCATGTGTGTATGTACATGTGTTTGCATGTGTGTGTATGTACATGTGTTTGCATGTGTGTGTATGTACATGTGTTTGCATGTGTGTGTATGTACATGTGTTTGCATGTGTGTTTGTATGTGTGTGTATGTACATGTGTTTGCATGTGTGTGTATGTACATGTGTTTGCATGTGTGTTTGTATGTGTGTGTATGTACATGTGTTTGCATGTGTGTATGTACATGTGTTTGCATGTGTGTTTGTATGTGTACATGTATGTACATGTTGTGTACAAGTATGTACATGTTGTGTACATGTGTATAATGTGTGTGCACATATTGTGTAATTATTCTTCAGGACATTGGCTCAGTTTCTCCACAAGCAGACCACGCCCATGCCTGAGCATGATATCCTGTTGATGTTTTACAAGATGGTGGATGCTCTTCGCTATCTCCACGAACATAAGATTCTCCATAGGTACTCCTCTCTCACAGTGACCTTTACTACATTGGCCTCATTACTTTCATAACTATATCAACCTCTGACCTCTTTACTATAGTGATCTCTGACCCTGTGACCTTATTGACCTCTGACCCACTAACCCTACTATATTGACCTCTGACCTTGTTTGTCAAACAGGGATCTGAAGACTGCTAATGTCTTCCTCACCAAAGAAGGTGGAGTCAAACTAGGAGACTTTGGTATCTCCAAAGTCCTTACAGGCACGAATGCTGAGGCTAATACTGTGCTAGGGACACCATTCTACATATCACCTGAAATAGTATGTTGACTGGGTATGGGGTGGGGTTGGTAACATGTACTATAGTGGTAAACATTACCCTTAAAAATGTGTTCCTTGCCACCCAACTAATGTTTATGGTCAGGGTGTCAAATCGTATAATGAATAAAGTTTATAGTGCAGAACCTCTGTATTCTGGGCACTTTGGGAGTTCTGATTAAAGGGGTGTCCTTAGGGAGTGAAGACGTAAATTAATACGGGATGTCCTTAGTATAGAGGTGTCATATTTCAGGAGGATTGGGGGTTCCACTGTATAGAGAGGTGTCCATTTCAGGAGAGGGGTTTCACCATATGATCCACCCTCACATTTACATGAAAGGAGGGAATCTTTAGTGACTGTGATACCATGAATCTATACTGAGTCTGTATTGTTTTAGTGTGAAGGAAAGGCTTACAATGCTAAGAGTGACATTTGGGCTCTGGGCTGCATACTTTATGAGATGGCTTGTCTTGAGCGTACGTTTGAGGGGACTAACCTTCCTGCCGTCATACACAAGATAGTCCAAGTATGTCTATCTCATCTCATGTTCATCGCTGTATAAGCCACTCCCACTCTAGGTCTCATTTGCTCCGATCCAAAGTGGGTACAGTGATGGTTTCAGACAGCTGGTCATTGATATGTTGCAGAAAGACCCTGAAGCCAGGCCTAGTGCTAACGACCTTTACACTCTACGACTACCTGAATTTATGGTGAAGGAGGAGGAGGAGGAGGAGGAGGAGGGGCCACCTGACATCACTAAGACAAAGTATGTTACATATCGACCTCATTCAGTCTTCTGTTATAGCACAAAAACTCTGTAATGTTTGTGTACATGTATGTGTGTGCATGTGTTGTGTGCATGTGTGTACATGTGTGTGTATGTGTGCATGCATGTTGTGTACATGTGTGTATGTACATGCATGCATGCATGTGTGTTGTATGTGTGTGTGTGTTAGGTCATTTCTATATCACCTGGATCCTCAGTCTTTCCTCTTGAGGCCTGTCAGTACCCATGCAATCAAGCCCCTTATAGATCAGGTGAGCATGTGCAGTAGTAAGCAGGTGAACACGTATGTGTAGTAGTAAGCAGATGAGTATGTGCAGTAGTAAGCAGGTGAGCACAATGTGCAGTAGTTAGCAGGTGAGTATGTGCAGTAGTAAGCAGGTGAGCACGTATGTGCAGTAGTAAGCAGGTGAGCATGTGCAGTAGTAAGCAGGTGAGCACGTATGTGCAGTAGTAAGCAGGTGAGCATGTGCAGTACGTAGTAAGCATGTGAGCATGTGCAGTAGTAAACAGGTGAGCATGTGCAGTAGTAAGCCCATATAGAACAGATGAGTATGTGCAGTAGTATATGACAATCTCTGGTTATCTGCAGGTGGCTGTGGGCTACGGCCATGTAGTTGTGGTGACGTATGAGCACAGTGTGTTTAGTTGGGGAGAAGGTGGGCGAGGACAGTTGGGTCATGGAGATATCATCTCTCGTTCAACCCCCCAGTTAGTGGACGCATTGAAAGGACGTCCAATAATACGGTACTTTTTACAGTAGTGCTTACACTTACTTGAAACCCTCTGAACTGGAGGGCGTTAGAGTAAGTGAAAAATAAATGTTTAGATACTGTTTAATTGCTGCATTAAAAAAAATAATAATCATAACAACAACAACAACAACAACAACAACAACAACAACAACGATATTAAGTCTTTTTGTTGAAGCAAGGTAACAGGTATAATGCCAATTCAGGAAAGTTTAATTTAATTTTCGTGTAATTTATTTTTGTGTTTGTTAGTTCCTTACCCAGGTACATATTTTCATGTCTAATTTAGAAACACAAAAATTTGATGCTGGTATAATTATAATAATAATATATTATTACATTTTACATGTATTTACCATGTGTTGACATGTGTTTGACATCAGTGATATACAGTGTAATTATTTTTTTAATGCAGTGCTGAATGTGGCGGAGAATTCACCATATTCATTAGTGATAATCACATCATTATGTCCTGTGGGCGTGGTGATAGAGGTGCCCTAGGGCATGGATCTATGTCGTTGGAAGACTGTCTTCGTCCAAAGATAATCGAAGATATGCTCTCACTTGACACAGTGGGCGTGGCCTGTGGAGAGTCACATGTAGTGGCTGTTGCATCAGAAAAGGGCGGAGTCTATACGTGGGGAGAAGGGAGCTATGGTCGTCTTGGCAATGGCAAGGAAGAGATGTGGTAAATATAGTGATGATTTATTATGTGGACCACTTTATTTATTTATTTATTTATTTATTTATTTATTTATTGTTGTTGTTGTTGTTGTTATTATTATTATTATTATTATTATTATTATTATTATTATTATTATTATTATTATTATTATTATTATTATTATTATTATTATTATTATTATTATTATTATTATTTTGCCTTATTCTCAGTCCTTCTCCTCTGGAGATAAGTGTGAAGAGTGCTGGGAGGATGAATGAGGTGATATGTGTAGTTAGATGCGGGATAGATGGGACTATGTTCCTCACTGAAACTGGACGAGTCTATGCCTGTGGAAAGTGAGTGTTCTGCATTCATTCATTAGTTCCTCTGAGAGACACCCCTCAAGAAAGGCCACCTCTTTTAAGAGACCACTTTCTGTTGGCTTTGATGGTGATCTCTCAAAAAGAGGGACTACTGTATAACCGAAACATGCATGACAAACCCTCTTTTAACCCCTAGTAACCAGTATAACAAGTTGGGCCTTAACCAGCGACAAACTTTCATCAGTCAAATGCGTCGAATATTAAATAAAGTGAACTACCAGGTGAACCAGGTATTGGTAGCCACACCCATCAAAGAACTCGGCAAACATCGTGTGGTGGACATGGCAATAGGGTCTACTCACTCTTGTCTGGTCGTAGAGAGCGGGAAGGTAGTTATCATGTCCATGGCATGTGCTGTCTATAATGTACCTTTCTCTAGGTGTTTACATTTGGAAGAAATGCAGAAGGTCAGCTGTGTTCAGGCAATCTCCTCCCATCTACCACACCCATTAGGGTTAAAGGTCTGACTGCCCATCCTACAGTAAGTAATAATGCCACACCTATCTCTCGTGTTGGTTTGACGTTTTCTTCTTCTTTAGACGGTTACTTGCAGTGAATTGGCAACTATCGTTACTACAGAAGATAATCTGTTCCTGGTGTGGGGGTCACGACCTTACATCAGGTCTCCACTACACACCCTCCTCACCCAATTAGGCCACACCTCCTCAGACCCTATCATTTCATACCAACCTGATACATTATTGCCTCCTAACAAGATAGATAATATTTCTAAGGCGTGTCCTGCATCTTCGGTGACCTTTGACATGGGTCCACCCCCCACCACTTATCAAAAAGCAACTTCTGTCGAGTCTGTTGACAGCGTTCAAGAGTACATTGGTAACCATGGTAATGAACATATTATGCATCGAACCTCCAGCCTCAACCTTTCCAACACGCCACACATCATGACGCAATGCAGCGACTCCTCCCATTACATGTCAGTGCTGACTCAGCTACTGCAGCAACCAGGTCGAGGGAGAGCACCAATGGGAGGAGAAATGGGCGGGGGCAAGAGAGGACCCTCTGTGAGCAGTGAGGTCAGTGGGGATGAAAGGGAAGGTGTTATTCTGGAGCCAACCTCCTTGGATTTGGTTGGTCGATCCGGGCTACTTTCGGATCTCTCGGCTCAGGGGCTGCAACAAGCCAAGCTTGTGGGTGTAGGGGAGTTTGCCGGAAATGTCATGATAATAATCGAAGCAAAAGTGCTTGAAGAGGTGGAGGAAAGTGGAGGCCAGATATTGGTGAAGGTTAGTTCGCCTAAACAAGCACTATTGAGGATGAGTAAGAGGTTAATGGAAAGACGTCATTGGACAAGGTATGTATCCACCCCTTCTCTCTCCTCCTCTCTCCATCTTCCGGTGAATTCTGTCAATGTTTTATAGACGCAGACTACCAACTCCAGTTCTCCCCGAGTTCAAGCCCCCCAAACCATCAGACTTTGAACCCACTCAATCTGCCCACCTACAGCCAACAAGAACTTGCAGTGCAAAGGCACGGTCTCCGCCAACTCCACCCACAACCAATGAAGATTACTTGGAGGAATCCAAGGTACATAGTATTTGTATGTGTGTGTGTATGTACATGTTTTCGTGTATAGGTTCCAACATGGATACTGAATGAGGTGGCTAATGCTGAAGAGAGTATAGCAGTTGGTAAAGGGCTAGCTCGTCCTTTAAGTGGCTTAGAAGTTACTGTTCTTCAGGATTGCACTCCAAAGTCACACACTCCTGGTACAATGCCACCTCCTCGGGGCTTTGCTACCACTCCTATTGCACCCGTGGACCATCTCTCTTGGGATTGGTCATGCGACTCCTCCACTCCCCCAACAATGGAAGGTGCACTCACAGAAAATGCTAGAAAACAGATGCAAATGGAACCGATTCGTCTTCCTACTCCACGACGTATACATTCATCCGATTCCCTCACACATAATTCATCGACCACCAAACAGGCGGCCAAACTTAACCCCTTAAAGATGAAGAAATCATTCAGTAATGCCGATATTGTGTCCAAAAGACCCCTGTCAAAGCAGCTGTCAGTACCGAGGGTCAAGAGCCAACTAGCTCGAGTGTCCATATCATCTGTTGGAGGAACCAGCGCCACATTAGGTAACTCAAATACCTCACCTAAACCTCTAGTTCAGGAGAAGAGGAAGGACCTAACCTCTCATAGCAGCAGCCAAGATTCCTCCAGTGAAGAAGAGGTGAGCTGCGGTGTGACATAAAAGGGTTTAATGGCTCCTTCTCCATGTAACAGATTATTCAGATTATATTATTGTCAATTGTATTGCTATGGGCTAGGGGTAGGGCTGGGGGTAGGGCTAGGGGTAGGGCTGGGGGTAGGGCTAGGGGTAGGGCTAGGGTTAGATACAGTACAATAACAATATATAGTACACAATTGACAATGATGTAATCTGAATGATGTAACCTCTACTGTTACGTAACATGGAGAAAGAGCCGGTTTAATAATAATACGATCTTGTCATCTGCAGGCTCCAGTTCTGCCAAAGCTAGCCGCCAAGAAAAGTAATATACATATTGTAAAGAAATCTAGTGTTTCTAGAAATGAAACAGACAGAGATTTTCTTGTGGAAAAATCTAATAACAGAGAGAAAGAACTGGAAGAGGAGATAGAGAAACTCAGGGAGAGTTTGGCTAGAGTAAGACATTCTTATTTCCTGTAAAGAGTAGTTGATGGTATGGTTTTGTCTTTAGCAACAAAACATGTTGGAAGAAAACCTTCAGGTGATGAGAACTCTTCAAGAGCAGGTAGACAAACTGCACCAAAAGGAAAAACAGACTGTAGCCACTCCAACTAGCAGGGAGCTCAAGGTCTGGTTTCTATTGTCTAACAATGTCTGATATTTACATATTTCTGCAGTTGAGTACCCACAACAGAGCACTCCCTGATCCATCAGTAGCAAGCACTCAGCACAGAACAGTTTCTGATCCAACAGCAGCTAGCACTCAGCACAGAAAATCCCTGGATGCTAGCACTCAGCACAGAACATCTCTGGATTCAACAGTAGCAAGCACTCACCACATAGCACCTTCCAATCCAACAGCAGCTAGCACTCGGCACAGAACATCCCTGGATCCAACAGCAGCCAGCACTCAGCACAGAACACCAAAAGCAGGCAGCACTCAGCACAGAACACCTCCCAATCCAACAGCAGCTAGCACTCGGCACAGAACATCCCTGGATCCAACAGCAGCCAGCACTCAGCACAGAACACCTCCTGTGACCAAGACTAGAACTAAAAGTTCATTTTGTGTCATATCATGATTTCAGATAATTAAAGTGCATTATCACTTCTTTAAAATGGTAACAAAAATGATGATGCTTCAGAAGTGTCTTTCTCCTTTCTCTCCAGCTACTCTTTTGAACTCTGACATTTTAGTAGCATCGAGAGGAGAGCCGTAGAAACCCAAATGATCTATAACTGTTGTCTCTTCTCCACCTTGATTCTCCTTGATAAAAAGCTACAGGAGAAGGGGAAGAGAATGATGTATGTGGCTTACAGTAGAACCTCTGAAATAAGGACAACACCTCTGTACAGAGAACATCTGGGTGTAATTTGACCTCGGAGATATTTACCTAAAGCAACTCGGGAGCAAACAAAGGAGTTAATGCTGAGTTTCCTATGAGGGATGGTAGACCTGATCCCAATGAGTCCTTTATTCAGAGGTTCCACTGTATCTTAGTGTAAATTACCCTCTGAGATAAGGACAGTCTCTCTACAAGGAACAGTAGACCTGATCCTAATGTTCTAGGAGGTTCCATTATATTCCTATTGCCCCTAGACATGTGAGCAGTAGAAACACCTCCTCTTTATATCCAACTCACTGTGATCTCCTGTACATTCTGAAATTTTACATATTGCAAAGGAACAGAAGCATTTTCAGTTATGTCTTCTGGAGTCAGACTGATAGCAGGAAAACAAACTAAAAATATTGCACTAGATGAGACGAGAGAGGCTCACGTCAATTCTTGCACTGCTGTATTCTGTTCAGCACTGTCAAAATCTAACGCTCCTGGTGGTTGATTAATGAATATTTTGACCCTTTTAGGAGCTTTTCCTAAATAAAAAATTGAAGTATAATTTCTATACTGATACACACACTAATTTTGTTTTAATACCATTGGGTGGTCCGATTATCTGCAAGGAGTGCAGTTTAACCGGCTGAACAAATGTTATACAAATTAATAGCTGTTCGTCACAGTCACTTTCAAGGAATTCTTTGCCAGGAGAGCTATGAAGTACGTTTGAGAATGGATGATCATCGCTATCATTCAAACACTCACATCCTTTGGTGTCTACCAGAGAGAACAGGTTGATCTAAATGAATATAAAAAGTCAATCTTACAACAAGTCAGAGAGAATTGTTATGTACAGTGGAACCAACTATCTGACACCTCTGTATATAGTGGAACCACCCTATTCCAACACCTTGAAATGAGGATACTTCTGTATACGGTGGAACCCCTCTATTCAAACACCCTGAAATGAGGACACCTCTGTATACAGTGGAACCCCTCTATTCTAACACCCGAAATGAGGACACCTCTGTATACAGTAGAACCCGTTCCCCTCCCCCATCCGTCTATTTCAGGGGGTTGGTATAGAGGGCATTGTTTGCTAAAAATAATTTTCCTCTCATCTCTCAATATTGAAATACTTTCACCTGTCCAGGTATATGCAGAACATTACCAACTTCCACTTCCTCTTTTTCTATTGGCCCAAGGTGCTGGATAATGGCTGACTCAAGTCCAGCTGCATCTGCACCTTTAAACTGCAAAAACAGAATGGATGACATAGGGTTTATTTTACCAGTATAGCTAAGGACAGACTGTGTGTATTTTTTCTCTGTTCTTGAAGAAAAGGAATGTCGGCATCGAAGATACTTCATAACGATGAGCTGAATTATGACACACATCCACGTCCAACTTCAAGAAAACTGCTGAACTGTAATTGGAACTGAGTTCAATAAATGCAGGAGCTATCTTCTTGCAAGGAGCACACCTTCAAAAAACACGCACACAAAAACAAACAAACAAACAAACAAATGACAACAAAACAAAATCATACTGATGAACTTGCATGTGGTCTCCCCCATCTTCTCTTCACCAATATAAAATGGGAAGAGGGTAGGTAATCTTGTCCCCAACAGTTTCATCAGACCACTCTAGTTTTACATTGACCAAGAAGGTCAGATAGCTGTCATCATAGGGCTAATTGAGAGCCCAGTGAACCACTGTCACCAGACCCTTCCCTTCATTTTGATGTAAGGGGGCTCAGGGGTGGAATGGGATACCACGTGGCTAACTTGGAGGTGCGCGTGCGCACAGGTAGTTGAATTAGAGACCTAGTAAATGTCTGTACTGTTAGAATTCCAGAACATCTGCTCACTCACCAAGAAGCAAAGAAGTCCACAATCACCAACTTCTCACCTGCTGCTATTAGTTCCTTCTGGAAATCACTGTCAGTATTTACTGTCTTTACTAAACCACTCCCTCCTCCCGAGGCCATTTTTCCTGGTAGTGGGTAAGGGACGTCAATAATGTAGACGCGCTAGCTAGCCAGCTACGCTACTACAGTATAAAATTAGACAAAAGCATGGCCGGGGAAGAAAAAGGAAATACCATATTTGGAAAAATAATTCGTGGAGAAATACCTTGTACTTTTATACATGAAGATGATAAAGTAAGCTATAGCTGTTACCTTAGACCAAAGTTCTTAAATTCCATGAGGCAGGAGGTCATTATGTATACAATAATATAATGAGGCAGTGAAACCCCTCTATTCCAACACCCTGAAATGAAGCACCTCTGTATACAATGAAATCTCTAGACACCTCTGTATACAGTGAAACCCCAAAAATGAAGACACCTCTGTATACAGTGAAACCCCTAAAATGACGACACCTCTGTATAGAGTGAAACATCTAAAATGACGACACCTCTGTATACAGTGGGGTCTGTCTATTCCAACTCTCCTGAAATAAGGACACCTCTGTGTACAGTAGAACCTCTCTATTCCAACACTCTGAAATAAGGACACCTCTGTTAAGGAGACTTGGATGGGTACATTAATAGAACTTCACTCCTGAAATGAGCCAATCCCTCTAATCAAGACACTTTAATCTTTCCCACGGGTTCTGGAGTAGAGAGGCTCTACTGTAACTGTACTAAATGAAGGAGGTGTACAACAAAACGTTTCAGTTGGTGGTTTAGAAGCTGGAAACAACAAATTTACTTTGCCTGGTCTTTGCCTAGGTAAAGAAGATACATGTGGTATCTCCCTACACCTCTTCTTCCTCCCCTTTCCCCCCTCCACCTGCCATCCCCTCCCCCCTCCTTTCCCTCCTCCCTCAACCCCTCCTCCTCCTCCTCCAACCTCTTTACAATTCTGTTGTATAGTGTGTTGTGTTCCACGATATCAATCCTCAAGCTCCCGTGCATTTCCTGGTGGTGCCTCGTGAACCCATCCCTATGCTGAGTGAAGCTAAGGATGAGCAGAAGGAGGTTTGTGGATGACCTGTGGGGATGAGTCTTGTGGGCCAACCCCTTTTAATCCTCGATAAAGACTATTGGTGTTAGTTTATAGCAGGGATTTAAAGTGCTTACTCTTATTAGTAATATTTATGCCAGGTTATAATAGCTATGTTATCATGTGACAGTTGTGAGGTTATTGGACCAATCACATTTTAAGAGAGTCCAAAAAAAAAAAAAAAAAAAATTGTAAGCCAGCATCACCACACCCTCATACTGAGCTGGCCAGAGAAAATGCCACTCCCTCCCTCCCTCGTTGTGTGTTGTGTGTGTTTTCATACAGTTATTAGGACATTTTAATGTGAGTGATATTCATTCTCTCTCTGTTGTGTGTGGGTGTGTTGTTTTTTATGCAGTTACTTGGACATCTTTTGCTGGTGGCCTCTAAAGTTGCGGCAGACCTAAGCTTGAGTTCAGGTTATCGTGTGGTGATTAACAATGGTGAACAAGGTGGTCAGCAAGTCTATCATCTACACATTCATGTGCTAGGAGGTCGAAATCTCAACTGGCCGCCTGGATAACGAGTGGACTGCTAAAATTGACAATTATTAATTGTTTGGTCCCACCCACTTTCTGAAAATCACGTGATAGTCATGTGACTATTTTGCCATTATTAATTATGGCATCAGTCACTCTATGGCTAGTTGTTAAGGTGATCATGCAGTAGTGTTTATCCATATTTGAAAGGCAAACTACATATAGTCATCCACAGTACCATGTATGGACCAGGATGAATACATTGGTGCTGCAGAATTATATCTCAATACAGCCACAGGTTAAAACTTGGTCTGCCCAAGCAATAAGATGATCTACAACCACCCACTCAAAAGAATATTAAAATTAGCTCTGCTGTTGCTAAGTAACCACACCCCACATAAGGCGAGCCACACCTATCCGCTGTGCTGCATCGATCGTTAATGGATATCGAAGAGACTGTTGTGGCCGCCACGTTCAAAATATTGGTCCTAGGTGATTCAGATGTGGGTAAAACTAGTCTGATAAAGAGATATTCCACCGGATTGACGCCAATGAATTTCAAGCAGACAATAGGTAGGCCGCTTTTAGCCGCAAAGATGACCAATTACCATACAGCACTCTTCGTGCAGGAATAGATTTCACTGATGTGGTGGTATCTGTACGACGTACAAAAGTGAAGCTGAGGATCTGGTAAGTTATGCTCATCTGGCAAAGCATTAATTTTTCCCCCCCCATTCTTTCTTCAGGGATACTGCAGGACAAGAAAAATTCCACACATTCACCAGACAATTTTTTAGAGGAACACAAGTAAGAATTGAAATGCTTTATAATGCCAGCAATCAATGATTGTTCTCTGGCCTATTTCAGGGTATTATGTTGGTTTATGACATTACCAATATGAATAGTTTCCAAATGCTACAGAAATGGAATCATACTATTGAAGAGGTATCTAATTTATTATTAATTTTAATGATAATGTTATTTATTTATAAAAAGTACTGTTAAAGTAATTGGATTACTGCTTTCATTTTCAACATGAGATTTACTGTTGTCTATTTCTCCTGCTTGAATTAGTACAGTAGAACCCAATCTCCTCAAATGAGGATACCAGTGAAACCAAATAAGGACACCTCTGTACACAGTCTATTCCAATCCTCTGAAATGAGGACAGCTCTATATATTACAGTGGAACTCCTCTATTCCAATCCCCTGAAATGAGGATACCTCTGTGTATAGTGGAACCTCTCTATTCCAACCCCCTGAAATGAGGACACCCTGAAATGAGGACACCTCTGTGTATTAAAAACCCCTGGTTATATATCAACATTGATATAACCTCACCTCCTGAAATGTGGCCACCTGGAAAGAGTTTCCACTAACTTTCATCTTTTTTCTTATGCTACTGTTTTTAGGCGGGCCTCTCTGATATAAGTATGGTAGTTGTTGGAAATAAATCAGATTTGGAGGATTGCAGAATTGTACCTAGAGGGAATGCTGAACAGGTACACACATAAAGAAATATTGCTGACTACAATGTGACAACATTCAAATACTGTGTGTGGCAGCTTTCTGCTAGGAATTACAGGGCACAGTACATTGAAACTAGTGTGAACACAGGGGAAAATGTCAAGAATGCATTTTACTTGCTAGCAGAAAATCTCATTCACAGTCATAATATATTCCAAGCTGGTAGAGAGGTGAGCCATTCTATTCTACCAAATCTTGTTTATTTACTCATATTTTATTGTTACCAGATAGCTACCTTGGACAATAGGGACACTTCCTCTTATGATACTGGAGTGTCACCAACTGAAAGAATTACTGATTCTATTAAGCTAGAAAAACCCTTGCCATCACAAAAGCACAGTGGTAATTGTTGTTTAAAATAAATAATTAACTTTGGGAAAAATCAAGGGTGTGGCTATATATTATTCATTGAGACAGAAAAGGGGGGAGTGCCATAACATTTTTATTTCGTGCGCGTAAAATTAATATTCAGGAGGATGGTGAGAACTGAATTTTGTTATTTATTGTGCTGTTTGTCAACAGTCTGTTGTGTGTTTCACTTTACACAACAGTCAAAACTGACGTTATAATAAACCAGATAATGTCTGCAATTAGCGTCTGGGAGTATAAATTTAAGTATCTAGCTAGCTAATTGTAACAAGCAAACCACACCCAACTTGTTGATCTGCCGTTTACCTATCGAAAGGGCGTTACAGGTATTACTTATCCAATAAGTCTTAGGAAAAACATCTGCAATGCTATTGTATTAAACTCGGGCCATACTTATGAAACATTTTCGCGCATGCTTGGTCACAGACACACACCCAGAATGCACGCATGCATGCCAAAAGTAGGTGTGTCTCGGTCCAAGAGATGTTTTCTAGACTGCGCGAGAAATTGGGCCCTTCCAATGTAGTAACTAGTCTTACTACCTATGATGTCCGTTTCCCAACTTCCAAAGGGTCTCATGGCTCCGATGCCATCCACAAAGACCCTGATTATTCTGCAGCCTATGTCCTCCTCCATGTACAAGGTGTAGTTCACCAAGGTCATGGTTGGACCTTCACTTTGGGGCGTGGTACGGAGGTAGTTGTCAGTGCCATTAACTCACTCAGTCAGTTACTAATTGGCCAGAAACTAGTGGATGTACTGACAGACTTTGGACGATTTTGGCACAGTTTGACCAATGAGAGTCAACTCAGATGGATTGGTCCAGAGAAAGGCGTGGTCCACCTTGCTACAGCAGCCATCATCAATGCACTGTGGGACATATGGGGTAAAATAGAAGGGAAACCAGTGTGGAGATTATTGAGTACGATGACGCCTGAAGAAATAGTCTCTTTGATTGACTTTACTCACCTTACCGATGAACTGACCAAAGAAGAAGCATTATCCATCCTTAGCAAGCAAGTACTATCCCGTGGTGTACGTGAAGCTGAAGTGTTGAAGAATGGGTATCCACTGTACATCACATCCATTGGGTGGCTGGGTTACAGCAGTGAACAGGTTAAAACACTTTGCAGGAAAGCTGTGGAGTTGGGTTTTACGCGATTTAAAATGAAAGTTGGTTTAGATATGGAAGATGATGCCAAAAGAGCGGCCATTATAAGAGCAGAAGTTGGCTGGGAGGTGCCTCTCATGATGGATGCTAATCAGGTACATACCATGTTGGTGTATTTATACGTGAAATAGCTGTTGTCTATCATGCAAGGTCTGGGAAGTAGACGAGGCTGTGCGTCACATGACCAGACTGGCTGAATTCAAACCTCTGTGGATCGAAGAGCCGACCAGTCCCGATGACATCACAGGTCATGCAAAAATTGCTCGTGCTTTGAAGAAGTTCAATATTGGTGTAGCAACAGGAGAGATGTGTCAGAATAGGGTTATGTTCAAACAGTTCCTTGCAACGGGAGCCATGGATTTCTGTCAGATTGACGCATGCAGGATCGGAGGAGTTAATGAGTTAATCTCGGTGATGCTTCTTGCTGCCAAATTTGGAGTACCTGTGTGTCCTCATGCTGGTGGGGTGGGGCTCTGTGAGTATGTTGTTCACCTTTCTTTAATAGATTACATTTGTATTTCCGGAAGCAAAGAAGGAAGAATGACAGAATATGCCGATCATCTTCATGAGCATTTTGTCGAACCCTTGAAGGTGAAGGGTGGTGAATTTTTTCCCCCAGAGATGCCAGGGTATGCTCAAATGAAAACAGAGGCTTTAGAAATGTTCAGTTTTCCTGATGGCCAAGTATGGAAAGAGATTGCAAGGAATGAACTTTGACCTTAATTAGCACTATAATTACCATTGTAACTACAAGCGCCCGTGCGTTTTGTGGAGTAACAAAGCTCTTAATAATAAACAGCTAGCTACCCTTTAAACAGATGATAGCCTTTATGTGTGGATCCTCTCTAGTTTATAAGTTGGAAGTTGACAGCTAGGAAGATGGAAGAGTCGTACACAGATCGTCTTTCTGTAGATAGTGCAACAGAAGATAATTTTGGACCACCCCATGCTCAGGCGGTGTCGGAGAGTTTGCATTTTTGGATACTCTTCCCTGGATTAATTGGGATAATATTCGTGGGTGCGTGTGTTGTATAGTTTAGCTAAGTTGATCAGACCTGCTTGTCAACTAGTTTCTTTGCAGGATTCGTGCTCTTTAAACTGATAAAAAAGCAAGGAGAAAGAGAGAGGAAAAGGGACGAGAAGAGGCTCAAAAAGCTGGAAAAGAAGAAAGTGAAGTAACTGGCCAATTGAAGTAGGGACAATAGCAGCACAGATTTTCATACCACTCACCTATATTATGAACACAGGTTATTTCTATTAAACTATTTCTGAAGCAACTCTTGACTAAGTCTATCAGGAAATAGACAACACAGACTGAGAGAGAGATTGCACGGAATCATCTACAGTAGTATTAGCAATAATAATCTTTGTTGCTTCAATGACTAACTTTATTGGGGTGTGGGTCTGTGGATGAGACGATCCTTACCATGAGCCCACATGCTGCGCTGGTGGGCGGGACACGGTTGGGGGCGGGATCTGATGGTGCGATAGAGTAAGTAGCGAGTTTACTCTCTTTCTCTGCCCTAAAGGGACAGGCTTTCACGCTGCTTAACTGGTGTGGCTATAAGGGAAGAAAGACCTTAAGTAGATCAACAACTTCTTGTTCTCAGCAGGTAGCTAGCTAGTCAACTCTCATGGCTTCGTTATGGCAGAGTTTCATGGATGCACCAGACTACTTTGAGGAGTCGCCGTGGTTTCCTAATCCTGTCATCTGCATTAGGGATTTGATCAGAACTGGAACCAGTGAGACTATTGCCAGACTTCCATGGAATGGAATTGGCGTGTGGCTGAGTGAGACATGGGGTTGGATCTCAGCTTCCAACTACACCGATCCTAGACCCATCCTGCTTCCATTGTTGCTGGCAGTATTGTTCACACTCCTGAGAATCTTCCTCAATTGGATTTTGTTTAAGGTTCGTCAGCTTCTCTGTAACTCACAGTTCCCTGTATGCCATGGTCCCCTGCATGCCCTGGTTCCCTGCATGCCATGGTTCCCTGCATGCCATGGTTCCCTGTTTCTATGTTAGTTCCTTGTGTCCCATAGTTCTATGTCATATTCTCTTTGCAGCGAATACCTGTGTGGTTCGATCTCACAAAAGAGGCTGCCGATAAGTTTCCCGAAAGCATCTGGAAATTTTTGTACTACTCATGTACATGGACAGTTGGCATTTACATAATAACCTCAAGAAGTAATCTATTCTTTAACCTTCGCTCTCATTGGGACTGTAAGAACCTTTTTTTTTTTTTTTTAAATCTTTACCTTTGGATTATCTGATAAATTATTGTCATATAGCGTGGAGTCCTGACACACCCCTTCAAACTGGCCCATTCTGGCTCTACATGACACAGATGGGCTTCTATTTGCATTGTACATATGCAACTGTGTATTTAGAGACAATTCGTAAGGACTTCACCGTGATGATGACGCACCACATTCTCACCCTGGGTCTTCTCCTCTTTTCCTATGTTGTCAGGTTAATAATGTTCATTACAATACAGAATGTGTGTAATTTCCATGGTACCCACAGGTTTCATTTAATTGGACTCCTTCTGTTGGCACTTCTTGATATTGGAGATGTTGTCCTTGAGCTGTCTAAAATTATAGTTTATTTTAAGGATCGGAGTAATCGTATCCACCCTGTAGTTGAACTTTTGGCAAACTTCTGTTTTGCAATCTTCACTTTCCAACAGTGAGTGGGTGAGGTGGAAAGTGTTTGATATTATTATTATTGTTATTATTATTATTATTATTATTATTATTATTATTATTATTATTATTATTATTTTCATTTTCAGTGTTTTGTTTCGACTTTATTGGTTTCCTACTAAAGTCATCTACTCTGCCATGTATGTGTCTGTCCTGACCTTCCCTGGAGGACCTTATTACCTGCTCTTTAACCCAATGCTCTGGGCTCTCTTTGCTATGCAAGTATGTACAATAACAATAGTCTTACTTTTCACTAACAAATATTTGGTGAGGTATAATTAACCCCTCCACCACCCCCCCATCCCCCAAGTAGGAAGTTGAATGACACTGTAAGTGAATATGTTCTTTTATTCATGATGACCCTTTCCAAACTTTGACAATCCTTTCCAAATGTGTCCTGCCACCCAAATTAAAGAAAGAGCTGTGGTTTTATAGCACATCAGTTATTTCATACCTGTCCACTGTATTTTTAGGCTTACTGGTTCAAGTTCATCCTTCAGTTGCTATGGAAAATATTTGTGCTGGGTCAGAAAGTGGAGGACACAAGAGAATACAAGGAGAAAGAGGAGGAGGGAAAGAAAGATGACTGATAAAGAGTGTACCACTTCTTTAGTTTGATTCAAATTTCTAGATATCAATATCCTTTATTTTTTTTTCTTATTTTTTTCTTATTTTTTTTTTCATTATAATGCCACTGGTTTAAAATCAGTTAACTTTTGGAGGAATAACAAACAAACAAACAAACAAACAAACAAACAAACAAACTTCAGAATGGGGAAATACCTACCCCTGCGGGAAGGGTGTGTCTATTTAGCTCAGCAGTTAATTATAAATCTAGGGACTACCTAACGCGACGGTCACGGCTCCCTCTCTAGGAGGCGGTGAAAAATTATCATGGCTTCGTTATGGCAGAGTTTCATGGATGCACCTGACTACTTTGAGGAATCGCCGTGGTTCCCAAATCCTGTCATCTGCATTAGGGATTTGATCAGAACTGGAACCAGTGAGACTATTGCCAGACTTCCATGGAATGGAATTGGTGTGTGGCTGAGTGAGACATGGGGTTGGATCTCAGCTTCCAACTACACCGATCCTAGACCCATCCTGCTTCCATTGTTGCTGGCAGTATTGTTCACACTCCTGAGAATCTTCCTCAATTGGAGTTTGTTTAAGGTTCTAGCTAGAATAATTAATAATAATTGTTCAGTTATTCTTGATAGTTCCATCAATGGAGCAAGTTGGCAAACATATTTAATTCATTTCTTTGGAAAGCCAGAGGGTGTCCAACTCCTGAAGTGTGATCTTTGGCTAGTTTGGTTGACTGTTGTTAACCACTGATTCCAGAATTGAATTCCATGGATTTACCTCATTCTGCTCTGCTGTAGTGTTTTATTTTATGCTAATTTTGTCCTATTTTGCTGCCATAATAATCATTTTAATGCTTAAAATGATACTATAGCTCTATCTAGCTGGATCAGTAATTGCTTGACCTTCATCAAAAGTTAGCAGACTTTGAATCTAATAGCAGAACAGAATTGTTAGTAACCCATGTGGTGGATCATACTAGCTCGCAATTTTTGTGCTCTCTTTGAAATAATAGTGGTCAGTCCAATAGTTTTAAAGTTGTCACATGATTTTGGCATCTTTCTATCATGTGTGTAAGCACCTATATTAAGGTATTAATATTCCTAAGGAATTGTAAACCAGTGTCACTAGACTCCTCTTCACTTCATCATATGGCAAAAGGCAAAGGGAAGGTTTGCCCATTGAGACTACCTTACATTTAGCTCTAGTCATATAATTTGTGGTTGCTATGATAATGTGTGTGGTTTGAACTTAAAGGAACTTAGTACACACTACCTACAGCATCTAGGGCTAGAGGTATACATGCAATTATGTAGTTCACCTCATCTCCTTTCTGAAAGAGTGCAATAATAATGTGTAAACTGTTTATCAGAATACCTTCATTAATTTACTGACTGATTATGTGTAGAGGATTCCAGTGTGGTGTGACTTAACAAAAGAAGCTGCTGATAAGTTTCCGGAAAGCATTTGGAAGTCTTTGTTTTATATCGTTACCTGGGTATGGAGTGTCTACATAGTGTCTTCAGGAGAAAATAATTCTTTCTTCAACCTCCGATCTCATTGGGACAGTAAGGAATAAATAGATTCATTATTTACTAATTCCATGTTAAATACCTGCAGCTTGGAGTCCTCACTTGCCCATCCAATCTGGCCCATTCTGGCTCTATATGATGCAAATGGGTTTCTATTTGCACTGTACCTATGCTACCTTGTATTTGGAGACAATTAGGAAGGATTTCTCAGTGTTGATGACCCACCACATTCTCACTTTAGGGCTCCTCCTCTTTTCTTTCATCGTTAGGTCAGTCCTGCTGTTCTGTGGTGTTACCCTGTGCCCTGTGGTGTACCCTGTGACCTGTGGTGTTACCCTGTGCCCTGTGGTGTTACCCTGTGGTGTACCCTGTGACCTGTGGTGTTACCCTGTGGTGTTACCCTGTGCCCTGTGGTGTTACCCTGTGGTGTACCCTGTGACCTGTGGTGTACCCTGTGCCCTGTGGTAACTACATGGGGTAACTACTGGAGATTCTTTTGATTCTGATTTGCTGGCTAATGCTTCTGTGTTCTGTTTTTATTTCCAAGACTATTATTATTATAATTATTTTGAGTAGGACATGTCTAGAGTTATGGTGGGCAAGCATTTTTGCTTATCTTTTAATAGATAAAAGTGACTACTGTTTCTATGCAAAGTGTTTTTCTAAGACTATATTTTGAGTGGGGGGGGGGGGGGGGGGAGACATGTGCTTATCTTTTAATCAATAAAAGTGGGTGTTACCACCCAAAAATTTTCCCCATAACAATACCTACTCCTTTCCACCCCCCTTTCAAAGATTCTAGTTAGATAATGATGATTTCTCTCTAGGTTTCATGTCATTGGCATTCTTCTGTTGGCTATTCATGATTTTGGAGATGTCGTCCTTGAATTCTCTAAGACCGTGTTTTACTTCAAAGATAGAGGACACCGTAATAACCCCGGAACTGAATTTTTGGCAAATGTCTGTTTTGCAATCTTTACTCTTCAACAGTGAGTTACTATGCATAATTAGCTTACCTCTTATTAGGCAGACACTCTAATTGAAGAGTCACTGTAGCGGGAAGGAACACATAATTAGCAAGATATGCCCTAATCAAAGAGCCACTATAGCATGAACATAATCTTCCAATTAGCGAGACACTCTAATTGAAGAGCCACTGCAAGCATGAACACATTCATTTGAGGAGAGCCAAGGCTGCCCATAACTGCATCTCTTATTAAATGGCAGTTGCAGTAAAATTAACGCTACTAGACTCTGCCCTTGAGATTAGCTGCAGTACATTTGATAGATAAATACTCTAATTGGTGGAGTTAATGACGTACTGTTCTATTTTTAGCTTAATGTGTCGTCTTTATTGGTTTCCTACTAAAGTCATCTACTCCTCTGGACATATATCTGTTCTGACCTTTCCCGGAGGACCTTACTATCTCCTATTCAATATAATGCTCTGGGGTCTATATGCTATGCAGGTATGTAATTAGTCAAGATTAGACCCAGATGACAACAAATGCCTATCCACTGTTTGTAGGTCTACTGGTTCAAGTTCATCCTTCAGCTGTTATGGAAAATATTTGTGCTGGGTCAGAAGTTAGAGGACACACGGGAGTATGAGGAAGAGGAGGAGGAGAAGGGAAAGAAAGATTAAAAGATAATTATTTTTGTATAGCTTGCAAATTGGTAACTGAAATCTCAAAAAAAAATTATATTTTTTTTGTGTGATTATATATTTTTTGAAAATTAAAAGAAATATTAATTAATAGATACTATTTTTTAATGGGTGGCAATCTAGCATTTTTAATAGAAGGAAGTTCTTTATTATCAGTGGGTGTGGTTAGCTGAACACTTCTGTTAGTTGCTATGGGAGCCAATGCTCCTTCATGATACCCTTCACTTTTGGAGTTTCGTTGAAGAAGAGACTGTCTTTTGCTGAGATAAGATGACTTATAGAGGTCGGTCTTGACACTAGATACACTAGAGAAGGTGATGCTGCTACTGCTTTTCTTCTCACCGAGTCCTAGACTTACTGTGAGAGGTGATGTTTGTTTTTTGCATGCAGAAATATCAAACATGGATTTAGATGTATCTGATGAATCTTCTTGTAGTGTAGGAAACTGGGAAGGTGGTTCATTTCTTTGGATGGTGAAGACATTCGGAGATTCTGCTCCATCAAGGTTGTCTGGATGCGGAAAGTAATCAATAAGAGTTTTTATGCCCTTTTTGAGTCGTTGCTGCCTATAATAATTCCTCTTCTTACCACTGGGACTCAAAAATTCAAGGTCCTGTGTAGAATATATCCCAGATAGCTTCATCCAGTCTTGAGCATTCATAAAATGCTCCAAGTCACGTTTATTTAAGGATGCCCCATCTTCTACTAATAAGTGAGCAGTTTCTAAATGTCCTTCTTGAGAAGCAATCAGGAGAGGAGTGAGGCCTTGGAGGTTCTGAAAGTCAATGTCAATACTTTTTCTCTTTCCTTCCATCACCAGCACCCTTGTGCACTTCTCAGAGCCAACTTTGGCTGCATATGACAGAGCTATGTTGCCATATTTATCTTGCATGTTCAACTCAGCTCCATTCTTCAGTAATGTTTTTACAGTAATAACATCATCAGACAGCACAGCTCTCATCAGAGCAGTTTTTCCAAACATGTCTTGTAAGTTGACCTCTGCTCCTTTCTTGAGTAGCATCTCCAAGATGGCTTCTCTTGCTTTGTCGTCACTAATCTCACAGGCCAGCATGAGGGGAGTGACTTGATTTTCACCTCCTTGATAGTTAGGATTTGCTTTTGACTCTAACAGTCTGCGGACGACACGAAATTTTCCTTGAATAATGGCTTCTAGAAGATGTGGATTGTGGTCCAAATGGGAGCTACCGGATGGCGCTTTCTCCCGGCGACTGGCCTTCTTCTTGGTCCTGATTGGATCGAGACTCTCACTTTCACCTCCATCATATCCTGGTACAGGCATAATGGTTTTTGTTTGTTTTTTGCAGTTAA
This sequence comes from Diacarnus erythraeanus, assembly GCA_964016965.1. Taxonomy (NCBI): domain Eukaryota; kingdom Metazoa; phylum Porifera; class Demospongiae; order Poecilosclerida; family Podospongiidae; genus Diacarnus; species Diacarnus erythraeanus. Next base: position 8,042,161 of record OZ024670.1, on the reverse strand, counting down.
GAGGGTGGGGCTCATTTACGCCTAAGCTGCGCTGCCTGTCCGGGGGGGCGTGACCTGAGTCTACCACATGGCTAAACCGGATGTGTCTCTGTAATACAAAATTAATTATTATCTCTGCAAAATGATGATGAGAAGGTTGTGTCGGCAGCCACTTTTATGTGCTGCAAGGTATGGAATGGCATTTATCATACAAAATAATGTTATCAAATCATATTCTAGGTTTCGTACCTTACATTCAACTCCTTCTGTACATGTGGATGCTAGTAAGTTTGTGGTGTGTGGAGCCGGGGCAGGAGGGCTTGCTATAGCTGCCAGACTATGTCGTAAGTTTGGTGAAGGACAAGTTAGCATTGTGGACCCAGCTGAGGTGACAAATGAACAATCTCAATATAACTGTTATACAAATAATCCCAGCTTGGCTGATCCAGAAAATTCTTAAAAGGGGCAACTTTTAATTTTTGAGCAAAAATGCATGAATTTGTGGTTGCCATGTCCACTTATTTCCAATACTCAATAGATATTCAAGAAGTTTGTAACAACTAAGCAACTTCACCCTAGAAAATGACTATTAGAAGTTTTCTTGTTGCTGATACCACATACGAAAATAACGAATATCATTAAAATTAAGAGGAGGGGGGTGACATGTCACCCTATTCACCCCCCTGAATCAGCCCCTGAAGCCACAGTTATAATATACAAAATCCATGGTAATAGCTATGTATATGATGATGCACAGAATCACTACTACCAACCAATGTGGACACTAGTTGGAGCTGGGGCTAAGACTCTTGCTGATAGTTGTCGTCAGATGGCTTCACTCATCCCTCCACAAGCTGCTTGGATAAAAGATGCCGTCTCAGAATTCCATCCGGAAGAGAATTACATAGTAACAACAGAGGGGAAGAAAATAGGTTATGATTACCTAGTGGTCGCCCTGGGTCTCCAAGTGAACTTCAACAAGGTACATAATAATAATTAACAGAATTACTGAGGAATTTAATATTCATGAGGTGGCTACACAAAGCAATGTCTATAATCTGAGTGGGTGATGTAGTAATTGTGATAGCAATAATAATATCTATCTACTCCTGAAATTCATTAACTTTTCCAGTCCACAGTGTTACTGACTGTACACTGTTCTTTACTAGTTCTTAAATATTGTTTCACTCTATCCTTTTATTAGAACATCAAAGGTGGGGGATTCGTAAATTGTCCGAGGAGGAGGGGATAGGGGAGGGGGAAGAGGATGGATACTAAAGTGGGATGACCCATTTGTTGATCTAACTTTCTAGAGAGAGAGAGAGGGTAATAAGATACAAAATACAAAATCCCTCTCCTCTTTTTCCTCCCCAAATGAAAGCCTTTGTGTATCTGGCAGCCAACAAAGTATCTAAGAAAGCTTGAACACTTCATTGATTTAACAGTGTTGTAGGTCCCACTTAAAATGCATCATAATTTTATCAAAAAGCCTTGAAATGGCAGTTTAACCCTGGTCCTAGACAATTACTCAGTAACCTTTGTACAGCTGGCACAGTGTAGACAACTTCCTCCAAATTCAAGCATTCCTTTAAAGAAATTGACTCACCCAACTGCTGGAAATGGTAAACGTGAAAGGAGCCAAACTTGGAAAGGTCATGCCAACCACTGATACACTGAGAGGCCATTCATGTCCTAATATGTTTAAAAACTGTGGTTCTTAAGTACTGGCTTGCCCAATTATGCCAAAACCTCTGATATTCCCTTATTCTACCAACAGTTGCCCATTGTTTGTTCTTAATATGGGAAGAGATCATTAGAAAAGTTATGCATGTTATAATAAGCATGAATTGTATGGAACATTAAAGATGTTTCTAGAAAACTTGTGCATGTTAGCTATCTTGAATTGTATGGGAACATTAAACATTAAAGATGTTTCTATACAATCTTCTAGTGATGATTATTGCAAGAGTGAGCTAGCAAAGTTTTTTTACTTGTTAACATGAATACATGCCAGAACAGTTAAGGCTGTGCAAGATGTTGAAAATATGGTTGTTCTAGGATTACTATCTCCATGTTAGTCTCACCAATTATTATTCTCAAAAACTTGCCAGCATAATGGATCTTCCGTTGCCTGGGTCCAACCTGGTCAAAATTTCCTTTTATAGAAATAAAAATGTAAATCTTGTGTGATAGTAATCTGCAATCATTATGGTAGCCAAGTTACAAGAGATTCTGCTGTGCTATTTAGCTGTAAATAAGGTCCAGATTAAAAAGAGAAGGTATTTTGTAGTCAGTCCACAGTATCATCATTATGTATAAGGATGGAGTGATAAAATTGATTTCAATACAGCCACTGGGTCAGTCTGCTTTATCAAATAGATCTATAAAGGTCACCCAGCTGGGTCAAATTTATTGCACACCTGCTTCAGCAATTTAGCTGGTCTGGTCAAAAGGGTTAAACTCATCTAGTAAAGAATTGCCTCCCAAACCAACATTTTTGGACAGTTTTGATTACTGAAAAATTGGGAGGTGTGGTCCGAGGAATGGGCGTGGTCAGGAAATTAGCATGGGCTGGGAAACTTCTTTTTTTTTCCCCTTGGTATAACAAATCACCTTAATTCAGACTTACTTCTCTTAGGGTATTGACATTACTTTAGACTATACATTACTCAACCATTCTTGTTGCCAAGGCACAATTAGCAAAGAATGATGTTGATAGGCTTTCATCTTCAGATAAAAGGCCTCCCAGAAGCATTGAAGGATCCTAACTCAAACGTAGCCAGCAACTACTCTGCTGCAACTGTTCAGAAGACATTTGAGAACATGCAGAAGTTTAAAGGAGGTAATGCAATTTTTACCTTTCCTCCAATGCCAATCAAATGTCCTGGAGCGCCACAGAAAATTATGTACCTTGCTGATGACTATTGGAGGCAGGTCAGAATGTCTGGGTGCACTGAAAGACATGTTTAAACTGTTAATTAAAGATCTATTTACATGTATATAGAATGGTGTAAGGGATAATGCCACCATCATGTACAATAGTGCTCTGGGAGTTATATTTGGAGTCAAGAAGTATGCTGATCAACTGCTGAAGGTGATAGAGAGAAAGAACATAACAGTTAACTTCAAAAGGAATCTCGTGGAAATAGACTCTGTAAACAAACAGGCCATTTTTGAAGTCCTTGAGGAGAATAGAACGGAAATGTTTCCAGTGAGTGTGCACATGGTGTCCTGGTAATGAAATGTTATTACAACTACCAACTTTTAGGCTAATTATTGTTACAGTGGAATCTCTCTATTACCACACCCTGAAATGAGGACACCTCTGTATACAGTGGAACTCCTCTATTCCAACACCCTGAAATGAGGACACTTCTGTATACAGTGGAACTCCTCTATTCCAACACCCTGAAATGAGGACACCTCTGTATACACTGGAACTCCTCTATTCCAACACCCTGAAATAAGGACATCTCTGTATACAGTGGAACTCCTCTATTCCAACACCCTGAAATGAGGACACCTCTGTATACAGTAGAACTCCTCTATTCCAACACCCTGAAACGAGGACACCTCTGTATACAGTGGAACTCCTCTATTCCAACACCCTGAAACGAGGACACCTCTGTATACAGTGGAACTCAATACCCTGAAATGAGGACACCTCTGTATAAAATTAGGACACTTGGACATTAGAACTTCACTTCCCAAGATGAGGCCACCCAAAACAATCCCTAGGTGTATGGGTATCATAGGCAGAGGAAGCATTTTTGTTTGGGGGGGGGGGGGGTTGGTAGTGAGTATAATACTTTATTGGGTAGCTAGCCAGTTAAAATAACAAATTTATCCAAAAAATTGTCTTCTTTCATTAACTGATATAAAAATAGAGGCAATTTCAAGTTTATGGAACTCCTAGGGAGGTCTTTCTCCTCATTATGACTTCTTTTAGACATGTAACTCAGTAAGGTAGTGTTGCCATTAAAGTTAGCTATTTTGATCTGTGCATGTGGCACTTTTTCACTATGGTTTCATAGTTGAAAACTACTACTAGGAGAGCCTTCAACCACATGAATTTTTCCGAATTTTTCCGGATACTGCTGTGAATTAATAATAAATGAAAATAGCCCACTTTCCTTAGTTTTGTAGCAAATTTCATAGCTAACTAGTTTCATGACCTGCACTTTTTTTAAGGCAAAAATTAGACTTGTGAATCTAACAGTAAAGAAACATTATACATTATGAATTAGCTTAAAATAAACAAACTTTATCACTGAATATAAACTGCCTCTGGACAATGTACTGAAGTTATTCACTTCAGGTTGGAGTCTCTGTACTATAGGCAAGGATCATGGCAATTTTTAGGAGGGGGGACAATGTTCCACCTAATATCTTTTTGGGGGGGGGGGGAGGATTGCCCTCCCCCTGCCCCCCCCCCCCCCCCCCCCCCCATTCCCCCACCTATGATAGAGAGGTTCCACAGTACATCTGGCATAGTGTGACCTTCCGGTTTTGCCCTGATTGAATAGTTTGAGTTCCTGCATGTCACACCTCCAATGGGTCCTCTCGACTTCATGCGTGGGCAAGCTGTGAGTGATGCTGGAGGATGGCTTGATGTTAACAAATACACACTCCAACATAACAAGTACAGTGAGTTTCCTCTCCTTAGTCTCTGAGGGCCAATCCTCCATATAAAACTGGGATGTGTATGCTGGGAGATGATAGTAGCTGTACTCATATCTGGGACAGCTTGGAAGGCTTGCTATGGACAGTTGCTATCATGTTATAGGCTATCATCTGATCTATCACGTGATAGGATGGCTAGAGATGGTTGTTATCACTGATACATCACCAGGTACTACGTAAGGGAAAGTTGTAACTGTTGTTGTATCCGTGAAGCGATGGGCATCAATTTCTCTTATTCCCTCTGCTACATAAATATTGTTGCAGAGACTTCCTGATTTGTATTGGTGAAGGGGCTGCATGTCCTTATCCTGTCCTCACCTGTAACTTCACTAGCATTGAATGCAGGTAATATATTTGGCATTGGTGACTGTACTAATCTGCCTACCAGTCGAACAGCTGCTGCATGTGCTGCTGAATCAGCAGTTCTCACAAAGAACCTCTTAGCCACAATGAGAGGAGAAACATTATCTTCCAATGTTAGTTATTATTATACTGAGACTGAGGGAATAGTCTTACTATTTATAGTGGTTGTAATTTTTTTAGTATGATGGCTATACTTCATGTCCTCTCATCACTGGTTATGGCAAAACCATATTAGCTGAATTTGATTTTAATGCACAACCTCTGGAGACATTTCCTTTTGACCAAGGGAAAGTAAGTGCCGGTTTCTCTGTTGTTGTTGTTGTTGTTGTTGTTGTTGTTGTTTATTGTAGGAGAGAACTTCTATGTACTATCTGAAGAAAGATATAATGCCTGTTTTGTACTGGGAGGGTTTACTGAAGTATGTTTTTGCACCTGATTTTAGCCACTCTGCTAATGATGAATATTCCTGTTAGGGGTTTGTGGGGAGGTCCAGGAACCTTAAGGAAAGCTGTTGGTGGTGGAAACTGAACAGACTATGTAAGGACTTATATGGAACATTAGTAAATAGTTAATGATGCAGGTTGTTATGGTTTTTGTGTAGGTGTGAGATTATCAACAAGTTGATGTAAACATTCATTTCTTTTTTCTTCTTCTTCTTTTTTTGATTTACAGTAGATGACCATGTGATGATATTAAACTGTTTACAATCTAGTGTTACAATCTAGTGTTAAGAGAGCTTAGAGCTGCCCCTGAATAGTACAAGTCTATCCAAACCACAACCCAACATACTCCCATACAGGGAGGCGTGGGCGAACCACAACATAAATCATTTGCATGTGGTGAGGCACAGGATATAGCTGAGGCATAATTTCATATAAAATTCGCTGTGCATAGTTGAAGGTTTTGCAGAAGCAAGTTAAATCATGGATTCTTACACACTACGAACTTCACCCAGGATGGTCTCTCCCAGTAGCAGTAGCTCTTCCAGCAGTAGCAGCGCAGGTTATCCGCCACCATCGGGGGACGTTACCAGCAGCTACCGCAGCAGACCTATTCACTCTAGAGAGAGCAGTGAAATCATAGACGATCCTTCTCCTACCCGCGACTCGGTCAGCGCAGCACTAGACAGATACATGATGGCCTCAAGAGTGGGTAGAGAAGCGTTCATTACTGGAGATCTACTCGGAGCAATGAAGGAATTCGACCAAGCTCTGGATATAGAGTTGCAGACCGAGATGGAGTGTCTCTATGATACATCAATAGGTTTTGTGAGTGGGTTAGTACGCAGTGAAGTGGATGCCAAGTTAGACGAACAAGGCAGGCATGGTAACTATAGCTCCACTACTAAATGTACCAAGATTCTGCAACAGTTGCAGGACTTGTACAGTGAAGCTGCAGAGAGAGTGAAGTCCAGGAGAAACAATTCACAGTGGTACTTGCAGATGGGGGCTGCCCTTGTTGTCATCAATGAGTGGGATAAAGCTAAAGCTGTCTATTCTGAAGGTATCAACCTTTGCAAAGATCGTAAAGAGTTGAAGACTGCCTTGAAGAACCTTATTAAGATAGAGCAGATGACATCATATGCAGACATTCCACTTGAAGATCAACCAAACCATAATCATGTTGGTTCAAAGCCATCTCCATATAATTCTCCACGTCATAGCCTTGCTCAGAAGCAAGTCTCTAATCAGACACTACCATCTTCTGTACAGACACAATCTTATTCTTCCCAACTTCAAGAGAACAAAGCCCGTGATAGGTCTAAGAGTTTATCAGCTTTTAAACGGAAGATTAGCCGAAGTAGAACAAATTCACTGAGTTTGGAATCTTCAGAATCGAAGGAAAGTGATCCAGAAAAGAGACTTTCTTATAGTGCAGGAACCCCTCCAATCAGCAAGAAAGTCAAGCGTAGGAGTGCGAATCTATTTGGAAAGAACCCCTCCCTCTTGTCGCCAGAAGAGACGATGATGTGGGGTACCTGCTTTGAACCAGAGAGTTGCAGAGTGGTGAGTGCAAATGAATTCCAACCATCTGCTATCACTCACATGAGGAGGTTAACCTCAGTTGGAGGAACAGATGAAGAAACAGGAGATTATAGCCTAAACAGCAGCTTCAATGCTGTGAACTTTACATCAATGAGAATAGAGGATGATGACAGTGAACTGGATGACAGTGACTGATCTGTAAGGGTGCATTCCTGTAACTAATCAATCATTCATTAATGTACTAAAGGGCTTTAATTAATTATGTTGACATTCTGCAAATGTCTGATCTAAATACATACATACTTATAGGGTGAATTGGGTTCCATCCATAATCCTAAAAGATGTTTACTACTGAGAAGTCAGTCAAGTTTTCCTGTATAGGGAGGTGTTTTGCCAGGAAAATGGCATGTTAAGTCATCCATTAATAACATGTTTACATCAGCAGTCATGTTTTCGACAAGATAATCTATATCTTTTCTCTTTACTTAAGTCTAACTATCTGAGCTGTCCCAGGATATTCTGGGAGCTTGAGCTGATATCTGTCACTGAGCTCCTTGGGTAATAGCCTCAGGCCCAAGTAGTGATATCGACCTTTGAACTGCTTGGAGCATAGTTTTGGAGCAGTCAAGGATATGAGGAGGTCGGGGTTTAATCCAAATCCATGAATATTTCCTTTTTCCACATCCCAACCTAAAAATGACATTATACAGGTTAATGTGGCCTACTAGCTAGTAGTAAAACTGACTCCTGCTTTGTTTTGCTTTTATGTTGCCAGAGGTTTGAGGCAAGTTTACAAAAGCTATAGAGTAAATGAGTAAGCAGTGAGCTAATGTGGCCTTAAGCTAATGTCAGAACCTCCAGCAGATGGTGTGATGATTGTCCAGAACATTCCATTCCATGGTTAATTGCATTCCATTCTACAAGTTACTTTACATTCCATTCCACAATTCCACTTGTGATTCAGGAATTTTTTGTTGTTAATAAATTTTTGCAAGGTCACTATAACCTCAGACATGAATAACCACGAAACTTTTTAAAACTTCCCTAATTATAGCTGGGCATTTTTTCCCCCTTGAATGTACCATAAAGAGCTAAAAACAGTCTTCAAGTAAGCAGGGATGGGTTTTATGAGTCTTAAAGTGGTCTGATAGCCAATATTTCAATGTCCTTCTTGCCCACTTTAAAATAAGTTTCAATCCAAAAAGTCATGACATAAAGATAAAATATTACACCCTTTATCTAGGAAGGTCTGGAAGGCATGCCCCCTCCACTCCCTCCCCCATCCTCCTATCCCCTCCTCCCTTCACTCTCTCCTCTGTCTTCCTACCCCCCTCCCTTCACTCCTCTGTCCTCCTACCCCCCTCCCTTCACTCTCTCCTCTGTCCTTCTACCCCCCTCCCTTCACTCTCTCCTCTGTCCTCCTACCCCCCTCCCTTCACTCTCTCCTCTGTCCTCCTACCCCCCTCCCTTCATTCTCTCCTCTGTCCTCCTATCTCCCCCTCACGAGTCCCTTCATTCTCTCCCTGTCCCCCTATCCCCCCTCCACCCCATGATTTTTGACCCATGAAAGAGCTTTCTGGTGCAATCTAGGAGTTTTTGCTGATCTAAGGAGGGAGAAGTTGATTTTAGAGTAAAGAAAGAATGAAAACATTAACACTAAGTGTAATGAATTTACATTAACTCTAATTGCCCTAAACTGCTGTATAGTTGTGACCCTGTGGTGCAGTAATCACATCTGAAAAATGTACCTTAAAATCTGTTTGAGCTGCATTTATATTGTTTGATAAAATTTAATTTCACCATTAATTAGATTTGTAAGAATAATTTAATTTCAGAATCCGGCTTCCAAAAATATTCAAGTATTTGAATTACCAGACCTGAGCAAAGTGTGATCCAGTCAGTAGGAGCCACTCCACTGTAGGAGATATGTCCATTTAACCAGACTAATTAACCAGACTAGTTAGCCAGAAAATTGGCCAAAAAGTTACTCAGTACTCTAAACTCTGCTAATTGATATACCTGACCTGATGGGATATCAATGGAAGCTATTGGTGCCTTGACATCCCTCAGAGTAGACAGGACCTCGTCAAAAGGAGGTTGCAGAGATGTGCCTTTAAAACTAAACCCAAATATAGCATCAACCACCACACTGAACTGTTCATTGATCTCCGAAGGAGGGGGAAGGGCCGAAAGGAAAGGAAATTGGAGTTTCTCACACTGGTGGAACAATATCTGGTAAATCTGTTGAGATTTTCGCTTTGGGTAGAACAGTACTGGCTGATAACCCTATAGTAATACCAGTGGTATTCAGAAGTTAAGATAGTGAATTAGCTATTGTCTTATCACTCACAAAGGAATGTAAGTGACGAGCTGCTACCAGTCCATCTCCTCCGTTGTTTCCTGGCCCACACACTAACAGCACACGTGATTTAGAGTTCTGGAGTGGGTAACACTGAGCCACTGACTGCAATAAATAGATGAAAACCCCCCACTATATCCCTGGTTACAGGACTGCCATGGGGAAATGGGGAGGGAAAGGTATAGTCAGGGCTACCATTTGTCTGAATTTCCTCCCAAGATGTAATTTCTCTCAATATGCCTTTTGGTATATCTGGCCATAATTATGCTGATGTTGCAACATGCATGTAATGCCCACAACTGCCCAAGATGTCAATCTGTTTGCCCTTTGGTTATATCTGGCCATAATTATGCTGATTGTTGCATAAAATGCCCAGGGTTCAACAACTGACAGTGTTAGTATCAGGAATCTGTGATATCAAGTGAGCATGCTCTGTTCAATTCTAATGATTATAGAAGTGGTCTTATCAAGAGGGTGGTCTGATTAGACAGGTTTCACTGTAGTGGCTTATGTAGAGAGGTGAGAGATGATCTGCACGCCTTTGGGCTCTTTCAGGAGCCCACCTTTGGAAAATAGGCTACAATAGAAGTGTTGGGCCCTCTAAATCTGGCCATTGCTAACACATACTTGAGCCACACAGAGACCGGCAATCTCCATTAACTGATCAATGGAATATTGATACTCTGAAAAAAGCGATTTATCCAACTCCATGGCCTCAGTTTGCCCTAAACAGTCCTTCCAAATGGACCCTTCACCTTCCGGTTCAGCCATGAAGCTTCTAAGTGGAGATATGCGCAAAGAATTTCTCCAGATATACTTAAGACAATGTCTTCTGCTGACTCCTCTCCGTAACAGCGCCAGCGTTCACTTCAGTGGTTAATTTTTATTACAATAATTAATAATAATTAATAATAATTAATAATAATAATAATAATAATAATAATAATAATAATATTTTAACCTTATTAAAAAAATTAAACCCATTAATTATAATAATGATTAGCTATGTGGATTCTGTTTTTCTTTGGTAAACAGTGAATTTAAACTTGACTCCATTTTCTTCCAACACCCCCTTAGGGATTAGAGGATCACTATGGTCACTACAGGAAAGAGTGTAATCCATTAAAATAACTCTTTTAATAGCACAGACTCACTCAAGCACAGAGAAGACACTTTTATCAATTGGGGGGAAGAAGGTGTCAGAATTAAAATCTCCCATCACCTCTGTGATATAGAGTCTGTTACAACAAGCCGAGTCCATGGCTTCCTAGTACAGCTCATAATCAAGTGAGCATTATAAGTGTCTAGTTTTCACCTTGTACACCTGAGAACCCCCCAATATGTACACTGATTCAATCTGATTAGATAAAGGTGTTGTCTGAATGCTTGACATAGCATCTGCTAATGATGTCGCAACCATATGAACACCAGGAATTTCTTCGCTGCAGGGAATTCAGAACTGTAACTTAAACTTCTGATAGCAATCCAATACCTCTGTTTCCTGGAGAGAACTATATTCACACGGTTCTTTAGCGGGCGGAATTTGAGTGGGATGGAGTTCCATGTCTTCCTTCCCATGATAACTGCATTCTGCTTATCTGCAAGTGTAACATTCATGGTAGGGTGACTACTTTATATGTCTTCTTTATGTAGCTACAGTGGAACCTCTCTATTCCAAACAAATTGAAGTTGTCCTGATCAGAGGGGGAATGTAGCCATTATATCAAAAGTGGCCTTGATATAGGGACATCCTCATTTCAGGGTGTTGGAATAGGCATTTCCTCATTTCAAGTGGTTGGAATAGAGGAGTTCCACTGTATACAAAGGTGTCCTCATTTCAGGAGGTTGAAATGGAAATAGAGGGTCTCCACTGTATACAGAGGTGTCCTCGTTTCATGAGGTTGGAATAGACAGGTGTCCTCATTTCAGGGTATTGGAATAGAGGGGTTCCATTGCACTATACTTGTATCCTCAGTTGTGATAGTCTTCTGTTTCATGAAATTCATGTCAGTTCTAAGAACCATAAGAAAGATGTGCAATAAAGTTTATCATGAGCAAACTAAATCCCTTGATCCTTAACTATAGTTATATGGATGGACTACAAGTGGACAAGTTTACACTTGGCACAGGCCTAGCCGGACTAGGTTCATACATGGGATAGGCCTAGCCAGACTAGACTTAGTTATCTGGACAGTGCATCATTGATAGTCTGTTTGCTGTAAACAGCGATTCAACTATCTGCAAGCAGTTAGGTAGGTTTTATGAGCTAAGCAGTCCAAGAATGCTGTAGCTCAGAACTACCAAGGTTGGGGATAGGTTAGGTGTGAGATGTCCATAAGACTAACATAAATATGTACTACATAAGGCTAGTATAAATTATGCACTAAAAGCAAGGGAGCCAGGTGTGAGAATCACTCCCAATGAGTGAGACTTGGCAGGTCTGCTAGTAGCTAGTTAAAAACTTGTCAGCTTACCTAACCTGAAACACATACTAACCTGAGTAGGGGCCACGGCATACCACCTTTATAGCCTATCCCACCATTTGAACACACAGCAGCAATGCAGTCAAATGTTAATGACGACATCATCCTTTTCACTGCACTTAAAAATGCGCGCCCATTAATTTTAAATTTAACCTACAGCATATCACGTGAGAGTTAATATAGGGGGTGTGGCTGCAGCGTGACCATCATGCAATAAAATTTAATAATAATAATAATAAAAAAAATAATAATATGTAATAATGGCATTTATCCAAACTAGTGTGCCTCTGGTGTTCTGGGGCAGGAGACCTCCAGCACATGAAATCACATGTATTTGTCGGACAGAAGAGAAGAAAGGCGTAGCAACTGGCTCTGTGACAGGTCAGATTTGTCTGTGGGACATCTGCAAAGAGAGAGAAACAGAAAGAGTAAAGGTATAGTGTAAGATAGGGCTCCTTCTCCATGTAACAGATTATAATTACATCATTGTCAATTGTACTATTGCTATGGGCTAGGGGTAGGGCTAGGGGTAGGGCTAGGGGTAGGGCTAGAGTTAGATACAGTACAATAACAATAGTACACATTAATAAAGATGTAATCTGAATGATGTAATCTCTACTGTTACATGGAGAAAGAGCCGTAAGATAGCTAGGTCTATAAGGATATGTTGTAGCTAAGTGCCTTGTTATTGCAGTTGAGACCCAGATGTCTGCTGTTTGGAGGGAAGAGTAGCGTCATAGATATCTGTTTTGTGAAGAACTGGGTTGGCGAAAGAGATAGAGTAGCAACACTCTCCAGCAAAGGGTAATAGGAATGATAGATTTAATTGTTTACATACTTTTGGTTATGTTAGTACTGTCTCCCTATGGGATGGCAAGGACGGAGCCTGTCTTAAGTTCAATAACATAGAGAGGAGACATACTGGAATCAAGGTGTGTATCTGGTAAAGGTGAGGGATTGGGAGGTGGTGGAGTGGGAGGTGAGGGAGTGGGAGGTGGGGGAGTGGGAGGTGAGGGAGTGGGAGGCGGGAAGTGAGAGGTGCGGAAGTGAGAGGTGGGGAAAGTGGGAGGTGAGGAAGTGGAAGGTGGGAGGTGAGGGAGTGGAAGGTGAGGAAAGTGGGAGGTGATGAAGTGGGAGGTGAGGGAGTGGGAGGTGAGGGAGTGGAAGGTGAGGGAGTGGAAGGTGAATGAGTGGGAGGTGAGGAAGTGAGAGGTGGGGAAAGTGGGAGGTGAGGAAGTGGAAGGTGGGAGGTGAGGGAGTGGAAGGTGGGAGGTGAGGGAGTGGAAGGTGGGAGGTGAGGGAGTGGAAGGTGAGGGAGTGGGAGGTGAGGAAGTGGGAGGTGAGGGAGTGGAAGGTGAATAAGTGGGAGGTGAGGGAAGTGGGAGGTGAGGGAGTGGAAGGTGAGGAAGTGGGAGGTGGGATAGGGAGTGAGGAAGTTTTTATCTTTTGTTTAATCGTCTAATGTAATCTGTGCAGTCTTTACCTCGGCCTCGATATTTAGACACACTGATAGCCCTCTATGGACAGTATTCCGAAGTCATCATTTTAGACAGTGAAACATTAGACGTAAGAGATCAATTATATTGGCCAGCATGATCTCTAATTAATGCCCATTCTTCAGATACTCTGCTACCTGCAGGAGTCACATAACCCCAACTGGGTGGCTCAACTCTGCTTTCTTTCAAATGTGGAGAAGAAAGGTTGATTATCCATGCCTTATATTAATTAGAGGAGGACATATCTCTATGACTCTGTTAATTAGAGGCATAATCATATCTTTATCACTTAATGTATTAATTAGAGGAAGTCATCTCTAAATTAGAGGAGGTCATCTATTAATTAGAGGAAATTGTATCTCTAAATTAGAGAACATCATGTCTAAATTAGAGGAGTTCATACTATCACTGTATTAATAAGGGGAATCATCTCTAAATGTGGTCATATCTCTCACTCTGCGTATTAATTAGAGGCAGTCATCTCTATTACTGTGTATTAATTAGAGGCAGTCTTGGCTGTTAGTGTGGACGGTGTTGCTAAGTATTGGCTTCTGTTAGCTCGCTCCGACATGAAAGACTTGGGATCTATTGTGGAAGAGAAATCACAGACTCTGGATGTGACATCACCTCCACTCTCACTATCCTCCTTCAGTTACCAGAACACCAACTGTACAGTTCTGGTGGTCTGCAAGGAGGCATGGCAGGTAATAGAACTCCTCTATTCCAACCCTGAAATGAGGACACCTCTGTATACAGTGGAACTCCTCTGTTCCAACACCCTGAAATGAGGACACCTTTGTATACAGTGGATTCCCTCTATTCCAACACCCTGAAATGAAGACACTTCTACTTTCATTTGTCCCAAGGTGTCCAAAATAGAGAGGTTTCACTGCATATTTTTAGAGGTTAAAGGCTGAAGGAGCTGTAGAGTGGACTGTGCTGACTAGAGTATTATGTTCATTAAGAGACCCACTACTAAAAGCTTATATTCTGATCAATATGTACATTTCTCCAGCTCTATGATGCCACTAGAGGGAAGATGAAGCTGTTGATGATACGTCCTTGTGAGCCATCAGTGGATTGTTGGATAAAAGGGGAGTTTTTGGACAACATGACATTAGTGGTGTGGTCGAGAGATGACGGTCGAGCGTTTGTGTACAAGTTATCCGCTAGGTATGTTACATGTTGTGTAGTTTTTAGATGTTACACACAAACTGGTTCTTATAAAGATGTGTACCTGGAATCACCGAATTGACCGAATCAACTGATGAAGGTACACATTTTTTTTTTGAATGTTTTTGTATTTGATCAATACATGGTGCAGATTCCACCGCCGGTTGCTTTATTTATTGTATCCTTGGCAACTCGGAAATGCTTACCTCCAATCCCTCTGTCTATCTCGATCGGTATTGGCACATACAAGGAAACAAAAATGGCTCCCTCTATCTGTGGGATATGAGAAAAATCATGTCTCAATCACCGTCTCTCATTAGTGAGATGGATTCTCCCATCATCCAAGACACTAATTGTGCATTGGCGGATTCTTGGGAGCCACCCGCTCTTCCTTGTGCTCTGACAGACACACTGGTGAGCTGTCGTCATTGTCAGGTGGTTGTATCACTGTCGAATCTTATATTTTCTTAGTATCCTGACTCTACTCCTCCCACTGTCACCTGTGCTCTCTACCTGTCATCATTGGGGAGGTTGGTGTGTGGGCAAGCTGACGGTTCTATAGTTGTCTTATCGGCTCTGCAAGCGGCAACAGTCCTGATGCTTCAGCCAAGAAAATTTTCCAGAGGTTAGAAAAAATTTTTCGAAAAATTTTCTTTACGATTACAACTTATAGGTTGGCCACAGCATTGTTTCCTCAAAGGTCAAAAAGTTCACAAAGGTCATGTGACCTGCCTTATTTATCCTAGTTTGCATAGCAAGGTGTATGATAGGGACCTGATTCTCTCTGGTGGGGCTGACTTCACTGTGAAGCTGTGGAGCTTGTACTCCGGGGTTCTTGTTCATACGTTTGCCGTGCATGGAGGAAAAGTGAAGGATATTGTTAGCTGTCCTCCTGAGATCAATGTGAGCTGTTTGTTTAGTTGAACCTCATTAATACTGACTTCTTGCTGTTGGGTTATAGAGGAGCTCTAAATTAACGATATTCATTGCTGATACACCATGCATTAAATAGAATATTGCAAAAATGTATTGCTTTGAATGTTTCACTTACTAGACTAGTGCAGGTCCCATAGGGTCTGTATAACTGAGGTTCCACTGTACTTATACAGACTAGTGCATGTCCCATAGGGTCTGTATAACTGAGGTTCCACTATACTTATACAGACTAGTGCAGGTCCCATAGGGTCTGTATAACTGAGGTTCCACTGTACTTATACAGACTAGTGCAGGTCCCATAGGGTCTGTATGACTGAGGTTCCACTGTACTTATAGAGACTAGTGCAGGTCCCATAGGGTCTGTGTAACTGAGGTTCCACTGTACTTATACAGACTAGTGCAGGTCCCATAGGGTCTGTGTAACTGAGGTTCCACTGTACTTATACAGACTAGTGCAGGTCCCATAGGGTCTGTGTAACTGAGGTTCCACTGTACTTATACAGACTAGTACAGGTCCCATAGGGTCTGTGTAACTGAGGTTCCACTGTACTTATACAGACTAGTGCAGGTCCCATAGGGTCTGTATAACTGAGGTTCCACTGTACTCATACAGACTAGTGCAGGTCCCATAGGGTCTGTATAACTGAGGTTCCACTGTACTCATACAGACTAGTGCAGGTCCCATAGGGTCTGTGTAACTGAGGTTCCACTGTACTTATACAGACTAGTGCAAGTCTCATAGGGTCTGTATAGCTGTACCTATGCATACAAAAATGGACTAGCCATCTTTTTGCACAGCCACGCCTTCAGACCTGCGTATGCTCCATTGCTGAAGATTATTCGGTGGCTATTCTCTCAACTTCAGAGAAAAAGTGTCTATTAGTAGCCGCCTGCCATTCTGCTCCCATCAGCTCTGTCCATTGGCGATTGGACGAAGACTTTCTCTTGGTTTCCTGCACAGATGGTCATCTCTACGTATGGCAGATAGAAACAGGTAGTTACTGTATAGTACTGGAAACCTTCATTGACTGAATATTTCACCAATGACGTTTCTTTGTAATAATTGACTAGTTTAATACTCACTGAGGGAGCTAACACGAAACTCTTGTCGATAATCCGACAATATAATATTATGTGGAATGAAATTTCGCTAGTGGTATTTCAATTATTTCTGCATAATAGTATAATTTGTAAATTTTCGTGGTTGTGAATTTTCGTGGTTGTGTGAATTATTCTGTCCAGAGGTTTACTGTCTACACGGTTATTAATCGGATAACTCTTTGCTAATAGGTTCATTGGATAGATGCGTAGAAGGTGAAACTGCTAGAACTATACTCAGTACGGTCTCTGATCCTCCGCACATGCCTTTTCTCCAGCAGAACACACCCCTTCAGTTACGTAGCCTCAGTACTGGAGAGAATAGCCCTCTCATTCAAGTTCTTCTGTTTGATCCTCATCAACTCATTCTCCAACTGACAAAGTGAGTACATTATCCACATGTCCACAACTTCAAACCTTATCTTTGTACATGTCTGTTCTGCTGTAGAATGGAAAAACTCTCCAAAGATGTTCCGAAGACGAAAGTGTTAAAAGAAGCTGATGCACTTAAGAGTTACATCTATGCCCGTAGGCACTTTGGCGCAGGTATGTTTTAATAATGTCTTGTATTAACATGGCATGTGATTACATGTATTTAGGGGGTGGACTGGGTTCTGGACCTGCTGCTAGAAGGGCCTCCATGCCTATCGTCGCTAGCACCAGATCTTCCAATGTAAACCTCTCTCGTCAAATGGAGCGTCAAACGGAGCGTGCTCGGGAGATGCTGGGCCAAGGTGTGGCCAGTCAGATGAAGACAGAAAATTTACTGGAAGAATCGCCACATTCCATTATTGACATCATACGTTTGATGCTGTCTTGCCTGCATGCCTGGCGATTGGATGACGACCTGGATCAGAGCTGTGAAGAGGTGTTGGGCTTAGTGAGACCATCCAAACCAGTGTCCTTTGGTCTCCTCAGTAAAGGGGGGTGTATGTCTCTTGTGCTTCCCGGATGGGGATTGAGGACACGCCTTCAGCGTATAAACTCGTTATTCCCTGCATTTGACAAGGACGAGAAGAGGTTGTCCGATGTAGAACTTTCTCAGGAGTCCCCTGTCGGTTCTCTGTCTTCTGATGTCACACAGAAGCTTGGTTTGTCGTCTTCTCCAAAGGTTACGTACACCTTTGACCAGAAATACCACTTACGTTGGCAGTTATCCCGGGCTCTCACCACCCAGCACCTCCTCACCATGGTGTCCATCACTAACACTCTCATGAACCAAACCATTGGGGCACATGATCTGGCAACGAGTTCTGGTATTAGGCAACGACTGACTAGTCACGATGATGACTCCGACAGTGATGGGGAGGATGAAACAAGTTGGGACAATCAGATCAGAGCTGTGTGGAGTAGAGTATGTACTTGTGTGTGTGTGTGTGTGTGTGTGTGTGTGTGTGTGTGTGTGTGTGTGTGTGTGTGTGTGTGTGTGTGTGTGTGTGTGTGTGTGTGTGTGTGTGTGTGTGTGTGTGTGTGTGTGTGTGTGTGTGTGTGTGTGTGTGTGTGTGTGTGTGTGTGTGTGTGTGTGTACATGTGTGTACATGTGTGTATATATGTGAATGTGTGCATGTGTGTGTGTGTGTGTATCTGCATGTGTTTGTACATGTGTGTGTATATGTCACATAATGTGTCAGATATTGTGTTGAAGGTATACATGTACAGGTAGCAGCTCTGCACTGTGTCATGCTCCCAGAACGTATGGAGGGTAAATTCCGTCCCCCATACCTCCCTGTACTTGCATCTCGCTTCCTGGATCCATGCCAAGCAGTGAGTCGTGTGTGTGGTATGAGTGAGTGTGGTGGTGTATGTGGTGAGTGTGAATTGTGTGTGTGGTGTGGCAGTGTATGTGGTGAGTGGTATCTGTGGTTTAAGTATGTAGTGTGGTGGTGAGTGTGAGTGGTGTATGTGTTGTGACTTGTGTGTGTGGAGGTGTGTATGTGGTGAGTGTGAGTGGTATACGTGTTGGTGTGAGTGTGTGTGGTGGTATCTGTAGTGAGTGTGAGTTGTGTATGTGTGGTAGTTTGTATGTGTTGTTCGAGTGTGTGTGGTGGTGTGTGTGTGGTGTGAGTGTGTGTGATAGATGTGTACTTGTTATAGATACGAGAGGCAGCGCAAGCACTCCTCCAAGCAGAACTGAGAAGGATTGGAGTCAAAGGAAGAAGAGAACTGGTAAAAGATTGGTCCGGAAAACTTCAATCTCCATTTTCCTTCAAAGCTGCCGAAGGAACAAAGACAAAAACTATTGATGACAGTGACTGGGACAATTACGGCCCCATACCATCTCAGCAGCAGCAGTCCACGGCTCTAATTATTCTGGGGATGATAGGGGCAGAGTTTCACGAAGGAGATAAGACACCTCAGACCAAGCGGAAGTCGTCGCAAGATCAACCAGCAGAGTTGAAACTGGAAGTGATGGATCCTGGAGTGGCTAGGAAGACAGGAAAGACCCTACAGAGAGTTCTATTGGAGAAACCTCACTCCAAATCCACCCTCCATTCCAACCTTCGCTGTTCTGCAGCCGAGTTGTTAGGAAGAGGCTTTCAACTATGGGAGAAGTATATCGACATCCCGCAGGTCAGCCATTTGCTACTTTAACTGAGGGAGGCAGGGAGTTCAAGTAACCCCCACCCCCCTGTTTGTTTGTTTGTTTGCTTGCTTGTTTCCTAGAAGAGATCTAGTGAGTTTTGCTAAATCAGGGTTGGTTTGGGGTGTGGTCATATTAAATGGGTGTGGCCGTATGAAATGGGTGTTGCTAATAGTATAATTCTTCTATTAGGTGGTCATGGCAATGCTGGATTTGGTTCTGCAGTATTCCCAACATGTTGATTCCACTGCCCAACAGAAGAAGTCACATCTCTATTCCAGGTCAACGAAATTCACATCTGATGTCGCCAAGAAGGCCCTTAATCTCATGATCATCCTCAGACCAGTTACTATGGTAACCACTCTTGCAAAGGAAGTCTCGTCCTACTTGGCTTCACAGCATGTTGCTCATTACCCACATTCATCAGTCCAGCCCATCCAGGTCAGTTATATCTCTTCTCCATCCTTTTCCATTCCATGTGTGTACGTAGGTGGGGACTAGTGTGCCACCAAATACAGCTGGAATAGTAACACTGCCAGAGAAGCTCCTCCCTGCATCGCGTGAAGAGATACTGGACCTGATGCGGACTGTCATTGAGAAGTCCCAGCAGAAGCTAACACTACAATTGTTAGAGGTAAGCTATGATGCTCCACTCCAATGAATGCTGTTTCTTCACTGTATAGTCTTGGGTATGGGTCTACATCTATTCCTGACTAATTAATGTGTCCTGATTAGAGGGGTGGCCTCATTTCAAAGAGTGAAGTTCTATTAATGTTAATATGCAAGCTGTTATTAGATATATCCATAATACAGAAGTGTCCGCATTTCAGGGGGTTGGAATAGAGGAATTCCACTGTATACAGGGGTGTCCTCATTTCAGGGTGTTGGAATAGAAGAGTTCCACTGTATACAGAGGTGTCCTCATTTCAGGGTGTTGGAATAGAGGGGTTACACTGTATACAGAGGAATCCTCATTTCAGGATGTTGGAATAGAGAGATTCCACTGTGTACAGAGGTATCCTCATTTTAGGGTGTTGGAATAGAGCACTGTATACAGAGGTATCCTCATTTCAGGGTGTTGGAATAGAGCACTGTATACAGAGGTGTCAGGTGGTTGGTCTCCACTATATTTTCAGTAATAATATACACTACTTTAATATTTGTCTTGATGCAGGTGGTGGATATTGTGTTATTCTGTTTGGATCAGGATCGACTCAAGAAGAAAAACTTACTCGAACTTTTCCCGCCATTCTCTCGGTAGGAAGTGTTGTTGGTATATGCATGTTGTTAGTTACCTGCACTTGTTTCAGGATACCAAGCATCAGTTATTCCTTCAAGTCTAAGCGTTTAGCAGTTGGAGCTAGAAATGGGCAAGTCGCTATATATGACCTGAAACAAGGACGGACACAGATGCTGAATGCTCACAGCCATCCTGTCACTGTCCTTCACTTCTCTGATGATGGGAAGTTACTGGCAACTTATGCATATGCTGACTCAGTTCTTAGCGTATGGCAGGTCTGTATAGCTGTGTGTATGTATGTTAACCCCTAAGATAATATGAATGTTAACCCTTAAGATTAGTCTAGCTATAATTATGTATGTTAACCCTTAAAATGTATGTTAACCCTTAAAATGTATGTTAACCCTTAAAATGTATGTTAACCCTTAAGATTAGTCTAGCTATATGTATGTAAACCCCTAAGATTAGTTTAGCTATAATTATGTATGTTAACCCCTAAGATTAGTCTTGTTACATATATGTATGTTAACTGTTAACCCTATCTTCCCTGAGATTAGTATAGCAATATGTATGTTAACCCTATCTCCCCTACACCCCCTCAGATTAGCAGTTCAATGTTTGGGATCAGCCAAACCCCTAAACATGTGAACAGCTGGCCGGCTATATCATCAGCTGGTTCACACGGCAATTCTGCTGTACGGCTGGAGTGGGTGGGGTCTCGTACTATCATTCTGCACATGCCTGGAGGAGTGGAATGCAAGTGTTCTCTCTGACACTGTAGAGATGTTGTGCACTACTAACAGCAAGTATTCAAATTTCATATCACCTACTACTACCGCTGAACAAGAACTGACCTTTGTACTTTGAACTAACTGACTGACTGTTGTACTTGAACTAACCGACTGACTGTTGTACTTTGAACTCACTTTTTGCATCTTGAGAAAGCTACCTGATAATGTTTGTTTGATGGCTATTATGACAGATTTAATAATAATGTGTGTGTTATCACCTATTGGGATGTCCATAGATAGGGAGGTGAATTCACCAATTTATGAGAGAATGGTATAAATTTTAATGACGTAATAACAATCATTAGGATAAACACAGACATCAATTTAGTTGGAGGGCTCACATCAAGTTGTAGTCTTTCAGATTTTGTTCAAGCACATGTTCCCTTACGGCTTCAAACAATCTCTTTACTTTTTCTGTATCTGTAGCTTGTGTAAAGTGAGAAAATATGCGCCTATTATCTGGATCTGGGTTTACAGACTGGAACATTCCTAGGATAAACTCCTTTGCAGATTCTGGGTCACCTTTTGGACCTACTTAGAATGAAGACCATTCAAGCAATATAAATAGCTACACTGAGCGAGTAATATACCTGGGAAGTAATCACCCAGATAAACTTCAGAGATTTTATCCATAAAGAGATCAGTCTTGTTGAGAAAAAGAACTATAGAAGACTCTTTAAACCATGGGTATGTGTTGATGAGCTCAAACAAAGCCAGACTCTCACACATACGATTTTGATTTTCATCTTCAACTAAAAACTGCATGATCATTCAACATCATAACCACTTGCAATTGAAACATATGCACTAACTGACCTGATCGTATTCATTAATGGCTGTTATGAAAATGATTACCTTCACATCATCAAAACAGTGAATCCATTTTCGTCTCCCTGACCTTAAACCTCCAACATCCACTACTCTGCAAGCAGTAAAGATATGATACTCAGCAATAATATCACCAGCACTTATATACCTGAATATAACATCTTTCTTCATTTGGAAATCATGCTGTATTATTCCAGTAGTGGGCACACGAACACGCAGTACATCATCAAAAGTTGGCACATAGTTTTGGTCATGGATTCTATCCAGAGCATCAAAGTAGCTGTGAATTTAGTTAAGTTTGAAAGCTCTATAGTAAATAGATAGATGACATACGTACTATTTAGCAGAGTCTGAAATCTGGAACACTCTCCTGCGCTTGAAACATGATTGGATTCCAGAGTCTTCCCACAGACTCTTAAGAGCACTATAATAACTTTCAGTGAGTTCTGTCACCTCTTCATGGTCTACCTCTGACAATGCCTTAGCATGGCTCTATAAAACACATCAGTAATGGCAAATGTCTTTAGCAGTATAAATGAAGATAAACACATGCACACACACACACACTAATAATCTTATTCCATATTGCAGCAATGCTACTTTAAGGCAGTCTTGCACTTGTTCTATATATTTAACAGGATTGTTTATCACAAGTACTACAAGTACATAAGGTATTTTAAGCATTGTTGGATGAGTAAAGCTTATATATTCTTCGGCTCCTTCTCCATGTAACAAGATTATTCAGATTACATCATTGTCAATTATACTATTGCTATGATGGAGGGCTAGGGTTAAATACAGTATATATAATAACAATTGACATGAATGATGTAATCTCTATGTAATCTCTACTGTTACATGGAGAAAGAGCCTATTCTTCTCTAGTAAATTCTTGTTTCTGCTACAGATGGTACCATTTAATTAAAGCTGGAGACTGGATTTATGTAGCTATAACTCTGTTTACTTATGGATGAAAGCCTGCAACATTGATTCACAGATTCAGGATCTACTTTAGCAGGTGAATTCACTCCAGCCAGGCCAGGATGTGGGTGTGGCCAGCAAAGTTTGTTTATAGGAGCTAGATGGGGGGAGGGGGGGGGAGGGAATTTTGATGTCCAACACAGATATTCAGTACCAAAATTGGTCAGGTTGACTGTTTGCTTCTATACCCTTAGCCCTAACCCAAACTCAACAGTTATGTCATTAGGTCACTATGCCACACCCATTCTTGACCACACCCAAAATATTGGTTGAGCCTTATTATGCTCTTTTATTAATAAGTGTCTCATTTGTTGTCTTACTTCATTATCATAACTACAAAAACATATTTTTAGCTTTCTCATGGCCTTGGTCAGTAGCTTCATGCAAAGTAATATGTGTCGATTAATAAACACTTTAAACTGTAAACGGTCAGATTCTGTATAGCCTTGACCATGAATAATCCTCATTTGTTTGACATGAGTGCTCTTGCCTGCTTCCTCTGTACCTAAAAATGAGTGGACATATTATTATTATTATTAAGCCAGTATTAATGACATCAATCCCTGTTTCTAGTCCACACCCTCCTCCTCCAGACCTGTCAACCCTCAATATTTGGTATTGAGACTCAATATTTTGGGCACAATCTCAATATCTCAATACCAACCTCCCTTTTCTCAATATTTTGAAACAATTACGTACCAATTTTTCCCCAATACTCTGACTCATTACTGTGGCATCACTTTGTATTATTATAGCTAGCTAGAGAAAGGAAGAAATTTCAGTATTCTAAATTAACAAAAGTTGAGCACATGGCCGTTTTCACCAAGCTAATTGTTTCTGGTCAGTAGCTTAAGTTCCTTTCCAGGAAGAATTGCTGACTCATGCTACTTGGTTAGATTTGAATGGACACTTGAAAAGAACTTTAACTCAGTTGACTCTGAGTATTTTGTGCACAAATTTCCAAAAATTTTGGGTAATATTGACATTGATAATTTGAGTGAAGAGTTTGTAAACTACCAAATGCTTTGTTCAAGTGATATACCTTCTAGTATAAAATGAGAGCTAATCTTCAGGCTGAAGACCCCCACAGAGTGGACTACCTTGAGGGGTATATTCTTCAGGAACCAGGGACAAGTCACAAAACATTTGGACAGTTATTCCATGTTGCAGAACTAATTTTTAAAACACCTAGCAGGAGTAGTATGCAACTTGAAGGAACAGTTTCATCATTGATCATTATTAAAACACGTATATTATTTCTAATGCATTACTTAGGAACCTATGTTAGAAAGAGCTAGGGGGGCTACAAGAGCTTATAATGAACAACACAAAGATAAACATTGCATCAACAAATCTCAATATTTTTTAGCCAATGTCTCAATATTTGTTCATTTTTGGGTTGAGAGGCCTGCCCCCCCCTCCACATATTGTTATCATTATTCACATTATTGTATTTTTAAGAGTATAAATTGACCTTTGACTCTACAAGCAGCTGCATGAAGTTGCAAATTAGTAGGGTTATCCAAATTATGCCAAATTTTTCCCCCATTATGCTTTTAGGCACATGATTTTTGGCCTATTATGCCCCTATTTATGCCACTTTATACTCATAAAAATATGATAAAAGTATCCACTAGCAAGTAGATAAGCCATTATTAGTAGTTCTAGAGATTATTGTATTATAGAACTAGAACTAGAAGCCATTTTATATAGGAGTCAGGATTCAGGCTAACTGTACTACAGCTGCTCACTGCTCACCCTATAGCCTAGTCAGCTGCTGCAGCAGTGATTAAGATCATGTATGTGCATGTGGTGGGATGTGTGTGGCATGTACTATAACTGCATTTGTCAGCAGCAGCTATAGGCTAGGCTGACCCAGTGCTGAGCTAGCTAGCATTTCAGAGGGACAGAGACACGTTAATTAGCTATAATAGCTACTCTGCCAGTGAATTTTACACAAACTCACCTAGAAGTAACAATTTAAATACTTTGGAGTCATCTTTCTTCCATTGCTCCAACTTGAGCTCTATAACTGGTTAGTAAGTTCCTGTGCCCTGGCCTCTCTATCGAAACACGAATACAGCGCCATATCCTATATAGCTAGCTACTGTTAGCTTATTGTAGGCCTGCACCATTATATAAACTATAGCTAGCTACGTAGACGGTTCACAAGCATCAGCAGAATGCATTGTTTTCGGTTGGACACTTCCTCCGACATAGTTGGCATGCATGGGCAGTTTTGTTCCGACACAGATAACGTACATTCCCCATTATAATAATGGACAGATAAGTTAATGAACTCCAGATAGCTACCAATTGTTTGTTTAAAGAACATGGCAGCATTTCCTGCTAAAATAATTATTATTAGCTAGCTAATAATAGACTTGTATTACGACAAAGTGCATGAGGGCATTGAGGGGGTGAGAAAGCTTTGATATGATGTTACTAATGTTCTCCTTGATGACATTGTAGAGATGTAGTGTACTGATGTTAGTAAAATCCCAGCTAGCAACATGGCAAGCTTTCATGCTCTTTCTGCTTGAATTGACCTTTCTATACTTTAACTGTACAGCCCCTGTGTGCGTTTCCACTTATTACAAGGAATACATTTGAGTAACTTATGGAATTCACCATTCATCTCTTGTTTTGATATGGTTTAGTAGATACATATAACATTCATTGGGACAGTTCAGTTGAGGGGGTCACATCAAGTTATAGTTTATTAAGTTTTGTTCAAGTACTTGTTCTCTCACAGCTTCAAACACATGTTTAATAAGTCCTGTGTCTGTAGTTTGTGTAAAGTGAGGAAATATTCGCCTATTATCTGGATCTGGGTTTACAGACAGGAACATTTCTAGAATGAACTCCTTTGCTGACTCTGTGTCATCTTTTGGTCCTACTCAGAATTAAAATAAATAAAGTAGATGTAATAATTGTTACTATTATTAGAAGGTGCTATTTTTAGCGATTTCTGTCTATCTTTTATTTATAGGGAATTAATTTTGGTGATTTTAATAGCAGGAAACAATAAATACGATTGTGAGAGTATAATATTGATGCCTGTATTATTATCATTATGATAATAATAAATAGAAAAATTGTTATCAGTTAATTAGCTGGTATAATTGCTAATTAAATTTTTAAAATAGCTTAATATATAGTGACAATAAGGTACCTGTGAACTCAGGGAAGAAATCACCCAGATGAACTTTAGAGATTTTATCCTCAAAGAGATCAGTCTTGTTGAGAAAAAGAACTATGACAGCCTCTTTAAACCAAGGGTACTTGATGATAAGCTCAAACAAGTCTAGACTCTCACGCAAGCAGTTTAGATTTTTATCTTCAACTGAAAACTGCACAATCAACAAATCTAACCACTTGCAGTTGTTAGAACATATGCACTAACTGACCTGATCATATTCATTAATGGCTGTTATGAAAATGACTGCCTTCACATCATCAAAACAGTGAATCCATTTTCGTCTCTCTGACCTTAGTCCTCCAACATCCACTATTCTGTATGTAGTAAAGATATACAGTATATGATACCCAGCAATAATATCACCAGTACTTATATTATACCTGAATATAACATCTTTCTTCATTTGGAAATCATGCTGTATTATTCCAGTAGTGGGCACACGAACACGCAGTACATCATCAATTGTTGGCACATAGTTTCGGTCATAGATTCTATCCAGAGCATCAAAGTAGCTGTGAATTTAGTTAAGTTTGAAAGCTCTAAAGTAAATAGATAGATGACATACTATTTAGCAGAGTCTGAAATCTGGAACTCTCTCCTGCGCTTGAAACATGATTGGATGCCAGAGTCTTCCCACAGACTCTTGAGAGCTCTATAATGGCTTTCAGTGAGTTCTGTCACCTCTTCATGGTTCACCTCTAACAATAACTTAGCATGACTCTATAAAACACATCAGTAATAGCAAATTATACGTTAGCAGTATAAAAGAAGCATGCACACATCATGGTAATAACCTACTAATATTTAATTAATTATTAATATTATTTAAGCAGTTAGTTAATTAAGCTAATCAATTAGACTACTGAAGGGAGATTAAATATTGAAATTTGAATTAGATGAGTCTGTACATGAACACATGTACACAGAACAACACATTGATTCATGATTAGTAAGTGCTCATTTTGTGCTCATTTTGTTGTCTTACTTCATTGCTGGAGCTAGAAAAACATATTTTTAGGTTTCTCATGGCCTCAGTCAGTAACTTCATGCCCAGGAGTATGTTACGATAGACAAATGCTTTAAATTGTGAAAGGTCAGATTCTGTATAACCAGCTCCATGGATAATCCTCATTTGTTTGATAAAAGTGCTCTTGCCTGCTTCCCCAGAACCTGAAAGGAGTTAATACAGCTAATATGTTGTCATTGTTGTTAAATTAACAACAGCATAACAACAACATAATGACAACAATATAACAACAACAACATAACAGCAACAACATAACAACAACAACATAACAACAATTATTATTATTATTATTATTATTATTATTATTACTACTACTACTACTACTACTACTACTACTACTACTACATTCTACTACATTCTACTACAGTACTATTTACTTACTTTCAATAAATAATAATAATTAATTTTATTGATTGATTAATAATAATTAATTAAGTTTCAAAGCAATAATGAACAGACCTGAATGGGACTAGCTTCCTAAAGAGGGATAGAAATAGCATGCTATTAGCTATGTCATGGATATAGGCAGCGTCTGCCTGAGTTGAGGTTTTACACAAACTCACCTAGAAGTAACAATTTAAATATTTTACTGCTGTCATTCTTCCATTGCTCCAACTTAAGCTCAATAGCCTTGTTTGTACGTATCTGCGCTCTGGCCTCTCCGTCGAAGCATGAATACAACGCCATGTCTATCGCTACAAATAAGACAGTCTCCCTGAAGACAGTTCTGAAACCAATCCGCTTTCACATCCCCGGACAAACATACATTCCATTGTATTAATTAATTTATTTTCCCGGCATGCCGTCACGACTCACGAGGCTGTAGAGGCGCCTCCCTATCGTCCGTCAGTTCCGAAACCTTTTCAGTTTCGTATTGTTCCTGCCAGGAGGTTGCCAAGGTCGCAGGTCAAGATGATGCCGGCGGATATCATGCATTATGCGCTGATCATGCTGAGTGCTGACGGTAAAAGAGCAATTGAAAAGTGCCCATCCAACTCAACTGGATGTATAGAGTCAGTGTGGGAGGGCTGTCTGGTTCTTGCTGCTTGCAATCAGCAAATTATGAATGACATCATGATGATTATTTATAATTAGCTATTCTGCACTTTGAATCTTGAATTCTTGTTTTGAAGTGACTATCCCGAGTGAGACAAAATTGCAAAACGTTAATAGTTATTAATAATATGAGGTATGTCTCATGTATCTAATCAACTTACTCACCAAAATAATATCAAGAAGCAGTCATCTTGTAGGCAGCTAGCTAATAATAATCACTAATAAATTATACAGACTGTGGCTGCAGAGTGACTTTCAAATATGGAAAGTCAAGTGCATTTTTAACTTTAGTCATATTAATTATAAAATAAATATACAGGAAAGTGGGAGAAGCATAGTTCTCCCTTGGGAAGAACATGTCCTCCTTCAATATTCTAGTGATGAGTATGTGCTTCCAGAGCATGATTTCACAGAGAAGAGTACATACTTCCAGAGAGGAGAGCGCAGAATTTCAAAGGTGTGTACATGATTTCAGAGAGAGAAGACACCAGTTTTAGAGAAGAGGTATATAGCTACATGAAATGATACCCTCACCTCAGAAGTCATGTACCTTCTCTGATCTCTCTCTCAAACAATTGAATACACTCTCCTATGCACTCTATATTATAATATATCCACCTCGTTACGTACACGTAGGTATGCGTTTTCCAGAAAAACGACCTTTACCAAATATAAAAGGGAGGGGTCGTTTTTGGCGGATAATTGTGAGGTAAGGTATAATTATCGATATAAACAATATGTACTTTTTATTATATAGTGAGTTTCATCCTTATTTGCAGGTATATGATATGATACACAGCTGATAGTTGTGAGACTAGATTATAGACAGTAGTGGATGTTGCCATCATGCTGACAAGACATTGAATTCTGAGAGTCCATTGAATCTTGAAACCCCTAAGGCTGGAACCTTGCCACATACCTCCTTCCACATGCATCCTGGCTATTTTGTAAAGTTAGATAGAAGATTTAACCACCATGGAGAAACTTCAGTCGGGTCAAATGATTGAATGGGATGATTTAGATAAGAAACGGTTCTACGTGATTGGTCCAGGTCTATTCATGTTCGTTAGAGGAACTATTTATCCTTTTAACCTCATCAAGACAAGACTTTTCATGCAGGAGCAAACTAGCATCTATTCAGGGATGATTGATGCTTTTTATAAAGTTGTCAAACGTGAAGGATTTCGTGGTTTATTTAAAGGATTTCCTTTCTCGACTTTAGGATTAATATCCGGTCAGATCTATCTCACCACTTATGAGATAGTCCGGGGATATTTCAGCTCTTACAGGTCGGAGGTTAAGGGTTTAATTGCTGGAGCATCGGCTACTCTTGTTGGGCAAACTATAACCGTTCCCATCGATGTAGTGACGCAGATATTGATGATGCAAGGTCAAGTGGTGAGTACAAAAGGTAGGCAAAAGACGAATGGCTATGTGGTGGTAAAAAACGTGGACTATATCATTCCTAAAAGAGAGACAATAAAACTTCGAGGATCTTTGAGCATATTAAAGGACATTCTCAAGAAGGAAGGCATTAGAGGTCTCTATAGAGGATATCACGTCAGTCTGCTCACATATGCACCTAGCTCAGGTCTGTGGTGGGCATTTTACGGAGGGTTTTACAAGAAGAGTAAAGAAATAAAACTACTTTCATCTGAAAAGATTCCAATACCGCTAGTGCAGGCAGTGTGTGGCATGAGCAGTGGTCTACTGGCAGCCATCTTAACCAACCCACTGGACGTGTTTAGAACCAGATACCAGGTAATAATAATGGTCATTGTGGTCATGTTTACTATTGTGTGTGTGTTCATGTGCAGCTTGAAGCCTCTCAGTATCGTACCCTCAGAAAAACGTTTCGTAATCTTTGGACAGAGGAAGGAATAGGTTTCGTGAAAAAGGGTTTGAGTGCACGAATTATGTCCACTGTACCAACTAGCGCCATACTCATTGCTAGCTATGAGTGGGTGAAGAAGATGAGCTTGAAGAAAGAGTAGTTTCTTTTCTTTTTTTTTTTATAAATTATTTATTTCTGTATAAATGGTTGAGAAGGTGTGAATGTCATAGCATTAATATTCAAGGAAGAAGAAGAAGATGAGAAAGAGTAGTTTCTTTTCTTTTTTTTTATAAATTATTTATTTCTGTATAAATGGTTGAGAAGGTGTGAATGTCATAGCATTAATATTCAAAGAAGAAGAAGAAGATGTGGGTACTGTGGGTACAGTGGGTACAAACTCATTGGCATGGATATTTAGTGACGTCCTAGGGTGAACAAGTTCCTCCATGTTGAACTCCTCTGACGTTACTGACCCAGCACTTGACTCACTAGTTAGGACATCATCATCCTGTAGAATATCCGTACTTGCCTTGGAGCAAGTAAAGTCCAGGTCCTGACGAGGATTGAGTAAACTGTTGTACTTCTCTCTAGCCATATCTACTAATTCCATTAACTTCTTATAATGGATCTGTAAGAAAAGAGAGTGCTATATTAAGGGAAGAGGTAAGTAAACTGAAGGACAGACCTCAGCTCCATCATAATAGAAGATGCCAACGGATCCAACATTGTACTTTTTCTTAAGGATGGAAGCTAATCTGTGTCGACTCAAGGCAAATACAGTTGAGACATCTTGTTCGTCACAAAGCTGTAAGATTTGCTGTACCATGTCATTGATACCTCCTGCATCAGATTAAGAAAAGACCAATTATTAGATTACCTGTTCTCAGACAAAGTTAATTTTTTGTTTCTCATCACTCACATGTAGAGTGGAACCCCTTCTATTCCAACACCCTGAAATGAGGACACCTCTGCATACAGTGGAACTCCTCTATTCCAACTCCCTGAAATGAGGACATCTCTGTATACAGTGGAGCTCCTCTATTCCAATTCCCTGAAATGAGGACATCTCTGTATACAGTGGAGCTCCTCTATTCCAACTCCCTGAAATGAGGACACCTCTGTATACAGTGGAACTCCTTCTATTCCAACACCCTGAAATGAGGACACATCTGTATACAGTGGAACTCCTCTATTCCAACTCCCTGAAATGAGGACATCTCTGTATACAGTGAAACCTCTCTATTCCAACCACCTGAAATAAACACCTCTATATTAAGGACAAGAATATGTCCCAATTTTAGCTTATGTATCAATATTACATACCCTGAAATTAGCCAATCAGATTTGTCCTGGGCTAGACATACAGTGAGGTGAACTACTCTTTACCTTCTGACTCAATCTTCTCCAAATCTGGAGGAAGAATGACACACTTGATTCTTCTCGATCTAACATGTTTGAATACTTCCTTTAAGCCGCAAACATACCTCCTCTTTACCTTCGCCTGAAAAGAAGATAACAAAACATACCAAGCAACAGAATGATTCTTACTTTGATGGGATCTTTAAAATATTGCCGGTCCTGGAAACGTACGAGATCAGATAAGAGTTTCTCTGCACATTCATTGATATCCTCAGTAATGACATGATTACAATACCTGGAATAAGCAGGATAATATAATAATTATTAGAACTCTTCTTGATCGTGTGTATCTTGCTTACTCTCTGAATTTTCTGCTGTGGATCCCTGATGTAGGTTTGGGTACACTGGCTGTTAGTGTTGGTTGGTATGATCCATTTGCCAATTCAAAGTCTTTCAGTAAACAAGTCACTTCAGATTCAGCCTGTGCCGATGCACTCTGTTGCTCCCTGGCCATTTTACGTTCGTTCTTCTCTCTGATGATCACCTAAAACCATGTCACTTGTCAGCTCATGTGTTATTAGATGTCACTGAGCTTACCTTACGAAGAGGGCTGGGTTTTTTTCTTTTAGGGACTTCCCTTTCTTTTCCTCTCCTCTTTGTCGGAGCACTAGAGTCCAAAGGATTGCCACTGTTTGCATGCACTTCTTCATCCATTGCATCTTTAGCTGATTTTTTGAGTGGCTTCAACCCCCCATAACTTGCCGTAACAACTTTCTTGGATCGATTCTTCTAAAGATGCATCATTTCACCCCTTTTCTAGCATATAATTTTATAGGATACTTACTTCCATCACTTCCATCACTTCCATAGCCTGAAAAAAGGCTGCAAGTTCCAAAGTTGGTTCTGGTCTTTCTACATCAGCTTTGGCTTTCTTTTTCTTTTGTTTCTTCTTCTTGCCACTGTCTTCAGCACTAAGTCTTTCTACTATAACAGGTTCTTCCTGCACAGGCTTTGATTACACCAACAAACTCTGTTTCCCTTTGACTAACCTTAATGAAAGCTGGCTTCTTCACTATAGTACTCCAGGCATTGAGCTGTGGTGTCACACTACCTCCTGCTCCCATGACAGGCCAGTCCTTGTTATCTGAGAGATCGATAAACTCGTCTCTGTCATTTACTGCACTTGCTGGGAGATCATTTACTGTTGGTAAATACAAAATGCCTCCAACTTTTCCCCTCACATGGTGATCACCCATTTCTGGTTTAGTGGGGGGACCTCTCCTGTATGATGATAAGTGGATAGGTGCTCCGACCAAACTTGAGTGTGCATAATCATGCATATTGCGATGACTGTCTTTGTACAAGCTTTCATCTAACATTTGTGTTTCAATCTCCTAATGGAGGCAATCAAGTGAAAAGGTACTCAATAAAGAATCTTTTCCGGTGAATACCTTTTCGTCTCTCTGTAGAATTCTAAATCTCCTTCTAACTGGGTCAGATTTACCCTGCACAACTTCCCAGTCGGGCCAGTCGTCTTTCTCATCCGCAGACATGGCGTGGCGTGGTGTGGATGTCTGAATTAGGTACGGTGTCGTCATAGTCAAATCGTCTCAATGACTAAGAGTGTAAATTAACCTCTGAAATAAGGACAACCTCCCCCTACAAGAAGAAAGAGTAGACCTGATTTCAATGTGCCATTTATTCAGAGGTTCCACTGTAGTCCAACAGTGCAGTGATAAGAACAAAAAATGAAAATAAAAGAAGGAAAAAGATGTTGATGTTGTGTCTAAACTGAAGACTAACCAGTCATGACATGAATGGAATCTGTATATAACCAGACACTTGTTTCTGCTTACACAACTAACACATTATTATGAACATGTGAAAAGTTACAAAATCATATCATATTTCAAACTTCTATTTATTAGTTTCCATGAACTTCTTCATGAACTCAATAAGCACTTGGATATTTTCCACTGTAATTGCATTATACATCGATATTCTCAGACCTCCGACAGACCTGTGACCTTTGACTTGCAGTATTTTCTCTTTCTCTGCCTCCTTGATAAATTTTGCTTCCATATCAGTATCAAATGTTACTCCATTACACACTCTGAATGGAACGTTGACTCTTGAACGAACGCCGTTGACAACTGGCATGTAATAGAAACCCTGTGAACCCTGGATAAAATCCATCAGCATCTTGGACTTTGTAGCAGAGAGAGCTGCCATAGCTGCAAAATGGACAATAACAACAGACAAACAACACAATAATAACAACAAAGCAAAGCATCACATCTGGATCTGTCATACCTTCTACACCTCCTTTATTACGGATCCATTTCAGAACACGGTTTAGTATGTATACACCCCATACGTTAGGTGTATTGTACAAGGAATTGGCTTTTGCTTGCACAGTGTAGTCAATGATAGTGGGGCATTCCTTCCTGGGCTGACCAAGGAGATTTTTGCGCACTGCGTAAAGTGTGTGTATGTGTACATGATAATTTTCCTAGTGGCTGAGAGAAATATGATGCATACCTATTATCACAGCAAGCCCGGCACAACCAACATTCTTGTGCACACCAGCGTAGATAAGTCCAAATTTAGAGACGTTGATTGGACGAGTGATGAAATTGGAGGACATGTCACAAACCAGAGGGACATCACCTACCTCAGGAATGTTGGGAAACTCCACTCCTGTGTATATCAACATTCAAACACAGTATATTCCTGATACTACACTATACCTCATGCTTCATTAATGGTGAGCATATTTGAAAAAGATCATCACAGACAAAAAGCCATTATGAATGGAACATGTACATAATAATACATAACAGGTCAAAGTAAGGCAGTCGATTGGCAAAGGTGTTTTGATAGACTAAGTAGTATGCTAGCAGGGAATAACAGTTTAGTAATGGAATATAAAGTGCTGCAGTATGCTCTCCATTGTACCTGTAACTAACCATGAATCGTTTCATTGTCAGTGTAATAGACATACACTGCATCGGGTGAGAGATTCCATTCAGATTTGGGAGGTATGGAGGTGAAGGTATCCTTCTTGGGAAGAGCATAGTTAACTGTGACGTACTTCTCTGCTTCCTTAGCTGCTTTATTAGACCAGTAACCAGTAACCAGATAGTCTACAACATCATCTTTCCCTGAAGTCAAATTCAGAGGAATAGCAGCAAATTGCCCTGAGCCACCTCCCTGAAGAAGGAGCACCTCATGGCTATCTGGTACTTGGCTACAGGAAGAAGGTGAATGAAGAGGAGTTAACTGTAAAGCAGTCAACTTACAGAATAGATTTGACAAGACTGATGGTTTCGTAATTCAATTCAGAATATTCTGATGACCGATGGCTCAATTCTGTAAATATTAACAATTATTATAACACTACAGCTTGAATAACTGCGAGATCAATTCTGATAATTCACACAATAATTATTCTAACACAATAGTTGGAATGCCTACCCATAACTCCAACACCCATGCCATTGTAGTTGAGAGTTCCCTCCCGGGCCTCCAGCAGAACCTATGTCAAAAGACCAGAATTACGGATGCAGTTCAATTAATGATGGATCGCCCGCCATCACCTCTACGGGGAGTGCTGCTGGACCCGCACAAAAATTTATAACACCCTCCCTCTCACATCTGGCCATTCTTCAATCAGTCTCGCCTGCAAGCTTTTATAAGACCACGTTGCATCTTGGCCCCGTTTATTACCCCTCCCTCTTTAAACTCTTCACCTTATGCAGTCATGGATGAGCTGATTACCAGGCAACAAGAGGGAAAAAGCCAGAGTTATTAGTTTAAATGTCACCTTTATGTAACATCTGGTTCCCATCCAGGTTACCAACTAGTACTTGCATGGTGTATCTAATGGTGTAGTCAGACATCAAGATGATGTGATGCAGTAAATACTGTATTTACTGTTACTAGATTCCAGTAAATTATGCTGGGCATAATTGGAGCATAATAGGGAGCCTCAACCATTATGGTTGGGAATTGATCATGATTGACTAGTACATGGCCTAAGCGTATGTTGTAGCTAGTTAGCTGAATTAATCCTAATGGAGTTTTCCTGCTCTAGTACTTCTAACCCTGAGATTGAGAGTAGTAGCGGCAGTGAATCATAGAGCGAGAGCTCTTTAGTTCAACAGGAAAATAGGACTGCTTCGTTGCTAAGTAGATTAAGAGCCCCTACCAAGTCTGATTTGTGTCGAAAGAGGAAGATACTGACTCAATTTGTTCTAAAAAAAGGCATAATGCGTAGAATTCAGAGCATAATAGGGTTAAATTTTGAGCAATGCTCAAAAGCATAATAGGCAAAAAATTGAGCATAATTGAACATAATTACCTAACTGTTACTGTATTGTGTGTCACACCACCGCCATAAGAGTTTTAAATCACAGTTTTAGTTGTATACTGTATAAGTGTAACTGTTTTTATTATAGCATTACAATTATTATTATTGTATTGTGATTATGTATGTATACAACATGCCATATGCAGTGAGGAAATAGTCCAGAAGCTTTAGGATAAATTGAAGTGTCCTGATTGAAGTGTCCTGATTGAAGTGTCCTGATTGAAGTGTCCTGATTGAAGTGTCCTGATTACTGTGGTGGCCTAACTTAATAATACTACTATATAGACGTGTCATGATTGATGTTCAGTGGTTTCCAGAAAAATATGGTTCTAACTCTTCATGGTTGTATATGAATAGCTATACCTTTCTCAGCTGGCTACAGATACTCCTTATGGTTGGTATATAGCTAGGCCTGAGTACAATAAGCAGCATATTCTTTTGGCATAATAGGCTCCATTTGGGTACGATCTTAAATGAAGCCAATAGGGTAATAATGTTATAATATGTTTGGTATTCAGTAAGAGAAGTGACCGACAATTGTACAGGTCTAAGGAAGTCAGTTTCGTAAGAGATCTCTGCATGCAGCAAAATATGTCACTAACAATGAACTCACACGTGACAGTGGTTTTACCAGTGTGGTTTCAAGTCTCTAAATCAGTAATCTTGTTTCCAGCCAAACCATAATGTAATATTTCACATTGCAGTATTGCATACAATAACAATTTGTTTACATTACTGTATGTATTACAATTATTACACATACACACCACCTCCTCTTCCCAGTCCTTGTTGTCTGAGAGATCTATAAACTTGTCTGTCATTTACTGCACTTGCTGGGAGATCATTGACTGTTGGTAAATACAAAATGCCTCCAACTTTTTCCCTCGCGTGGTGATCACCCTGTCCATTTCTAGTTTAGTGGGAAGACCTCTCCTGTACGATGATAGGTGCTCCGACCAAACTTGAGTGTGGATAATCATGCATTATTGCAATGACTGTCTTTGCACAAGCGTGGCGTGGATGGTCTGAATTAGGTACGGTGTCGTCATAATCAAATAGTCTCAATGGCTAAGTGTAAATTAACCTCTGAAATAAGGACAACCTCCCCCTACAAGAAGAAAGAGTAGACCTGATTTCAATGTGCCATTTATTCAGAGGTTCCACTGTAGTCCAACAATGCAGTGATAAGAACAAAAAATGAAAATAAAAGAAGGAAAAAGATGTTGATGTTGTGTCTAAACTGAAGACTAACCAGTCATGACATGAATGGAATCTGTATATAACCAGACTTCCTGGTTACACAACTAACACATTATTATGAACATGTGAAAAGTAAATCATATCCTATTTCAAACTTCTATTTTATTAGTTTCCATGAACTTC
The DNA here is from genome assembly GCA_964016965.1 of Diacarnus erythraeanus. Lineage (NCBI taxonomy): Eukaryota > Metazoa > Porifera > Demospongiae > Poecilosclerida > Podospongiidae > Diacarnus > Diacarnus erythraeanus. Next base: position 8,004,952 of record OZ024670.1, on the reverse strand, counting down.
TTCATGAACTCAATAAGAACTTGGATATTTTCCACTGTAATTGCATTATACATCGATATTCTCAGACCTCCGACAGACCTGTGACCTTTGACTTGCAGTATCTTCTCTTTCTCTGCCTCCTTGATAAATTTTGCTTCCATATCAGCATCAAATGTTACTCCATTACACACTCTGAATGGAACGTTGACTCTTGAACGAACGCCGTTGACAACTGGCATGTAATAGAAACCCTGTGAACCCTGGATAAAATCCATCAGCATCTTGGACTTTGTAGCAGAAAGAGCTGCCATAGCTGCAAAATGAACAATAGCAGACAAACAAACAAACAACACAATAATAACAATAAAGCAAAGCATCACATCTGGATCTGTCATACCTTCTACACCTCCTTTATTACGGATCCATTTCAGAACACGGTTTAGTATGTATACAGCCCACACGTTAGGCGTATTGTACAAGGAATTGGCTTTTGTTTGCACAGTGTAGTCAATGATAGTGGGGCATTCCTTCCTGGGCTGACCAAGGAGATTTTTACGAACTGCGTAAAGTGTGTGTGTGTGCGTGTGTGTACATGATAATTTTCCTAGTGACTAAGAGAAATATGATGCATACCAATTACCACAGCAAGCCCGGCACAACCAACATTCTTCTGCACACCAGCGTAGATAAGCCCAAATTTAGAGATGTTGATTGGACGAGTGATGAAATTGGAGGACATGTCACAAACCAGAGGGACGTCACCCACCTCAGGAACGTTGGGAAACTCCACTCCTGCGCATATCAACATTCAAACACAGTATATTCCTGATACTAACTACGCTATACCTTACACTTCATTAATGGTGAGCATATTTGGAAAAGATCATCACAGACAAAAAGCCATTATGAATGGAACATGTACATAATAATACATAACAGGTCAAAAATAAGGGGCAAAGGTGGTTTGGATAGACTAAGTAGCACAATGCTAACAGGGAACAACAGTTTGGTAATGGATTATAAAGTGTTGCAGTATGCTACCTGTAACTAACCATGAACTGTTTCATTGTCAGTGTAATAGACATACACTGCATTCGGTGAGAGATTCCATTCAGATTTGGGAGGGATGGAGGTGAAGGTATCTTTCTTGGGGACAACATAGTTAACTGTGACGTACTTCTCTGCTTCCTTAGCTGCTTTATTAGACCAGGTACCAGTAACCAGATAGTCTACAACATCATCTTTCCCTGAAGTCAAATTCAGAGGAATAGCAGCAAATTGCCCTGTGCCACCTCCCTGAAGAAGGAGCACCTCATGACTATCTGGTACTTGGCTACAGGAAGAAGGTGAATGAAGAGGAGTTAACTGTAAAGCAGTCAACTTACAGAATAGATTTGACAAGACTGATGGTTTCGTCATTCAATTCAGAATATTCTGATGACCGATGGCTCAATTCTGTAAATATTAACAATTATTATAACACTACAGCTTGGAATAACTGCGAGATCAATTCTGATAATTCACACAATAACAATTATTCTAACACAATAGTTGGAATGCCTACCCATAACTCCAATACCCATGCCATTGTAGTTGAGAGTTCCCTCCCGGGCCTCCAGCAGTACCTATGTCAAAGACTATAATTACAGATGCAGCTAAATGATGGATCGCCATCACCTCTATTGGGAGAGCTGCTGGACCCGCAGCAAAATTTATAACGCCTTCCCTGCCACGCCCGGCCATTCTTCGATCAGTCTTAGCTGCACACTACCGCCAGCATGCAAGCTTGCGTCTTTTATAAGACCGCGTTGCATCTTGGCCACGCCCAAGACCCCTCCCTCTTTAAATTTTGAATACTCTCATCTACCTTATGCAGTCATGGATGAGCTGATTACCAGGCAAATTAGAGGGAAAAAGCCAGAAGAAGTGAGTTATTAGTTTAAATGTCACCTTTATGTAAACATCTGGTTCTCTTCTAGGTTACTAAACTTGTCCTTGATAATGCCAGATGTAATGCTGTGGCTGGTTTGACAACAGAATTCTCTTCTTTACACCATCTTTCCATTGTTAATGCAGGACTTGTATCATTAGATTCCTTTCCACCTCTTCCTAGTCTCAAAGAGGTAATATAAGGTTTTTATTTATTACTGGAATATCTGTAGTCTTAAAGAGGTAATTTATGAAATATCTGTATCCAATTGTGTTATCATACAGCTCCAATTGGATGACAACAAGCTAAGTGGAGGGTTGAAACTTTTGGAGGGCTGTACAGCTCTCAGTCGGCTTGGTTTGGCTGGAAACAAGATTAGTGATTTAGAAGACTTGAAACCACTGGTAAAACCACTGTCACGTGTGAGTTCATTGTCAGTGATATATTTTGCTATATGCAGAGATCTCTTACAAAGCTGACTTCCTTAGACCTGTTCAATTGTCCGGTCACTTCTCTGACTGAATACCGTTCCCAAGTATTTCAATTACTACCATCACTGAAGTCTCTGGATGGTCTAAATGAAAAAGGGGAAGAAGTAGATAGTGAAGGAGAAGAAGAAGACGAGGAGGAGGTGGATGAAGAGGAGGAAGAGGAGGAGGAGGAGGAAGATGAGGAAGAAGATGGTCCAGGCTTAGATTATCTCCTTAATAGTGAACTCAGATCAGTAAGAAAAACTTCTATAATGATAACATGGCATAGGGAAAAGGGAAACACTATTTTCAAGATCCACCTCCCACCCACTACCCACTTAGTACTAATCATGCTAGAGCAATTTAATTTTTAGTTCTTATTTCCCTAAACTATCTAACGTAAATGCATAACCATTGTGGTCTCCATGTCGTACAGGAAGACATCTGCTTGAGGAGGTGGATTATTACATCAATTCTTGATTAGAAACAGCTTTCTAATTAAAAAGTTGTTAAATCAATACCAGCCAGAGAGTTTTAGAATGATCTTCTAAATAAAACACATCAAAAGATAGAATTTCCCCTCCCAAAAATGTATACCTTATTCCTAGTGAGACCTTCCTAATTTATACAGTTACAGTATGTTCTATGTACATGTTATTGCCATGATGACTGACAGGATCATGCATTCACATCCTAGACGATAACATTATCTTTACTAACATTACCCCATTTATGGTTCTCGTGTCCAATAGGACAGTGAAGAAGGGGACTATGACCCAGACCAAGATGTTCCAGATTCTAAAGACGAAGAAGAAAGTTCAGACGAAGACGATACAGGAGCTGGCCCTAGCTCGTCCAAAAAACCAAAACTGGAAGAAACCAAAGATGTCCAATCTTCAGACACTGACTAAACCTTTATTGTCTTTATAGGTCCTTTCTATACATGCGTAGATAGCTCTCACACATTTCAAAGTTTCATGACATGTATGCAGAGAAAATTAATAAATATTATTAATAATTATGGGAAACTATAAGAATATATTGTAATAATAATATTATTATATAAAATATACTGTACTGACGGGGAGTGTGTCACTAAAGAAGTATTAAGAGTTTAATCAGACAATTATAATAATCTATTTTAATGCCTACGCTAAAACACCAGACATCGAATGAGCACAATCAATGGACAAAACACAGACATCAATTCAGTTGGAGGGCTCACATCAAATTGTAGTCTTTCAGATTTTGTTCGAGCACATGTTCCCTTACGGCTTCAAACACTCTCTTTATGTTCTCTGTGTCTGTAGCTTGTGTAAAGTGAGGAAATATTCGCCTATTATCTGGATCTGGGTTTACAGACTGGAACATTCCTAGGATGAACTCCTTTGCAGTTTCTGGGTCACCTTTTGGACCTGTAATATACAAGAAACCCTCAAAGAGTAGAACCTATCTATGAAGTCTCCTGATTAGAGGGGTGACAGGAGGTGAAATTCTATTAATGTGTACATACACAATCTGTTATTTGGAACATATCTTAATACAGAGGTATACTCAGTTAAGGGGGTGGAATAGCGAGGTTCCACCACAAAAAGAGGTGTTTTCATTTCAGGGAGTTGGAATAGAGGGGTTCAATTTATACAGATGTGTCCTCATTTTAGGGGTTAGAATAGAGAGGTTCCACTGTATACAGAGGTGTCCTCATTTCAGGGTGTTGGAATAGAGGGATTCCACTGTATACTAAGGTGTCCTCATTCAGGGGGTTGGAATAGAGGGAGGTTATAGAATAATAGATACCATTGAAAGCTGAGAAGTAGTCGCCAAGATAAGATTTTGCGATCTTATCAGCAAAGAGGTCAGTCTTGTTGAGAAAGAGAACTATAGAAGACTCTCTGAACCATGGGTATGTGTTGATGAGCTCAAACAAAGCCAGACTCTCACACATACGATTTTGATTTTCATCTTCAAATAAAACCTGCCGGAATCAAGCAATATTATCGTCACTAGGGAGATGATAGAATATATCTCATATCCACTACTTTACCTGATCGTATTCATTAATGGCCGTCAAGAAAATGATTGCCTTCACATCATCAAAACAGTGAATCCATTTTCGTCGCTCTGACCTTTGTCCTCCAACATCCAACATTCTGTAAGGAGAGGGGGAGGGAGGGAGGGAGGAGGGAGGGAGGGAGAGAGAGAGGGAGAGAGAGAGAGAGTATATCACTAAGTACTATAAACAGTCGTATAATATACCTAAACACAACATCTTTCTTCATCTGGAAATTGTATTCCACTATTCCAGTAGTGGGCACACGAACACGAAGTACATCATCAATTGTTGGCACGTAGTTTTGGTTATGGATTCGATCCAGAGCATCAAAGTAGCTGTGAATTTAGTTAAGTTTGAAAGCTCTAAAGTAAATAGAAATAGATAGATGACATTACTATTTAGCAGAGTCTGAAATCTGGAACTCTCTCCTGCGTTCGTAACATGATTGGATGCCAGTGTCATCCCACAGACTCTTAAGAGCTCTATAATGACTTTCAATGAGTTCTGTCACCTCTTCATGGTCTACCTCTGACAGTAACTTAGCATGACTCTATAAAACACATCAGTAATTGTACATGTTAACTGTTTACCATCTACTTAAAGGTGGAGTAATTTATACAAATTATGCAGAGGATAATCTGTTGCTAAGGTGTTTTTGAACATCTTCCAGAGTTAACTGTGAACTGGCTAACTCAACAACACGCCATTAGCTTAGATACTTGCTTCATCAGCAGAGATGATTAACTGACTAACTCAACAACATGCCATTAACTATATACTTCATCAACAGAGATGTGTTAACTATTAACTGACTGACCCCAACATACTATAAATTATATACTTATCTCATCAAAAGAGAGGAGTTAGCTGATTAACCCAACAACTTGATACTAGTTAGACACTTACCTCATCTGACAGAGATGAGTCAACTGTTAACTGACTGACCCAACAACATGCCAGAGTCACTGACCCAACAACATGCCATAAATTATACAAGATAGATGCTCACCTCATTGCCAGAGATTGAATAACTAATCTTTAGGTTTGTCATAGCCTCAGTCAATAGCTTCATGCCCAGAAATATGTTACGATAGACTTGTACTCTAAACTGTAAACGGTCAGAATCTGTATAGCCAGCTCCATGGATGATCCTCATTTGTTTGATGAAAGTGCTCTTGCCTGCTTCTCCAGTACCTGGAAGAATTGAACAGTTGAGTGTGAAGATAAGGTAAGGGTAAAGAGCCACACCCTAAAATGATAAACTAGGTGAGAGGGGGGAGATAACGACTAGGTTTACACAACTGATCAAACATAAACTCACCTAGAAGTAACAATTTAAACTCTTTGCTGTTATCCTTCTTCCACTGGTCCAAATCCCGTTCTATGGCTCTGTTTATACGCAGTTGTGCCTTCGCCTCTTCGTCGAGGAAACACGCACACAAAGCCATCGCCCTAGGTCACTCCTCTTATATATAGCTAGCTATGAAACTCCACGAGCCCGATCAACGGCGATCTACCACCAGAACTACCCCCTCAGATGTCTCACAACTTCTTCCAATATTATGGGTAGGGGAGCGCTTTACACATCAGCTTTGACAATCTAGAGCCTCCTTTGATGATGCCCTTTTTTACTACTTGGAATGCGACGCCTAAGAAGTCTGGTATGTGTATATTAATATCATTATAATACTGTACTATACAGCATATTAATATATTTTTATTACATTCATGTGAGAGCGGTAACCACACACACACACACACACACACACACACACACACACAGACCGTGCAAGTCATGCGCACACAGATCCGTGCCAAAATCTGCGCAGTGTGAATTGATGGTGGGGGGTGGGGTCTGCATGGAGTGGAGGGCAGGGACATAGTGTAGGTACATTGGGGCTGGAGGGAGGTAGTGCAGGTAGGGATTGGGCCTGTGTATGGAGTGAAAGAGGTTCTACATGAAGTGGGGGAGTGTTGCCAATAAATACCATTTAGTGGGTGGAACCTGGGTGTGGTTCTTTAGCATAAGATATAGTTGAGCACATTGTGATGTTAGCAGGAGTTGTTTTCCATGAACTTAACTCACTTATTGGTTTAAATGGTATGAATTATAGTTGCACTGAGGGGTGCTCAAATACAAAGGAATGAGCAGGAAGTACAGCAGTAGTATTCTACAGGAAGAATAGAGCCTCTGGTCCATGAAAGTCGGTTCATGAAAAGCTTCAGGATGATTTATTGGCAAGAGTCAAGCTTCTCCAAAATAAAGAGCTGTACTGTAGTGTGTTGAGACATGCTAGCCTTTTGATGGAATTTGTGTAAATACTTTCTAATACTATCTCTTATCAGCTATAAAATAGTTAGTTGTGGCCAACTCTCTTAAAAAAGATTAAAGAGATTTTTGGTTTCAGAGATCCCTATCAGTCCACATTGGGTATGCATTATTAATTGTCTCCCAATGTGTGGGAATGCCCATTATGTAAGGACATCATCTGGCTCATGGTTACAGGGTACAAACAGATAAGGGTGAGGTATTGTGCACCTTGGAAGGTGGCATGATGAGATGTCTGTTTACTGTTAGCTGTTGTCAGTAGCATGTATCAGCACCCCACTCACTTTGGTGCATAGATGGAAATCACAAGCTGATCAGATATATGGTAGTTCATGGCTGCATAGAGGTATAGTTATAGTTACATGCACAACAACAATTGTGTTAAAGGCTTTTGCTACAGCAATGGGCTAGCTTGTCTTTCCTAGCCAAGTCCATGGATAAGGAGATAAAAAATATCAATGTGGCGCATCGAGAGGTCCTGCAGATAGAGGTGCACAAGTTGACTTTTGCTTTAAAAATGACCATATCTTCCTGTGCTATACGCACAAACGTACACGCCCTCCAGTTCTTGGCACGTGTAAAATAATGGGCGTGCCGGAAGGCGCGGCCCTAAGGGGTGGGGCTGGTTTGGGTGGGGCGCACCAATCTTGATGTGACATAAAAATAATAGTTAATCAGGTTTCGTATTGGCATTGCAATAAATCAAACTTATAGCGGCGGTTAGCTGTTAAAACTATATAGTTACACTGCAACCTGAGGGAAGAGTATCTTGGGTTTCAAATTCCAGGTAGAAGTCTGGCTTAGCTGGAGCGTCTTGGACGATTTAGCTAGCTAGCTACAGTTGTGCTTGAGCGTAGTTAGCTGGCTCTATAGCTATCCAGCCTTAGACAAGATGTCGTGTTTATTGTCCGAAGAGGCTCGGACGCAAAATCGTATCAATAAAGAGATAGAGAGGCAGTTGACGAGAGATAAGAAAGAGGCTAACAAAGAAATCAAGCTGCTACTTTTAGGTAAGTTTAATAGTCAGTAACCATTGGGTGTACTAAGGCAGGTCGCGCACATTCAGTGGTTAGCTAAGTACAATAATTATTGCTGGTTATAGCTAGTGCATCATCTGTTCGCGCGGTTATCTGTGATCGATATACTGTATTGACTGCTCACTAATTAGAAATATTTTTAGCTGTACAACCAAGTGATATATAGCTATGATAGAAATGCTATTATTATCTTTATAGTGCTGACTGTATTAAAGTAATTTATCCCTGTTTACTTTAGTGATTTTGCCATAACACTAATGCTTTCACCATAAAAGCACTACTCTAAGTGATTAAGCATTTGCCATTGCATATGTATACATTAATCTATGTTTTACCTTAGTGTAAAAACATGAAGGTGGTTATGATTTGTATTATTACGCATGATCAGTGGTTAATTGTGCCTGTTGACGTGACATGAAAGTTGCTCTCTAAGTCGCTGTGCATGTCCATTAATTTGCTCTTTAGTCCGTGCATATCATTAAATTGCTTTGTTATTGCTACCTTCTCACATGTAAATAGGAACCGGAGAATCCGGGAAAAGCACCTTCATCAAGCAGATGAGAATTATTCATGGCGGGGGCTACTCGAATAGTGACCGGCTCAAGTTTGTGGTGCTGATACATAGAAACATCTACATTGCCATGAGGCAGTTGCTGGAAGCCATGAATGACTTGGATATCAAGTATAAGTCTGAGTTACCAGAAGGAACTAAAGAGACTTTATTGTCAATTAACCCTGATGTAGCTCAGGAAATAACACCTGAGCTGAAAGTGATGATAGCCAGTGTTTGGAAAGATGGTGGAATTCAGACGTGTTTCTCACGTCGTAGAGAATTTCAGATATCTGATTCTGCCAAATAGTGAGTTTAGTAAATGCAATGTTTGAATATACTATCTACTCCTGATTATAGCTATCTTGATGACTTGGATCGGATAACGTCTGAAGGATATTTGCCCACTCAGCAAGATGTCTTGAGAGTGCGTGTGCCTACTACTGGTATTAATGAATATCCTTTCACCATCAACAAAGTAGTCTTCAAGTAAATCCTTTTCATGAGAGAAGAATATGTTATTTTAATACCTAATATCATGTTATGCTCACAGAATGGTGGATGTTGGAGGCCAGAGGTCAGAACGGAGAAAGTGGATTCATTGTTTTGAAAATGTCACGTCTGTAATGTTTTTGGTGGCTCTGTCAGAGTATGACCAATCATTACATGAGACATCTGAGGTTTATATTATTATTATTATTATTATTATTATTATTATTATTATTATTATTATTATTATTATTATTATTATTATTATTATTAGTGTTATCATTAAATTATCATTATCTCTGTTAGACAATTAACCGGATGCAAGAAAGCTTAGCTCTATTTTTGAATATTGTACGCTATCCTTGGTTTTCAAAATCATCTGTTATTCTTTTTCTCAACAAAAAAGACCTTCTTGAGGAGAAAATAATGACTTCACACCTTGCTGACTTCTTTCCAGAATACACTGGTTAGTTACAATACTTATTATTGCAATAGAAAATTATTAATGATTATAATAATAAATCTTTAGGTCCAAAGTGTGACTACATGCAGGCCCGAGAATTTATTGCAAAAATGTTCATAAACTCCTATCCAGAGCGAAGTACTGATATCTATCCACACTTTACATGTGCTACAGACACAGAGAACATAAAATTTGTGTTTGACGTAGTGAAGAATCATATTCTACAGCAGCACATAGTAGAAGTCATTCCAGGATTGTGAATCTAGTTGTAAAACTATACTACAGAGATGGCTTATGGGTTACTAGATCTTTCAAACTGTGCGTTGTATAATAATAGACTGTGTTATAGCCCGACCTTCCATTGTACATCTTCAATATAAGTTTTATCATTGGTAGCTGCACACTGTTGTTTTGCACTAACATGTAGCAATACATTTTACTATGAATTAAAATAATGTCAAGTTGTGGTGATTTCTTCAAGTATTGTTGTTGTAGCAGTTGTTTTCTTAGCCAAAAACTGCTCAATTTCTTCTAAATCGTTACTTCCAGTTAGTTCCATTCCACAATTTCCTAATTCCAGGGGGCATAAGACTATACTTAACACAATATTATGCATAGCTTACTACTGGGCGTATTATGATTGAGTGTCAACCTCAGTAGACCGGGTCCAAATTCTAAATATCTTTCTTGAATTCTCAAAGCTTTGAGTAAAGCATGGATGCCAGCTGGTCCTATTTGATTATCTGTGATATGTAATAATTTATGAGAAAAATCACACACTCTCTAAAGGACACATTGGACCTTGGATGCTGTCCTTAATTATATAGGTTGTCTTGGTAATTATTATAGTGGAACCTCCCTAGCTGTAAGGGACACAGTGGACCTTGGAAACTCCTTAAAATAGAGTTTGTCTTGGTAGTACAACTTCTTTATAAGGTATTGGGACCTTGGAAACTGTTTGAGGTTGTCCTGGTAATAAATAGTGGAACCTCTCCATAAGGGACACATTGAGACCTTGGAAGCTGTCATATAGAGGTTGTACTTAAATTTAGAGAATATCTGGGACAGACAAGTGTCCTTTCCACCACTGAGGTCATTACCATAGAGCTGTGCTATAATTATTAAAGGTATCAAAATAAACTTACAAGCCAATGTCAGGTATACTAAATTGGTGTTTCCAGGGAAATACAATTGATGCTCTTCGTTCTCAACTGGAAGATCAAAAAGAGGATGTACCACTTCAGGTGATTCTAGAAGAGGAGATTCCGGAGTTACATCTAACCCCTTCTTTGCACTTCTTCCTCCTTCCTTGCTAATTTTCCCCTTTTTGGTATCTGAACCACAGAGATGAGTAGAAGAACAGAAAAGATAACAGAATTTAAGATAACCTCTTCTCTGTTTTTCTTCTTTCTTTGGTTTTTCTTCCTTTTTCTGCTCTCCCTGTAATCAATCATTGGATGCATGAAAGGCAGAAAGAGAGCCAGTATAGCTACCATAGCTAAATCTGGAAATTTTTATATTTTCGGAAGCCAAAATTTATAATCACCTATTAATTAACTAATCCAAATAATGGTATATAATGTTTCTGAAATTAAATTTCAAACAATAATATTACTTGAAAATTTTCAAATTTACAGCATGTACCTTTTTTGTCTTGTTCCCTGTTTTTTCAATTTTTTCTCCTTTACCTGCACTTTTAAGTGTTGTGGTTGAAGGGCTAATTAAAGAAAATGCTATTTCATCATTATTATTAATAGTTAAAAGCAAACCTAGATCTTCTGTATGGAGAAGACTCTCTGGTTCTGTCTTGTAAGTCCATTCCAGACTGCAGAATAATTTAATCAATACAGTATAGTGGTTTCTATTGACAGTTGGCTTATATTAAATTTTTGATTCAAGATCGTTAAATTAAACTCCACCTAGTACTAAAATATTATAGTCAAGTTTCTCATCAAATTTATGCAGTTATAGATAGCTGTTGAAGTAGCTACCGCCAATATAAACCACTCTATAGTAACTTTTTTAGTATCTATGAGATAGCTCACATTGGCTATCCCTTCTTCTAATCTTGTCTGACTAATTGAAAAGATCTGCCGCCTTAAGACGATTTCTTCGTGATTTAACGGGAATCTAGATAATACCTGCATAAAGATCAATACAAAAATGTTCTTTGATATTGGTTGATCAAACCTTTGCTAAAGCAAATGCACCAACGTCCCCTATAGAATTGAATATGAGGGAGAGAGAGAGAAGGGTGCGATTTAAACGTAAACTATTTGCTAAGGCTATGCAACCATCATTCCCAATATGATTACAAGACAAATTTAGATGCAATAGAGTCATGTTCTCCTTCAAAGGTAAAGACAGGTCTGCAAGAAATTGGTCAGTGATGCCGCAGTTCTTCATGGACAGCTTCACTAAACTGTATACAGGGGAAAACTCTATACAATGTACATTTAATATGTAAATATATATACCTTTTTATCTTCAGTAGGTTAATTATTGGCAATGCAAATGGCAAATAGTTAGCATCAAGACTCAGCTCTCTATTTATAGAAATAGTTATATTAGCACTATATATAGCACTAGCTATTATTAACCTGATGTTGCGCTCAGTTGATAACTGAACAATTGTGTTGAGAGTAGACTTTGTCAGACCAACGTTCCATAAACTAAAAAAGAATTCTTAGCCAGCTAGCTATAGCTAGTTAAAGAATTTACTGGATACCAGTGAGATTTTTACTGTTAGCGAGTCCCTCTGATAAAATGGTGGCCACAACATCACTTAAAAGCCAACCTGGATTACAATGATATAAGAACAACAACAACAACAAAAAAAGCAAGTAAACAAACAACAACAACAACAAAACAACCAAACAAAACAATTGTCCATCAAATTAGCTACCTCTAACATGAACAGCAGTGATTTCAGCATCTTCACCATCAACAAAAAAAGTAAACCGAGAAGAAGATTCTGAACCTCTAAAGAAGTAAATATGTGATTTATAATAGAATATTCTTTGTCTAAATTCACTGGCTAACCTGTTACACACAGATATGGGTGGAATACCTTCACGGTTACAGAGTACTGGGACATCAGAAGTAAATATGCCAGTGAGCTCTGGGTTACATAGAACTAGATATAATTATAGCAATAATAACCTTGTTAACATACCTTTAGACTCTACATCGTGAGCATGAGAAGGCTCATCTTTGGCATTGCTTGCAGCTTTCCCTGATGAATTCGTCCCTGTACCCGCTCCGGTTTTCTTACCCATTATAACGGCTGGCTCTGGCTAGGACTAGAATATACGTTGCCATGACAACCCACCGGATATTATACGTAAATCTAATAATCACCTTCGCATATCATGTATATACGTACAGGTTATGTTGTTATGATGTATTACTAATAAAAAAATGCATTATTGTTGCGTCACAATGGATAACACTAGAAGAAGATCTCAATCCATGTCTTTCTCCAGAGTACAGTTGTAGAGTATACGGTTTTCCTAATTTTATTAGACTATCACACAGACTAGCTGAATGTGTGAACAACACATTCTCATCAGATAATCCATGCACTAACAGTACACGACCAGGTCTACAATGAAATGACACCATTGTATATATTATAAAGAGTATGGAGAGTCTTACTCTGAAGGAAAGTTAGACGAATAGTAAAGAACAGAACTAGCTTTGAAAGATTCATCAGCTTTCGGAGGAACTCCAAGATATCGTTCAGTGTAAGCCGTATCGTAATAAAACCAGTCTGTAACCGGAGCTCCAGAAATACAAACCTAATAAAGAAAAGATTGTAATGATAAGACTAGTTTTATGCATACTGAGAGAGTTTTTACTTTGAATAAATCAGGGTATTGAGCTATGGCCATCAGTGATAGATAGCCACCATAGGACCATCCCATGATGCCAACTTTACTGCAATCAATGAAGTTGACCGTCTCTGCAGCTTTCCACAGTCCACGGACTTGATCCCTGATCTCTATTACACCCATATGGCCCTGAAATGCATATTATCATCGGGTACTTCTACGTGTAAATTTCCTTACAGTATTCTTATTGTATATTATGGTATATTACAGTAATCCTATTATTATAATTATTGAATATTATTGAATATTACAGGTATATTATTACACATGTAATGGTAATGATGTAATGTAAGGAATTTACACATAGAAGCACCCATTTTATAACAGTGAAATGTGAGAATATTATATTTATTATTATATAATGACCTTGAGATAAGCCTCGAATTTTTGTCCTCTGTTAGCAGAACCACGATTATCCAACATTACCACAGCAAATCCATGTTGACGCCACTGTTGTATCCTTGGCAAATGCTTACACAGACCACATGTTACCATCTTAAAAAAGAACAATATACCCTCTATATACCCTCTATATAGCATTTATTACTGTACTAATGATTACCTGGACACCAGGACCACCATACACATAGACTAGTGTTGGGACTTTAACCCCTTCTTCTACTGCTTCAGGAGAATATATTGTGCCATAAAGTTCTTCTCCTGTATGCATTCAGGTTGAGCTCATAAAGGTCACATAGGATATTTGTATACAGTGGAAGCCCTCCATTCCAATTCCCTGATTATGAATGAGGAGAGGACACCACTGTATACAGTGGAAGCCCTCTATTCCCACCATCTGAAATGAGGACACCTCTGTATACAGTGGAACTCCTCTATTCCAACACCCTGAAATGAGGACACCTCTGTATACAGTGGACCTCCTCTATTCCAACACCCTGAAATGAGGACACCTCTGTATACAGTGGAACTCCTCTATTCCAACACCCTGAAATGAGGACACCTCTGTATACAGTGGAACTCCTCTATTCCAACACCCTGAAATGAGGACACCTCTGTATTAAGGACACTTTGATAAGTACCAAATAACAGACACCAATAGAACTCCACTCTCGAAATGAGAACCCCCTTCTAATCAGGACACTCTGTAACCTGCACTCAAGGTGTCCAGAACAGAGAGACTCCACTGCACATACCTGTCTCCGAAATGACTGTGAATGTAGATGGGGCAACATACGACTCAGGAAGACCTGTGTACATTAATCAATTCAACAATAATGAGAAAGTGATGGTCATAATGTACATACCTGGTCCATGCCATTCTGATAAAACCTGAAAGGGCGGAAGAAGTGAATGTATAGATAGTCTGAAATTTGACGACAAATTTGAGCTCACACTGACAAAGTACTCAAAATTCTGGAAAAGAAATCTTGAGATTAATCAATATTATTTAATCACTATTTCAAACTAACAGTGGTGTCTAGAGTAACATCATGATAATAACCAGGTTTTGTTAGCTGTCTTGGCTCTTCTTCATCCGTCAAGTTAACGACATATCTTTACAGGAAAGCATAAAGTATTACTAACGAGAATTGTATGGCACTATGGGGGTGGGGGTGGGAGTATTAAATTCAGTGAAACCTCACTTAAATGGAATTTATCCAGCTGCTATGATTATATTAGTGACTGATTTGCTATAGAATACTAATTTCATAAAAAAATGTATTGTTTCAATAATTATTGATGCTTCACCAATACAAGGTCCCATAGGGTCTGTATAACTGAGGTTCCACTGTACTTATACAGACCAGTACAGGTCTCATAGGGTCTGTATAACTGAGGTTCCACTGTACTTATACAGACTAGTGTAGGTCTCATAGGGTCTGTATAACTGAGGTTCCACTGTACTTATACAGACTAGTGCAGGTCCCATAGGGTCTGTATAACTGAGGTTCCACTGTACTTATACAGACTAGTGCAGGTCCCATAGGGTCTGTATAACTGAGGTTCCACTGTACTTATACAGACCAGTACAGGTCTCATAGGGTCTGTATAACTGAGGTTCCACTGTACTTATACAGACTAGTGTAGGTCTCATAGGGTCTGTATAACTGAGGTTCCACTGTACTTATACAGACTAGTGCAGGTCCCATAGGGTCTGTATAACTGAGGTTCCACTGTACTTATACAGACTAGTGCAGGTCCCATAGGGTCTGTATAACTGAGGTTCCACTGTACTTATACAGACCAGTACAGGTCTCATAGGGTCTGTATAACTGAGGTTCCACTGTACTTATACAGACTAGTGTAGGTCTCATAGGGTCTGTATAACTGAGGTTCCACTGTACTTATACAGACCAGTACAGGTCTCATAGGGTCTGTATAACTGAGGTTCCACTGTACTTATACAGACTAGTGCAGGTCTCATAGGGTCTGTATAACTGAGGTTCCACTGTACTTATACAGACCAGTACAGGTCTCATAGGGTCTGTATAACTGAGGTTCCACTGTACTTATACAGACCAGTACAGGTCTCATAGGGTCTGTATAACTGAGGTTCCACTGTACTTATACAGACTAGTGCAGGTCTCATAGGGTCTGTATAACTGAGGTTCCACTGTACTTATACAGACCAGTACAGGTCTCATAGGGTCTGAGGTTCCACTGTACTTATACAGACTAGTGCAGGTCCCATAGGGTCTGTATAACTGAGGTTCCACTGTACTTATACAGACTAGTGCAGGTCCCATAGGGTCTGTATAACTGAGGTTCCACTGTACTTATATAGACTAGTGCTGGTCCCATAGGGTCTGTATAACTGAGGTTCCACTGTACCTATACAGACTAGTGCAGGTCCCATAGGGTCTGTATAACTGAGGTTCCACTGTACTTATACAGACTAGTGCAGGTCCCATAGGGTCTGTATAACTGAGGTTCCACTGTACTTATACAGACTAGTGCAGGTCCCATAGGGTCTGTATAACTGAGATTCCACTGTACTTATACAGACTAGTGTAGGTCCCATAGGGTCTGCATAACTGAGGTTCCACTGTACCTATACAGACTAGTGCAGGTCCCATAGGGTCTGTATAACTGAGGTTCCACTGTACTTATACAGACTAGTGCAGGTCCCATAGGGTCTGTATAACTGAGGTTCCACTGTACTTATATAGACTAGTGCAGGTCCCATAGGGTCTGTATGACTGAGGTTCCACTGTACTTATAGAGACTAGTGCAGGTCCCATAGGGTCTGTGTAACTGAGGTTCCACTGTACTTATACAGACTAGTGCAGGTCCCATAGGGTCTGTGTAACTGAGGTTCCACTGTACTTATACAGACTAGTGCAGGTCCCATAGGGTCTGTGTAACTGAGGTTCCACTGTACTTATACAGACTAGTGTAGGTCCCATAGGGTCTGTGTAACTGAGGTTCCACTGTACTTATACAGACTAGTGCAGGTCCCATAGGGTCTGTATAACTGAGGTTCCACTGTACTTATACAGACTAGTGCAGGTCCCATAAGGTCTGTATAACCACTGTACTTATACAGTCTCATAGGGTCTGTATAACTGAGGTTCCACTGTCCCTAAATTGGGGTTCTCTGTACTTGCCCCCCAACAGTATATCCTTACAGATGCTTCTCCAAAGGAGAAGATTTATTGGCCTGAAAATATATTCTTTCCAACTCTGGCTGCAGCCATACCTAATAATAATAATAATTTCTTGCATCATTATTATAATGTAAATGCAGAAGCTTACTTTTGATCCAAGTACTGACCAGTTTCCCTCCGTAACGGCACGACAACTGGACCGTGCATATTGGATCTCTGTGGCAGTAGAATCAATAGAAGGAGGTATGGATTCCACAAGGTATAGGTGTTTATAACCAGAACGTTCAGACAACCACAAGAAGCGAATTATTGATGATTCATCACTTTTTGAAAAAACTTCAAAACAATCTGAGACCTAAAACTCCACCTTATAAAGCAGCATCATTTAAAAATTTTAGAATACTCACTGAAATCCAATTACAAGACGATTCTTCCCATAAAACGTAACTCAAAGGAAAAACTGAACGATTTTCAGTATTGTTAAGAGGAACAAAACTATGGATGGAGAAAACTACTAAAAGGAGATGCTTTTGTTGACGGTCTAACAACTGGATCCACACCTCCTTCCCGTTAGGCATCCAGCCTGCTCTCACAAGGTATTCACAGCAGTTCGGAAATAGATCGCTTAGAGAAACACACAATTTCTGTTCTTCCACAGTTAACTAGAAAAGAAGAAAAAAAAAATAGTGAAGGGGGTGGAGTAGGTGGGTGGGGTGAACAAAAGATGTGGCCAGTTTGAAGAAATGAAGTCAATTCATGTCTACTTGAGTAAGCTTTAGTAAAAATCAATAGCTTACTCCTATAATGTACATAGTTGACTTCTCATCACTCGCCCTTATTCATAGGCCTGTACACAGTCTAGCTTGCAGCAATGACGGCTGTAAGTCAAGCAAGTACACAGCATGCCACTGATCATTCACATAAAGAAACTCTTGATCACAAGGCTGTTCTATCTACAGACCTGTACACTAGCTGTAAAGTTAGCTGAATGTCAAGTACACACACAGTGTATCATTGACCACACAGAATACATGCGGCTTTTTTTAATGCATAACTGAAACCACATTGCATTTCTTGCTGTTAATTAATCATTTCCACTCCAGCTCACTAAGGATCAAGTGAACTTTGACCCCTTGTATAGGTTTCCACACCAACTACTTAAGAGGCATGCTCCCCAGGAAACATTTTGAGAACATTTCTACCATTATGTTGTTTTTCATGTAAGGTCCAAGGGAGGAGAAAGGGGGAGGGAAGGGGGAATATCTACCTCTCTCCCAAAGAAACCTTAGGTCATGTAAGGTCCAATTAACGAGAAGGGAAATTCTAGCATGGAGGTGAGTGGGGGGTTGGGTGGGGTGGGGTGGGAGTGGGCAAATATCCACAAAGAAACAAGAACCCCTAATTACTCACCTGTCCATCTTCCTCAAACTTGAGCACCAATAGTTTCAATACAGACCTTGCATTAGCTTTCCCTGGTCTAGGGTAACAGTAATCCTCAATTGATTGAGACACTGGATTAAAGGTATGGACAACTTCTACGTCATTCTCGTCTACCTATTGAATTTACATACTAGACAGATCAGTAACACAAAGTTATAGATTATTTACCTCTTCATAGAGAATTCTAAACACACCATCATCACCTCAATAAAAAAAAAAATAAATAAAAAAATAAAATAAAATAAATAAAATAAAAAATAAATAAAAATAAAGAAATAAAATATGAACAATGCTCACTGACTGAACTTTGCCACCAAAAGCCAACGTAACGGTCAAATTCTTCTTGGATGACAAATGAAGGAGATCCTGCTGATATTTTAGGCAAATCTATGTGACCACAAAATGAAATTAATAACTGATGAAATGACACACAATCCAACCTTTAGTAAAGGTGAGTTGATGTTTCTGAGAAGTAGAACTATCTAACAAAAATATATCTCCGTCACACACGCATGCTAGAAGACGAGGGTTTGATGGACATGCTTGCAGTCCCAGTGCTCCGTCTAAAACTGGGAAACTTGCAACGAGATGACCCTGAATTCATAAGCAGAATGGCTACAGTGACTAGTACAAGCTACCCCCCTAATTCCAATGTTCCAATGCCAGCGGGGGGGGGGGGGGGGAGTATACTGTATAGCCCTATATTTTGGAGGAGCTCAACTTTCTTGAATAGGTCATCCTGAAGCTTTTCACGAAACAATTTTCGTGAGGCCAGAGAAATGGAGAAGAAAATCGAAATTAGTTTCAAGAGCAAATGTTTGGTGGATCTTCCAAAATTCGTGAAAAACCCGAAAGTTGAGCTCCACCAAAATAAAGCACTATACAGCTACCATGGAGTGTAATGTAGACACCAGTGGTTGACTATCTAATAGACATACATTCAGGTCTAAAAGTTGAGGAATAACTCCATGTGAGAGAATCTGCTTTGTGCTGCTAAAATAATCATACTTGACGATGCCTCTACCTGCTATTCGCATTCTCTCTCTAAGGAGCTGCTCACTCCTGTTCAAAACAAAAAAGGAAATCAAAGTTGGAATTAAATTCACAACTTACCTGGTTAATGCTGTAGATTGTTCTGAATAAATCTGTGACCATGATGATTCGTCACCAAAGTTTTCAATAGAAGCTGAATATATTGTTCCTTTGTATAAAAAGAAGATTACACCTCCAATAGAAAAGTTAAAAAGAGATGGAACATTATAAAGGTTGGCGTATTTTGATCGAGTAGCTTTACATTTCGGTAAATATGTCTCAAAAGACATCGCCATTAAATTATTATCTAACTCGGGTGAAAGTACAAAATACGCCTCGGTAAACTTTGAACTCTTCATTCTCAATAATGGACTTCAGCGTATCAGTGGAACTACAGCAAATACACCCGCTTATGGTGCGACAAAACTATACTGATTCACAGATCACATTCATAGAGTTGCCAAGATTGGGGATAGGTTAGGTGTGAGATGTCCATAAGACTAACAAATATAAGGCTAGTATAAATTGTGCACTAAAAGCAAGGGAACCAGGTGTGAGAATCACTCCCAACGAGTGAGACTTGGCAGGTCTGCACTCATAACTAATTCTAGCGGCATGCTCACTAGAGAGATGATTCTGACCTTTGACCCTTCCATGACGATAATAGTAATACCGATAATAGTAATACGAAGCTCACACTTACAGTGCTGCAAAAGTCTTGGATTTTATCCAAACTGCTTGAATTTTGGACTCTTAAATTTTTTGCTTTGGATAATAAGGATTTTCACCTAATCCTAGCCCTAGCACAAAAACAATCTTATAATTTCTACACTTAGGTGTTCACTATTTAATGTACCTAAACCAAACACTGATCCTGTGTAAAAATGCTAGAAAAATTCATGTTCATAAGAAAATTATCTGATTTTTGTGTACAGAAAAATTTGGATAACTTTGTTGACCACTTAGGATATTACCCCTAGCCCTAGCCCTATTTTGGCAGCACTGCACTTACGATAATTATGAAGTAGTGAAACTAAAGTTGAGGCATTAGAGGTAATTGCCTCCTCGCTTCTTATCTGCTGGCACTTGGTTTTGTTTGTTTATCAGGAAAAAGAGTATTATAGCCTATAATAATTATTAATAGATTATTTTGAATAGTAAAGTAGATATCCACACAAAAATGTTTTATGGGGCATTCACTCAGCCCACTTTTGCCTCCTTCAAAAAAAATTTAGTTACTCTCCTCATATTTTTTCAAATAACCCCAGCCCTAGTACAAATAAATAAGTCATTAGTGTGAGCCAGTGATTGTGACTTTCATTATCTTAACTGGAGTGTAGAGTGAGATAGCAACCAATGAAGGTTTTTAATTATCTAAATGTATTTATATTATTTGGTTTTATATTATGTTTTTGCCTATAGTGTTTTTGTAGAGTATTTGTGCTATGCTAGGGCTAGGAGTTAGGGCTAAGAATTGAAGTGCTAGTAATAGCCAAGTAGAAAATAAAGGATGTTAGCCCTAGTTGTAATCACTAGTTCCTAGTCCTAGTCTTGTAGCTTTTGTCCTAGACAGGGAGCACATTTCAGAGCCATTATTGTTTTTAGACGGATCAGAGTCAGTTTATTGATCTGTTGTTTAGTAATTGTGAATTATTTACTTTTGACTTTTCTACATCTCAGAGTAGTCACACTCACATAATTACTTGCTGAATAATGAAGAGTTCAGTGGTGACTTTTGACCTTTCCTACATTTAAATGCATTTTAGAATCACTGTTTCTCATGGTACCAGGTACTAGAACTATTGCTAGAGTTGCCAGGTTATATGAATGCATTGATATAATTATTAGCTCTTGAAACTGAATTCACTACTGACTAGCCCTAGCCCTTTTTTTTCATCTATGACGTTGAAGCCCTGGTTATTGCAACGCTTACGGATATTTCTCCTTTGACCTTTGCCACATGTAACGCATCTAAATACTTTTAACCTTCGACCTTGCCACATAATAAATACGAAATTGTTTGACCTTCGACCTTTGTCGCATCTCGCCGTCTGGATTTTTAACTTTTAAGTTTTTACCTTTCCTCAATGAAAGTTGTCAAGTATCTTAAAATTAGGGGTGGTTGTAAATTTCCTTACAGCCCTAGCCCTAATATCAACATTGTATTGTTGCCAGGAAATTTAGACCTTTTTCGTGTCTGACGCTGTGATCTTGCATTTAACCTTTGACCTTTCCTTGAATTTGACGCATCTGTAGACTATACACATTAGATTACACAAAAGTTGTCATTCATTTGTAGAGTTGGACAGTGGCTCTGACAACTGTTCTGCAATCTACTGCCTAATCAATATTTTGCCTTGAATGTTAACCTTTGACCTTTAAGCATCATAATTCAACATCTACATTTGATTAAACTAAGCAGTACTGCCTCTCACAATCTGTTATTGTGTATGCCTACAGAATTTTGAGTATCTGCAAACGCATCTTCGCCTCAGACCAACCGACATCGAATATGACCTCTGACCTTTGCCGCATCTACATCAGAACCAACTAGTTGAAGATAAATTACTGAATGTTAGCAGATATTGAAATCAGCCACTCAGCAATTTTTCATTGCAGCTAGCTGGAAACCACATCTCAAGTGTGGCTCTTTCTCCATCACATTACACATTGTATACTGTGTCTAACCCTCTAGCTAACAGCCCTAGCCATTGATGATGTAATCTGAATGATGTAATATAAGCAATAGGCAACTGTAAGTAGCAGCAGTGCATTGTTAAATCTCCTACCACAGGTCTTGATGTGATTAGCTCTCAGTATTGTGGCACTATGTAGGTATGATCAGACCACAATACAAAATTTATATGCCTCATCTCTCCCACTGTTGATTTACAACTGCTAAATGCACACTATTTCATGTAATCCTCAGCTATAGAATGCTAGATATGTACAGGGAAAGAAGTTAAAAGGGCCTGGCTCAGGCTTCTGTAGAGACAACACTTTGCCCTACAGTTACTGGCACCAATGCAGCTGTGGAGCTGGCCAACAAGGCCATGGTCTAGACTTCATGTGGACTACACTGGTCCCATAGGAGGAAGGATGGTGTTAGTGGCGATTGACGCTCATTCTAAGTGAATTGAAGCCATTGCTTTGAAGACAGCCACTAGTCACAGCCTGGGAGTGCCTCACAGTTGCAATCAGGATTGCCTTGGAATTGCCTGATGCTACTGCATGAACAGACGCATTGCCTACTCACCCTTCGACCAACCATCTAAGCTCTTGTAAGCTTTAAGTTCTTCCTTTGTAACTAGCTTATCAAGTCTATATCATAGGTGTAGGAATGAGATTTTGATTGGGGGGGGGGCACTCGTATGGAAAGGAATGGCTAAGTGTGTGTGTCGGCGAGAATTTTGAGTGACCACACCCACTAGTCACACATTTTTAATACAAGAACCAAAAATGCTTATTTTCACCTATAAACTTCTCAGCAATATGTACCTAGCTCTAGCTAATATGCTATATACATGCATCAACAGAGACACCATAGGCCACAAATGTTGATACTAGGTATAGGGAATCAATAAGGACTTATGTAAACTGCCTATTCATCAGCAAACTAGCATGGTTGCTTGAACAGGACCTTGATTCCTTCAAGCAACCTACAATCTATTTTGTCAGATTGGGGGGGGCACATGCTCCCAGTTCCTACACCTATGTACATGTGAGGATGAAGCCATGTGTTGCAGCTGAGAAGTGTGGTACGATCATAATATGTGCCCACTCTACAAGAATGGCAGCCTTACTTTTTTTTCTGCTGAGGCTTACACCATACATGAAAAATGTATCATGTACTTCTGTACTCTGCCAGTGGTAACCACCTTTGAAGCTTGCAGAATGTCACTTATACTCCCATTTCTGGCATCAATTTTTGTGCACTTGATATATACTAAACAGAAAAAAATGGTAGTGATAACCCCAAAGAGATCAAGACAAGTCAAAGTCACTTCCCCTTCAGCAGAAGAGATAAGTATTTTTCAGCAACCTACTATCAGGCTAAAATTAAACCAGTTATAATGCTGCCTGTTACAGTGATGATTACATATAGGATTATAGTGAATACTCTCGCCCTACGTCCTTTCGTTTGCTGTTTCTTTAAGATGGCGCCCACCGCGAATTTGCAATTAATGTGCGCAATAATAACCTCTATAGTGTGTGCAGCGCGCGCATGTGACAACTACTCTAGCCAATTATTAGAAAGAAATATTGAAGTATCATTATGGTGATTTGTGCTGAATGTGCACTGATTCTTGTCGGGTGTAAAACATGATGCCCGGACAAGTCGTTGCTGGATGTTTCCGCCAGGTGGGATGGGGGAATGAGCCTCAATATTGTGAGTGTCTCGACCTCATCGGTACAGTTGGCTATTATATACGTCCGCTAGGGCATTACGAATTCCCCCCTGGTTCAGGTCAATGGTGTCCAATCTAGCTTCTGTATTTATACCTGCGGAATTCTAGCTGGCGTCGGAATGGGAGGCATTTGTAGAATAATATGGGTGCTCTCTACATAAGCATGGAACTATCTACTAACTCCTGCGATTTTTTACCTAATTTGTTTCGACCCTTTACCACGCTTACAACGAGAAGTCTGTTTAGTTCCTTGCTTCAGTACATCAAAATCAGCACTGGTAGGCTGGCTGATGCATATTCTGTTGAGGATTTCTGTCTAGGGTTTCTGTTGAGGATTTCTGTTGACAGTTAGTAGTGAGTAAGTTTATATCAAATTTTTTGTTAGATGATGCTGAGGTTCTCTACTATCAAATAAGTAGCTACCAAATACTGGAATACAATCAAAGACACACCTATACATTGTACTGTGGACTCATTGGTAGTATCTTTTATTTCCGTCTTGTGCACAATGTTATAATGAGAGTATTATTTCATGAATGATCCATCACATTAAAGCAAAGTCTGAACTTCATTCAGAATTATTTTCCCCCTGCTTAAGTGGAACCTAGTTGGCAATTCTGTCAGTGTGGTGCTCAGCAGGTAAGCAAAAAGCTGAATATACTGAGCTAGGGGAGAAGTGCATCTAAACTTTGAACTTTCTTCTTCCATAATCTGTCTACTTCATGTGTTATATCTTTGTGAAAGTCTTGTGAGGTGGTACGAGGGTTCAGAGGTCACACTGAGGAGATCCTTGTGTACTGGAATGAGAAATTTTCATTTCCATTTTGTTCACAGTGAATTTCTTACCTTTATCAGTTACAAACAATAAATTATTCTTGTTTGAATACTGGTATCTAGCTTCTTTTGTGGCTATACTTATATAGCTATAATTATTTAGTTTACACCTTTGCCCTGACTGGTGCATGTATGTGTACTACATGTACACACACTCTGGCATTGTGTTACATAATGCCTCAGCAAGGGTTAACATTATTTCACGAGAGTATTGAATTCGGTAGAGTGTGGAATGGATGTCAAAAGTGGAACTAACATGTTTGCCACTTAAAGATTTCACTTTTCCACTGACTCAGGCTGTCAGTTTCCACTGACTCAGTTTAAGTTATCCCTAGAACAAGCAAGTGTACTACTTTGCTTCATTACAACTTTCTTTGACCTCTGATATTTTTATCTCTTCTGTTAACAACAACAGCCATATTAGCTAGCTACATTGAATAGTGAATATCTATTTCTTATTCTTATCACTCCTACACCAAGGGAGAGATGGATTTTAGACCCTGGGTTGGTGGGCAGGGAATATTAACACACATGGTGAACACTGATTATTAGTACTAAAACTACTGACAGAATAGTGATAAAATTATATACATGTACATATCTAATGTTTGGTATCAGTAAAGTGTACCAGAACTACGTATAACTCAGCATTACCACTCATACTCTCTACTGTTTTCAGTTCTTGGTTCCTTCAGCTTCATTATCTTCATGGTATATATTTAGATCTTTGTGATCATTAACAGCTGGATTAACAGTAGAATTTCCCTCCATGGACATGTCATCTACTGCCTCAACACTGCTACATTTAGCAGCAACTTTATTGTCACCTTCATTGACACCTTCAATATCTTGATTTATTGTTTCTTTAACAGCATCATCACTTGCTGGATTGACATCTTTACGATTGTTACTAATAGTTGTTTCTTTTTCAGCACTTTTCTTTGCTTGTTCCTCACATTTTTTAACTTTATTGCTTTCATCCTTTACTTTATCGTCATCTGGCAGCTTATCTAGATCAATCTTAGTTTCCTCAAGAATGTCTGGATTTTTGAATCCTTTGGTGTTTGAATTAGTCAGTTTAACTTTTAGTGCAGTTTCTCCTTTTGGAAATGTATTCATATGATAGCCTATTATTATAGAGTTGAATAACAATACAGGTCAAGTTTTATTATGGGAATATATTGTGCATGGAAGCAGATGACATAGTAATATTTTAACAATGCACTGTGCATTATGCATTATGCTTGCCTGCAATAAAAACCTAGAGTATAGCTATATAGTTATAGGAATGTATGTAGCTAGATGTGAACCAACCTTTAGAGTAAGAGTTGTTAATGTATTTTGGCGATGAGTTTTCACTTGTTGTATGCTGTATGGGTGAACACATGTAGTATGTAAAATAGTACAGTTACGCAGACCTTAAGGGACTGGCACTAGTCTATGTGAGATAATATATATTTTATTTAATGCATATATAACATTGAATATGAATTCTATAATCAGAGCAGCTGGATAACTGAACTTCATATTTGCAAGTAAAGTTCCACTGCGTTATGATGTATGGTAAAGGTCACCTCAGACATAACCATAAAGTTGTGTATTATGTAATGTGGAAGTCACAGTTGAAATTTTTTTTATTCCAGTTGAACTCTCAAGCAGTAACTCCAAGTGTATGTATTCATGATATTTATATGCAAATGTCTGGGTGCCTATGTGTAAATTTCCTTACAGTATTCTTATTGTATATTATGGTATATTACAGTAATCTTATTATATATTATTGAATATTTCAGGTATATTATAGATGATGTAATGTCCAGAATTTACACATAGAAGCACCCAAATGTCTTGATCAATATACAAATATTCCATGAATTAGCTAATAAAATATTATATAGATGTGTTGTGAGATACTAACTGCTGTAAACAAGTGTATACAAAAAATGAAACATGCAAGATAAAGCACAAAAGACTCCGAAAGAGCATGTTAAGAACTTTGGTATTCAATTTTTCAGCTACTACTTGGAGATTTGCTGATTTTCTGACACAGAAAATCAGCAAATCAGCTGTGTGTGTGTGTGTGTGTGTGTGTGTGTGTGTGTGTGTGTGTGTGTGTGTGTGTGTGTGTTTATTTTTTATATACCTCTTGTGACCAGAGACAACGAATGGAGGAGGGGAGGGGGTTTATCCCTTATCCTCCCTGATTTACTAGCCTAGCCTGACCAAAAAATAATCTACTAAATAAGTCACTGGTATACTCAATTTATTAGTGTGATAACTCTCTGAACTGGCTAGCTACTAGCTAGTGCTGCTTTTAGTTAACCTCAAGTATAGTTAATCTAATTCTTCACAACAAAATAGTAGCAGCTTAGTTTACCATACAGCCACTGTTTGGAGTAAATTGGAATTATATTTCATCTGGATCTAGAGAATGCCATCTGCAAAGAGTGTAGCTACCCATGGAACCAAAAGTGTTGGATATGAACCACATAATTATTATTGTTGGTTAGTTACTACAATGACCTTCTGACACACAGCTATTGTATCCCTCACATCTCTTACCAATTTTGTATCTCGTAGTAATATACTGGATAAAACAGACAGTCTTGGCTGTATCTTGCTCCATACCTATATAATATTTCTACAGTGAAGCCTGTCTGCAGTGGCAACTGACAATACACTTGCTTATAAAGTAAAGTAGAAATGTAACATAGAGGTTTTATCTTTGTACTTGATAGCTATATAGGTCAACTATATATGACTTCAGCTATAGCACTAATTCTGATTTTACTTTTGAAATGTATTATTCTCCCCTAGTCTCACGAGCCAGACTCTTACATTAAGAAAGAGTCTGGACAAGTTCCATAGACGATCTCGTTGTGCACAGTCAGCAATTATTGACATCATACACAACTATATGACACGATATACGTCACGAATTTTAGTAATAGTCTACGCTTTGCTTTTAGTGTGAGTACTCTGTAGGTACACATGCTCTTATACAGCTAATAGTACGCAAAAATTAACATTCAAAAACTGTGACGTACCATGACGTTTTGCAAATGCCCGCCACAAGATCGTTGGCAAGTTGAAACGAGATTGTCTATGGAACTTGTCCAGATTCTTTCTCAATGTAAGAGTCTGGTGCGCATGAGACTACTTATACTCCATGTGGACGGATATAATTATTAACAGAGTGGTCAATACAGACATGTTTCACATGATAGAAAGTTATCAGTGACTCTCACACTTACTGTTTCATTTCGAATAACATGAAAGAAGAAAATAGCTGCACCCTAAAAGATTATAATAATTATTATAGAGAAGAATAACAACCATTATTATGCTCTTTAAGAAATATACTTATATTTAGAACAGCTAGCTGACATCATCTAGCTCTCTCTGTACATGGCCATTATGATTAGCTATAGAGTCTAACTTGTAGTGAGTTGAATATAGTGAAGAGCCATGCAAACACAGTGGAATTGGAATTGATAGTTAGAATCCCAAATGCCCATGTCAGTCCAAGAAGAGGCAATAAGATGATTGAAGCAGTAAACAATGACCTAATAATAATAATAATAATAATAATAATAATAATAATAATAATAATAATAATAATAATAATAATAATAATAATAATAATAATAATAATAATCTGAACAAGGTTCTTCCCAAGCATAAGTGGTTTCTTATAGTTCTGGCAATAACTTACTTTGCCATGGTAAAGTTAGCTTTTTTGTCAGCTTTCTTCATAGAGTATATCCTTTTCTTGTTCTTCAACACACTTTTCAAACTCAGAACTAAGAGTACCACATTAATCTGCATAAGAATGCAGAGCATTATGTGAGTAAGTGCATGTCTGGAAATGATGGTCATGTATAAGACATTAAGAGAATATTTGGTACGTATTATAAAATGGAAAAATCTCTCCCTAGTGTGGGGCTCTCTGTCCATCCTCAATCATTGTGTGTACACTATGTGTCATGCTTACAAGTACTGCACTGCACAGTACTATTGTAAGTACATGTATAATCTACCTAACATCAGGAAATCTATTAAATACAGTATCAAAATAACAATGTAATTTTCAGGAGAGTGTGACTCCATATTCCTTTAAATCAAGTACATTAGCTAATTACACTTACAAGAATAATGACAAGTATTGGAGCAACAAAAGCGTAAATAGTTCCCTTTTCAACCGACAGCCAGCAACTACACATGAATTAACAGAATAACCACACTGTTCTAGATACCAATAGGGTCAAGTTATACAACTATTCTTCTATGAGAACTCTCCTGAAGGAGGGTGCTCAGAAGAAGAAATGAGAAGTTGCCCCATACTACTATCACTATCACTGCAAAATGACATGCTGTACTAGACTAATTGGCAACTGCTAAAATTATACTAAT
Source organism: Diacarnus erythraeanus (assembly GCA_964016965.1). Taxonomy (NCBI): domain Eukaryota; kingdom Metazoa; phylum Porifera; class Demospongiae; order Poecilosclerida; family Podospongiidae; genus Diacarnus; species Diacarnus erythraeanus. The sequence continues at coordinate 7,976,062 of OZ024670.1, read as the reverse complement.
CTTAATAATGAAAATGCAGTAATGCTCAGGAAGTCTCATAAATACCCTTGAAATGATGGTAGCTAGCTATTCCTGTGTTCCCTCTATTCCGAACCATTTATATAAGTACACTCTTGTATCTTATTAATTAGATTTATAAAATGGAATCAAGCAACTTCAGATTTTTTCTAATCATTCAGTAATATTACACCAGCTACAGGATGGTATGCGTGCAAGAATTTTTTCTATAATGACTTACTATTTTAGAATACCTTCACTGCTTCGTACTCCATAGTAATCATGCCTTAAAGCCGCACTGATCGCCACAATAGGAATTGGACTCACTTTGTAAAAAAAAGTAGTGGTTTCCAGTAAATTCAGGAAAGAAAAAAATCCTGAGATTTTTTGACATTATCTTGAACTGTGGGAACCCTGTAGGTAGCTTGTGTTTTTCCTTTTGCCCATAAAATTATAGCCCCAGAATTTGCACTGGACTAAAGAATACATTACATCTACAAGATTTCACTTTACTAATCTCACCATAGCCTATCAGGAGAAATAGCCACCATTGACGGGATAATCTACTGAAGACCACAACAAGCAGAAGATAGAGGAGTATTCCTTCACACAACATCCAACAGAAAGCGGACAGGAACAAGTAGTGCAAGAGAAGGGCCACAGATAGACAACCTCCCTATTTATTGAAATTCTACATAATTATTAGCTATGTACTTCGTATAATACTGTGGTGCCTTTTACATATTAATGTATTATGTTCCTATCCATGTATATTATAATGATATTCATGACAATAAGTGTATATAGTGACTTACTGTACTTACAAACACAACAATACTAAAGTCTATTCGCTTTCACCTGAGACCGCCAATTGCACCGGAAGCTAGTTTATGCAAGAGCCTGTAACTAAATCAATTAGCAAAAATATTTGTGGCCAGAGGTATGCGCGGTGTGGCTACAGTTCCTTGGTGTTGTGACATCTAAATAATGCACACCTGCTCACTTAGCAGATGGTTTTTGGCATGCTGATACTTTGACATATAGCTATCTTTGGACTGGTAAGGGGTTATACTTCATATAAATACCATAAGAATCCTTGGATAATTAGCTTTGCACTGCTGCTTGAAATTTTGAAATTGGTCAAGAATTGAAGAAGTTACCGCAGATATTCGAGGTCTCAGGTGACTTTAGCTGTAACTTACTGTAGTGATCTTTCCCAGCTCAATACCAAACACAAACACAACGAAGGCAGCAAGTAAAGTAGATGCAAGATTCAAATGAACAAAATAGTTTGCTGATTTGAATATCTTTTTCCTAAAAGTAGGAAAGAGTTTTCAAAATTAATAGCAAATATATAGCTATAGCTATAGAATACTAATCAGCTTTAATTAGTCTCAGAATAGATGTATATACAGTAACTACTTTCCAGTATAGAGACTTTAACTGTGACATTTAACCTGAAAAATGGACATAACTATAACAGATGAGATTATCACCTCAAAAAGTAATAGAAACACATTGAAGTAATGCTAAAGAATTTTGTATACTAAAGTAACCTAGATTAGTATACTGTTACCTTTGTGCCAAAAAGAATAGTACTGTTAGAGATAGACATAATATTGAAACAGAACATCCAAAGTAAGAAACAACTTCAAGGGCCTTCAGTTCACCTTCTGATACAGTCTAAGCAATGAAGGAATTACATTTATAAGTATAATCATCTTCAGCTAAGTAGCTAACATGTGTTGAGTGTTAACATTGAAGTGACAGCTACAGTACACCAAATAGTAAAAGCATATTATATATTAGCTGAATATTAGTACAGTAGAACCTCTGATAAAAATAGGACAACCTCTGTACTAAAATGCACCATCTGGTTAAGCTTAGTGATAAGGACAACCCCCCCCACAAGAGACAGTAGACCTGATCCCAATGTGTCATTTATTCAGAGGTCCCACTGTATCTTAGTGTAAATTAACCTCTGAGATAAGGACAGCCTCCCTACAAGGGACAGTAAACCTGATTCCAATATGTCCTTTATTTAGAGGTTCAACTGTTTACAAAAATAGTGAAATAGAAAGAGAGACTTTTAAGAGTTGAACTTTATGATTTAGTCCTAAAACATCTTTACATATACTTCATAGAGACACACACAAACTTTAACATTAAATGGCATAATAGGTGCTTTCATGACAACAGGAGGATAATCAAAATGGAAGTTTCTCTAAATTTGAGTTAATGGGATTAGCTACAAAGTAAAGAGAATAAATTATAGGGGGATATAGTGTACACAATACTGTAAATTTGATGATCTGGTGGTAACTGACCTCTAGTCCTCCTGCCACATCTACTAAAACAGCGAAACTGGTTGCATGATTGCTCAGACATTGTACAGTGGTTATATTTTCCCCTCTGTTAATGTTAGCAGTGGTGACTCCATCAGTACTAAAACCTCCACTTCCAATTCTAAATAGGCATAAATATGATTATGTTCAAGAAAAAAAAATTTTTTTGCACATTTTCATGTGAAATTTTTCCCTGAGGTTATCATAGAAACATATTAACAAGAAATGAGAAAACACAATCAAAACATTGAGTCGAAGAAAAGGGACGTTTCTATATTTTTATCTTGTTTTCCACCCACAATTTCTTCAAGCAAGAAGAAACATACAGTTCATTATTACAAGTTATAAAATATTAGCATATTCATGTAAAGTAGTTAAAAGTGATGAAAATCTTATTTTGTATAGCAGTTACTTACGGTTTAGAGAAGTCCCAGAATGCACAAGTATAGTTGGAATCATTCTCAGACTATAGAATTCGTTGACATTTGTAATAATAATTGGACTACCAGCATTAATTTTCATATAGAACTTATAGGCTTCGTATTATATTATTTTAAAAAAATACTTCATAACTAGTAACTACCTGCATATAATAATGATATTGTTTATAGAGGGTTATAATTCATAGTCTCCATAAAAGCATCATTTATAAGAGATGACAGCCTTCTATTAAGAGACCCCATCACTTTTCTCCCAGGAAGCTATGTAATATTGATTATAACAGGCCATGCATGGAAATTTGAGGAGACTACTAAGGCATACTCCTTGTCATCAGTATAATAGTCACTGGAATTTTTATTCATGAAAAGATTTACAGAGAGATAAACTATTGTATATTGTTACGCTCATGTAATATGAGTATTATACACTTACTGTAGAAAATGTGAATTCCATGCTTATTGGTTTGTCTAGAAGAACTCGTGACTGGTCCTTTCTTTCACCAATCTGAAGTGAGTAAATCACAGATGTCTTGTTTGGAATCTCTGAGGAATCCAGAAATGAAGGAGGAAGAAAATCTTCCAAGTTGTTGAAGAGAATATGAACAACTGGTACAGCTAATTGTGTAAGACAGAAGAGAATGACATAAGTAAGAAAGCATTGGTATAGAAAAAAGTCTTAATTCTTATCTAATACATGTGATGTATTCAAAATATGATGCTTCAAACTATGTAACTACAACAAGTATTTTTGACAACAGATATGACTTTCCATAGTTATAATATTATTATGTAAAACAGCATACAAATTGTAGCTACCACCCTCTAAGGAAAGGTGTTCTTCTATATATACATTATCAGTTAAGAAGCAGTAATCCTGGGTGGGTACTTCAAGACTTAACCCCCCCCCTCCCACCCCCACCAACTTACAGGAACTAGTAGCAAGTTTCTCTGTAATCAGATCTGCTGGTACTTTTGCCATGATTGGTATGACCCCGGATGTGCGGATAGCCAAGTCTTCTCCAGTAGGGAAGCTTAAATCTTCCTCTGTCACTTGTGAGGAGACAAACTGGCTAGCAGACAAAGCTACAAAGTCAATGAATAACAATAGGGAAGGAGAGGGTTATATACAGTTGGAAGGAAGAAGGTTTATATACAGTTGGGAGAATAGGGTTATGCATAGCTGGGGAGGATAGAGTTATGCATAGCTGGGGAGGATAGGGCTAGTTGGAAGGAGGGAAGAGAGGAGAGGATTACAGATTACTCCAAATATCATGATAGTATAGACAATCAAGGAAGTCCTGGAACTGATGTATCATGAAATTAAAGTTAAAAAATAGGTCTCTGAGTAATGGAGTATGAGTAAACAGCAATACTCCATTTAACCTAATAGTATAATACTCGCACACACTATGAAAGCTAGCTTGAAACCAATTGGAAATTTAAGCTATAGCTACTTGCAGAGGGAGAATGTCATAACCATGTATCTAGTCTTCTCTCTATAATAACTATGTATTTGCTGTGCCAATGGTGTAGGAATTATTTATCACTGCACATACGTAGCTAATATGAAATACAATGACATACCAACATACCAATATTTGGTCTTGAGAGCCTTCTGGGTGCTTCAACTTCCTTTGCTAGCATCAAACCATATCTCTCGGCATTACTTAAAAGCAATTCACTGCCATTCATAGTTTCTACCTGCAGAAGATGAGCATGTACAAATATTTCAGGCGATGATGATGATTATGATGATGAGAGATGTTATGAAAGGTCTGTTTTCTAATGATGACTCACATTCTGTAGGCTTAGCCATCCAGCTGTGTTATTCTCGTCAAGAACATTATTAAAAACACTAATGACATCATCCTGCAAGTTTGAGTAGTAATAGTAACAATAACAAGTGAGAGGAAAGCTTTCTTAGGATCTGAAGGGACAGTATAAAAATTAGAATCAAAGTTAGAGAAAGAAATATGCTTTTTAGGATTTTGAGAATGAAGTTAGAATTGTTTTAATAATAATTAGATAACTACTTAGCTAAACTGTGTAATCTAAGACACCCAGAGGCTGCCATAAAGTACGTACTTTAATCAGTGCTGCCAAAATAATTTTTGTAATATCCAAAGTAGTCAACAAGTTATCCAAGTTTTTCTGTACCAAAAAATCCAAAGAAATCCAAGCACAATTTTTAAAAATCTAAGACTTTGGCAGCACTGAGAATGTGATAGCTAAGCTAGCAAGCTAATGTACAAAGAATTTTAAGATACTTCCAAAGATACTGTACAGTATTAAAATACTTGTATAAAATCTGAGTTATTGGTAGCCCTATTTAATGGTCACTTATCAGTTAATGAAATTGCTAGCTGATTTTCAAAGAGGACACAGAACATTGAGTTGTGTTCGTTGTGTTCAAAATTATACTTGATGTTGCCAAATATTACATACCACATCAGGTTTTGTCGCTGAAGATTCTTGCAGTACATCAACATTGTCGTTCAGTATGTTGATGACAGTGTCAAATAAGCTATTGGTGATCTGAAGGTCTGTTGGAAAAAGTGGCAGTTCACGTCCAGTAGTGACCTCTGCCAATTGAGAGGTAACAAAAGTACTTGCATTTAACAGCACTTCTGAGTCATTGGACAAAAATGCTTCAAAGGCCTGCAAAAATATTAAACCCATATGTTTTTTAAATAAAGCACGGCTCTTTCTCCATGTAACATATTCAGATTACATCATTCAGATTACATCAATGCCAACAGCTATTGTTATTGTACTATATAGAGCCCTAGCCCTAGCCCTAGCCCACAATTGACAATGATGTAATCTGAATAATCTGTTATATGGAGGAGCCTAAAGCACACTTCTATTTAAGGACATTTGTAGTTAGCTATAATCCTATGAAATGAGAATATTAGACATAATTATTAATGAATTTATCCAAAAGTGTTCAAAATACCATATTTCTTTGATCAGACTCTGAATCCACTCGACAGTAGCTAAGTTCTAACATCATACCTCATATAAGATACAGTTGTTGCTCTGTTTTTGCTATTACTGTCATTACCTCCGCTAGAAGATTAGCAAATTCTGGTGATGCACATGAGAGAACATCAATCCTAGACCACACCCCATTACTATCACAATAACGAAAAGCATTTCCTGAAAAATTTCATAGAATCTGGTGACAACACAAACTGATGAGTTCTCTTCATGCATTCACACAAGATATGTCCCTAGACATACCAAGAGTATATCAACTTTTGATGTGGGGAAAGAGTATGTAGCTAACTCCAATAGTACTAATGTAGGCTAGATGCTGAATACTTGCTCCATGTAACAAATTATGTTACATCATTCAGATTACATCATTGTCAATATGTACTTTTGTTATTGTACTGACCCTAGTCCTATAACAATAGTCTGAATAATCTGTTACATGGAGGTGTCTAATACTTCTATAATAGACTTCTACCAGCACATACATGAAAGATTATTAGTTATCAGCTGGTTATGGTGTCAATAAAAATACTATCTTGAGAAACTCATGCCTTCTTACCAACCTCTGACTACTCAATATTGCCACCATTAGTATAAACAGAAGCTCACACGAATAAACATTCATCCTGCACTGGCATTAATGAAATCCCTGTTGCTAATCTCTTTTTTTTTTTATTACAAAAAGGTAGCAGCTATATAGATGAACATGTGTAGAAATCTAAGGTGCTTTAGCTAGCTAGAATGCTCTAGACAAGATCAACTAAATGAAACAAGTGAGGTGTCAATGTTTACAAATAATACTACTCTAAACACAGCTATATAAAGGTTTTACCAATAGATTCTGCCCCGCCAGGGCAGTTCTGGATACTTTCAGTATCACGAGGAGTATAAGGCCATATAATATTCCATAATGGATCAGTTTCCATCGGACAACCTGGAACTATAAGAAACAAGACAATTAATAAGAGGCAGAGCCAGTTCTAGGGCTAAAAGTCAATTAGAGGTGTGGCAGTACTAGGGTCAAAGATCAATTAGAGGTGAGACAAGTACTGGGGTCAAAGATCAATTAGAGGTGGGGCAAGTACTAGGGTTAAAAGATCAATTAGAGGCGGGGCAATTACTAGGGTTAAAAGATTAATTAGAGGTGGGGTAAGTACTAGGGTTCAAAGGTCAATTAGAGGCGGGAAAATTACTAGGGTCAAAGATTGTTAGTTTATATCATTGTTCATTACACCCAAAGTGCAGTAGTATTTTTAACCCTCAATAGCTATATAGAGACACCATATAATTATCATATCAAAAGTGCATACATCCCTCCATAAAATCTATACAACCTCCTCTTCCTTGATATCAAAGAGGACTGTTATAACATGCAGCAAGTGTTCAAAAGAATGCTTATCAATTAATACAGAACATTAATATCTTATGAACAGTATCAATGAATATTATTAAAGGGTTTTTAGCTGCTTCTACTCCCTCCCCCCCCCTCCCATTTGACCCTGCAGGCTGAAATGTGGAAACGTTGCTAAAAGATTTTAAAATACCATCATCATCCAAAATGGTAATATCAGTTCCATTAGGGTATATTATGGCTTCAGTATGTGAAGCAAACATGTCCTCTTGCAAAAGTAGAGAAAATGATTCAGTATTCTCAATCGAATCATCATCAGTAATAGTGACATCAAAACACTCTCTACGTGGTCCTGCAGTAGGTGATCCAGGACTGCTTGGAAATACCAAGGAAGTTGAGAGAAATGCCGTCAATTGAGTAAAATCACTTCCAGCCCCTAAACATTGCAATGGTTGTTAGCTATGTATAAATTATAATACCCTAGTACATTCACTCCAATAAACAAAAAGTGTGTTAATAGTCATAACGCAATCATCCAGGCAAATGGTGCATTATGAGTTATAACTACACTTTCAACTGCAGGAGGCTACATACTTAGAGTTTTTGATGGTAAATACTCATTCATATTAGCCATAGCTTAGCCAGTGCTACCCAAAAACTTCAGGTAGTAAGTTGTATTATAATAGTGATTGCACATTGCCTTGGATATTATGGCGGTAAACAGTCCAAGTCCGAGGGCGCAGCCTGAGGACAAGGACCATTTACTGTTATAATTATCCTTGGCACTGTGCAATAACTTAAGTAATGTAAATAATACTAGCAGTTCCATCAATTGTACTGGGAGAGAGTGCTACAGTAACATCCAGGTCTGCAGTTGGTGGAGGGTTAATCACAATAACACAGACTTCTACAGTACCAGCTGATTCACTAACAGTATAGTTGAGCTCTTCAAAGCCAACCTTTAATTCTGTGGGACAAAAATAAATACAAGCTGTACAATAATAATCTATCCATGCACAGCTGATACTTACCATCATTTTCTAAGATATGAATAAGTGTAGTAGCAAAGGCAGTTACACCAGTTGGAGTTTGAAAAACTGGATAATCGCCACTGGGTGTAACTTGAGCAGAAGTCGCTCGGAATACTTCAGTTCCTTCTACAGATAAATCAGGATTTAGTGAGAACACAAATGGTATCCTATCCACTATAGGTGGGAAGAGTACATCTTGTTGGGTTTGGCCTACCCCTCCAAAAGAGTAATCAAAACTTTCGCTATTGTCAGAAGTTTCAATTGTAGCAGGTTTATAGTTTTCTCCAGGGTCACTAACAGTGAGGTGCACTGAATAGGTTTGCTCTGTTGCTTGATTATTTTCCCTGATTAAATACACAAGATTTGAGATCACATTATCATCATCAGGATTAGGTTCAGTGACTTCATATGATTGACGCTCAAAACCAATTCGAATTGCTGTACAAACATTAGTAAAATCACCTCGATACTAGCTATAGTCTACACATCATTTTATACTTACTCTCATCATCTACGATTCTGCCTATACTAAATTCTCTGGATTCAGTGATATCAAAATTCGTGGCATTAACTACTTCCAGGAAGATAATGAACACCTGTTCATCAGCCTCATCAATGTCATCATCTACAATAGGGATAGCAACTTCAACAGCATCTCCATCAGTGGGGAATTCAAAATAGAGCGAAGAATCATCGAAATCTTCATAATCTGTGTGAGTAACATAATGATATACCAGGAAGTGTTAACAATTATAATGGAAGTGAGATGTATAGTTTTTTCTTACTTGCTCTGTTTGGTGAAAGAGGATTTTCATCATCAAATTCACTAATGATACCCCTTGCTAGTGCATCATCAACTGTCAGAGGAGTTAGCCTAAAATATACTGGATTGGCAAGCTGAGTACCACTTTCTTTAGTAATTACCACTTCCATCAACGCATTAGGTTCTTCATTCTGGGCGTATTCATCTTCAGAGAGTTGGAAGTCAATTACTGTTGTAGGGAGAAAATGTCAACATAAAATGTGATAATTGTACTGCTAACTTACCATCAGAGTCTATTATTACACCTTCCAATCTGTCTCTGATAGTCACATCTACACCACCAAATTGGTCAGTACTAGATAACTCAAGCACAATTGCAAATGTTTCATTTGATTCTAGAGCAATATTGTCCACATTCAATGAAAATTCAACATCCTTTGGTGTAAGAACATCACTAGGCAGAAATCTTCCTTGAGTAGTTGTTAGACTAACGTCACTACTACCTATAGTTATATATATGATATGCATAGTCAAATACTGAAATGTATGTATAACTGAATACCAACATCATTTAGAAGAACATTACCAGATAAATATTGTAGAACAATAACCACCTTCAAAGAGGCTAGTTATAGTATTGAACCCTACAGTATCCAGGGAGAGTTTGTGGCCTACAGAGTCCCTTCCACCTTTGAACCATCGTTTTTGGGGTATCTAATTGAATAATCTTCCCAGGACATTTAAGCATTCATGATACACACTTCGGTAATCTATTTCACATAAACAGTGACCATACAATTACATGCTTAACCCCATAAAGCCTAGATTCACCCATTCAAGTTAGGTATCAATTACAGTACCGCATTATATTACTTTCAATAAGCATGTGAATCTATACATGTCTCCCATTGCTTTGATAGTTAGATTGTTATGCTTCCTTGTGGTGCTGGATATAGTAATCATTATTAAGGACGTGTACACTGATGAGGTTTTATACTTACTTGCAGTACCAGATAGGTTAAGAGAAAGAGTGAAGAAAAATCCAGTAGTTATTCCTCCTGAGAAGAACTTAACCTGAACCCTATAGCTCTCTCTTTGTTCACTTCCGGAAAATGATGATTGACTGAACCCAAAATCTAAAACACACACAGAGATCGTTTTTAGCATTTCACTTCTCTTAACTCTTTCAGGATTATCATATTATTGCATCCCCATTATTTCCGTTTTAATGATGGTAGCTAAATCTAGCTCTAGGTCCAATACATTTCAGAATAAGCTAATGAAGCCTTGGGGTGTTCACACAGGAAGTATTAGTAAAATTAATCATGCCCTTTTCACTTTCTGAAAGGTGCAAATCTCCAATATAAACGAGACCCATTTTTGACCACAGCTACAACAGGAATTCTTAAGTTATGGGATAGTTCCATCCTTTGGCTACTTACTTTCAAATATGGAAGCCACTTTTCCCACTCAACACTGAAGTGAAGGTTATATGTACTTGACCATAATAATTTCTAGGCAATTAACTTCATAGCTACTTTGATACAATTGGATGGATACAGTGATAAGTCTCCATCTTTGTGGTATCCATTGGATATGTCATATGATACTCATCATCACCCACACAATACCACAAAGATAACTCAAGGTCACTACTAGCTAACAGCTACTGTTATTATAATAATATTAGTATATAATAAGTAGTTACTGTGTTCAATTCTGGTTCAAATCAATATAATATAATACTAGAGCTGGCTATTGTCTTCCATCTGATCACTGGTCACAATTAGCTATTCTGCTGACCTTCTATGTTGGGAACCAATGCTTGGAAAGACATGCATTTGTAGGTATGCTTGTGGTAAAAATATTATTAGTTACTCTGAATTTACAACTTGTAAAAATATTATTAGTTACTAGACTGAGTTACAACTTGTGCACTTATAATAATTCTTCCTCTTACCAACAGGACACAACTGACAACCTTCCACACTAGGTATGGTGTATGCAAAACCAGAAGGCTCAATATCGTGATCACAACAGTCCTTGATAGTAGATGTAATAGAACTTCCTCCTTCACAAGTACTATCTGTTGTACATCCAACCATTGTATTAGGATCGAGAGTAGGTCCTTGGGACTGGATAGGTACTACATTAATACAAACATAGAATTTCTTTGAATATTTAATATAATACAAACTCAACAACTCATAGCTGAATGTGATATAGCTAGCTAGATAGTGAAGTCTGGCTTGAGCATGTAGCTACATACACTTATATCAAGTTGCATTTAATTTTTATGAATGTCTTCTTTCTGACAATAATAATATTCAGCCCCACCCTCCTATCCCTCCCATCCGTACTTTATCACATAGATACTCCCTTCTCTTCTGGAGGATTAATTGAAGAGAAAAGTGTTGTTTACGCAAATAAAAGCACTCATTTTCGTTATCACACTCACTAGTCATTTTATTGCATTATGAATGCACAAAAAATGTCTGTGCAATATCTCAAAGTGTAATCAAACAATCCATAAGCACAGGTAACTAACCACTTGTTGGTCTTAAATATGGACCCTCTAAGACTTGATACAGCTATCATATAATATCCATTGACACACAGATACTTATTTAGTCGCTTTAGCCAGCCAGCCAGCTAGCTAATTATTCTAGTTTAGCTTATGTAGCAATTAGGTCATTTCGTTGTTGCCTATGGCTAGCTAAGGTTAGCTTAATTAGCTAGCTTACATACCTGAAATGGCTAGAATAATAAGTAAAGCCATTATTTCTCTGCTATGGGATGTCGCCATGGTGAGTCTAGCGGGCCTGTAATGTCTAGGACACATGCATGGCAGTCTACACCTGACCCTTCAGATTTTTCGAGTAGGAGGAATGAAGCGTTTCGCCAGTTACATTTTTGTGGCACAATAAAATGAAAACGTTTGTAATAATGTTATTGTAGCTGCAGTCATCAGCTAATTACTTAGGAAGTTAATAAATCAGAGGTGATAAATTTTAGCTAACTATGCAACTATAGTTAGAGTTGTTATAATAATAATAATAATAATAATAATAAGCTAATTACTTAGGAAGTTAATAAATCAGAGGTGATAAATTTTAGCTAACTATGCAACTATAGTTAGAGTTGTTATAATAATAATAATAATAATAATAATAATAATAATAATAATAATAATAATAATAATAATAATAATAATAATAATAATAATAATAATAATAATAATAATAATAATAATAATAATAATAATAATAATAATAATAATAATAATAATAATAATAATAATAATAATAATAATAATAATAATAATAATAATAATAATAATAATAATAATAATAATAATAATAATAATAATAATAATAATAATAATAAGCTAATTACTTAGGAAGTTAATAAATCAGAGGTGATAAATTTTAGCTAACTATGCAACTATAGTTAGAGTTGTTATAATAATAATAATAATAATAATAATAATAATAATAATAATAATAATAATAATAATAATAATAATAATAATAATAATAATAATAATAATAATAATAATAATAATAATAATAATAATAATAATAATAATAATAATAATAATAATAATAATAATAATAATAATCATAACAACAATAATAATCATAACAACAACAACAACAACAACAATAATTGTTGTTGTTGTTGTGTTGTTGCTGCTGCTACTGCTGCTTTTGTTGTTATTTTTGTTGTTCGTATAAACTGAGTAGTTTATACTGTATCTATGTATGTGCCAGGTAAGATCCTTGTAGCTATTGAAGCATTGAAGGAGATTTTCATCCTTCATACTTCTTGAACACAGCTGTCATAAATTTTATTGATGATCAAAGCTGCTGGCCTTCTGTTGAGCCTATATAGACAGTTCACACTACCATAGATAATGACACTCACACACACACATTCAACCTTTCTGGAACAATTTCTAGGAGAGGAAGCCACACCCCTAAATGCGCCTAATACCCATGCATAGATTTTCCTGTGCATTAGTGATCTGATGTAATCATGTATTGTTGTTGTCATAATACATGCTGTAAAAATACTGCTAATAACATGCATGCAGCAGCTAGCTTCTTAATATGTATCCATGACTACAGACATTAATCACTGGCACTTGCACTTGTTCATGTTGGTTATACCAAAGCCACATACCCTATATGTCAAAGGTTAAACCAGCAACTTATCTAGATTTTCAGCACAAACACCCTATTCTTGACATAATCAAATTATACTGCACTGAATAGGGGTTGCCCAATTATGCTAATTTTTTGGCATATTATTCTATTCTCTTATGCCACAAAGTTTTCCTATTATTCTCACAGTTTCCACCTATTATTCTTAAAATTCTGCCTATTATTCTTTATCTATCGGTCTTATCATAGGCTATAATTAGCAAGAAATCACCATGTGAACATTATTATCTAGAGTTATATTGTAACATAATTGAGTTTTCATCGTCTTCTAAAGAACTACACTGTTGTTTTTTAAATGAGTTAACAAGGAGTGAAAAAAAAAAAGTTCTGCAGCTGCAGAAGGTTGTATCAATAGATTTACAAGCACTAGACCAGAATGGAAGCTCATGTTACTCAGTAAATTTTGTAGACCTCACCCACTATCTCCACCCACTTCCTTCTGAAATTTACCTATTATTCTGGCATTATTCTCCTGTGCTAGGGCACCCCTATTATTCTCAAAATTATGCTAAAAGTCTATTTGGGTTGACTTGCTAAATTTTCATCCGATTTCAAAATTTCAAACACCAATAGTTAACAAATAATCGTAGAATTTTTCTGATATCTTTTATAAGATTCTAGGCCTTACCAGTCAAAAGTTAGCTGTATGTCCCATAAGCAAAGTACAGAGCATTCCATTAACCGCGCGGAATGTGGTGTGCGTTATTTAGCTCAAATCCAGCAGTTTAGATCAATATACGGGTGTAGTTACCGCACATACCTTCATCCACAAGTATTTTGCTAAATCAACTAATGATGCACTACTACGTAATCACACTCTACCGCTACTACTTCCGTGGGCAAGTGAACGCGAATAGACTTTAGTAATTTGGGCAATCCCAGCATTGAACCAACGTCATTTAATTTCTGTACTCTGACCCGTGGCCGTTGGAGAGGGGTAGCTACTGGAGGCAGGTGGTCGTTAAGGCAGGTTTCACCACATAGAAAAATTCATTTTTTTCACATGCATTTCTAGCATGACATTATAACAGCATTGCCATGGTCATTAATGTACAAAATCTACTAGCTAATAATATTGCATTGTCTATGGGACTAATAAGCAAAGGACTATTGAGTGATGTCCAAGGCTATAGAGTTGCTGCATAATTAACATACCTGAAATGCCCAGAATTAAGGCCAATACTGTAACAATACGTGAAACCATCATGGTGGAATGTGGAATACTCAGGCGAAATGATCAGAGCTAGCTAACTCAGCTAGCTAAGTTGCTCAGTCAGCTAGCTGGCTAGAAGTACAACTAGATACAGAAAAACTACTACCCAGTTTGTTCTTCAAGACTGCAGGAAGCACTCTACAGGCAGGCAAAGTTCTGCAGTTTATATAGGAACATGATTAATAATAATGATAATATTTTTACTAGAAATCTGTCCAAATACTGCTATAGGCACTTAGCTGTGATCACATGTTATGTGATGTCCATGTAAAAGCTCAAGTTTTGCATGCATATCACATGGTCAAAGGAAACTCATGACCACCTACATATTTAATGATTAATAGTACTTACTTACGATCTTGTGGATAGTATTAATAGTTTACAAGTACCTGGCACACACACAATAAGATTAATCTGCTTACCAACTACAGCCACAGAACAAATAATGATGCTGCAAAGAGTTTCCCCAGACTCACATACAAGTTAACAATCCCTCACCCTCACAATAATAATATTATTAGCTCTTAGCTACCAATAAAGGCATTATTAATGTCCTGGATAGAGTTATTGGAGAATAAGATAAACAAACTGAGCAGTGAAAAATGTCTTGAAAATGTTCAACTTTCTTTCTTCTATATTATTTCTGATGTGAATAGAAAATAGTGTAGCTATTTATATCTGGAAAATTTCAAAAGTGAAAATATTACTTTCAAAAGTTGGAATAATTCTGAATCCATTTACCTATAATTATTAATGGTACTGTTTCCAAAATTAAAAACAAAAAAATACATCTTTCATATTATATTTCCATCTCTATTATTATTATAGTCATAGCTAACTATTACACATCTTTATAATTGGTGCATACTCTGCAATAAAAAAGTTCCATTGTAATGTATCACTGTTACTGGATGTAATTAGCTAACTATAGGTTAGCTAACCAGGGCTGTATCATGACATCAGTGGTACTTTCACAACTAGCTAAACAAGTCTAGGTGAGGAATATCCTTGACCAGATGAAAAATTACTGATTTCTTCAATGACAGCTAGGTAATACACATGCACATGCTTGCTACTAAAGAATAGAAATTAACCTTTAACCAAAGTGTATGTTTCTGCTAATGTGAATCATCAATAGTAATAATAATATCTATTATTCAGAAATCCATTTTTACTAAAACTGGCAGTATCCAATCCTCCAACTGTAGCTATTACAAGAACTAGTGGCATCTGACTAATACCTCCAAAAATTGACTAGTAAACTCATGAATATACTCTTTAAAAATCCACCGTTCATTGAAACACTCAGTTAGAGATTCTGCCACCATTTTACAGTAAATTAGGAGCCCAAACCCAGGCTTTTTTCAGTGTAAGGGAAAAAGTGAGCCTTTCTTCTAAATATCCACTGTTTAGCCCTAGTGGCTGAAGTTAACCACTTAGAAAGATGCCACAACCACTACTGATTAAACCATAGTGGTTTATAACTAACAAGTATTACAATAAATTTAGATTACTTAAAGCTATGGAAATCAACTACACTAGTTTTGATTTCTTTCCCATAAATTATGATAATATTTTTATAGATATTGCTCACAAATGGAATCAGTTAATGGTGTTGACCCGAGGACTGGCTATAGATTTATGGTGTTGATTTAAGGGCGAATCTATCAATAATGATAATATCTTTATAGATACTAAGTGTAACAAATGAGTTCAGTGCTGACCCGATGACTGGTTTCAGGTGTTAATTTAAGGGCCAATCTCTAAAGTTTAGATCAATATCTTTATAGATAGTGCTCACAAATAGGCTCAGTTAATGGTGCTGACCTGAGGACTATTTTCTATAGATTTTTAAGTTGTTGATTTAAGGGCCAATCTCTAAGGTTTAGATCAACAAAAATTAAGTGCTGTAAAAATAATTGCTAAAAATATCTTTCATGGCTTTAATATCCTTGGGGAACAAGCCTCCCAGACCTTCCTAAATATACCTTGCCTCCCAGTGGTTGATTTATAAAGGGATGGCTTTAATTTTCTCATGTGAAAATGCATGAATTTGTGGTTACCACACCCACTTATTTCCTGACTTCCGGCCATGGTGTGGTTTCCAGTACTCTATAGACATTCAAGAAGTTTGTGACAGATTTAAACAACTTCACCCTATTTTCTTGTTGCTGATACCAATGTCTAATTATTTTCTTTCCCATATGAAAATTAATATCATTAAAATTTAGAGAAGGGGGGGTGACATGTCATCCATCCTATTCACCCCCCCCTCCTGGATCAGCCCCTGCCTCAATATAAAGTAGCTATCATAATCCTTTCATTGGCAATTTTTAGTAGAAAGCCTGAACTAATTATAGGAAGGGAGTATACTATGCTATGTACATTGTGTAATGTTTAAAACACAGGCAATGCACATTGTAGCTAATTCTTAAAGCACAGATTTCACTGCCAGAGTACTGTCAAGACAGGGTTCTATCTAGGAAGAGGGAGGAGAATTAGAAAAATATTTGAAACTGTGCCCATAGCCACATAATTATACATGAATGCAGGTCATTAGAATATTTTAGGGTTGGTTTAAAGATGTTATTTAGGATTGCATGAACTGAAAAAAGTTCTTTTGTTGTTGGATAAGCAAAAACTGGCTCTTTATTATTGGTACAAGGGTATGATCTTACTTTCATTTGTGTACAAGTAATAGCTTAGCTACAAAAGATTCATTATTCCTATAGTAGTAAGATGAGTGAAAATGATCAATTGTTGCAAGTTTAATACTTCTGCTGGCTATTATAACTCAGTATTTTTTATACTTTTGCTGCATATTATATATTATTATTTGCATAGCTAATCCACAAAAAATAATATAAATTAATGGGTGCTTCTATGTGAAAACTTCCTTACAGTATTCTTATAGTATATTACAGTAATCTTATTTTATATTCAGTAATCTTATTGAATATTACAGGTATATTATATAATATTACAAATGACATATTGTCCAGAATTTACACATAGAAGCACCCAAATTAATAGGCTGTGTCTACTCAAGACGGTTGCAAAAAAAGCTGGGTCCGGATATTTTAGCAACTTTTCAACAGGAAAACCACACCCTTTTACACCAACAATACGTGAATTATTAATCTTCCATTTTGGCGGCGCGTGCGTGCTAGGTTATTAATATTTCACGCGTTTTGGGTGTGGTTTAAATATGGCTTTTTCCTGTTGATTTGGAAAACCCCGGTGTCATAACGTATTACGTCCTCTACCTATCTACGTCCCTAGGACGCAAGCCGATAACGATTTACGTCCTATGCTAAGGAATAACGTCCTACCTGCAATAAATAAACCTTCAGCCGGTGGTCAATCTATCTAATTGCCTAGGAAGGGTAAATAAGATAGTTGCTAAATAGAAGTCCTTTGAATGTTTTGTGCAGGTGACTCACTGTGTGACATTTCTTCATTGCTCTTTATAGTATCAGAGGCTCTGTAGAAAGAGTCTTGACAATGTATATGTCATCTGATATCATAAGTAACAAATATTATTTCTATAGATGATTATATACTATAGCAGCAGTATTATAGTAAGGGACACTCAAGCATTTTGGTCACTTGGAAGTGTAATTTATAATAGCCTTGTTTCTCTATTGCTACCACTAGTGCTTTTTAAGCTATATTGTACAATTTCATCAAGAAACAACACTAAATATGACGAAAGCAACTGCAGGTAGCTAAATAAACTTGATTTATGAATTGGAAAAACCACATAGCTATACTATCAGGTGAAAGAGATTGTAGAATTTCTCCATACAAGTAGCATTAATTTTAGTTATTCAATTTCTGCAATATTGTCATCAGTTAGCTATAGCTAGCTAGCTATGTAATTATCTTTCTTATCCATCAATGGTGTTGTATAGTAAGTCTGGTAACTTATTAAGATAGCTATTATTATAAATCTATATAATCATGTTGTACTGTAATATAGAATTATCAAGCTTGTGTACGGCTATAGCTATGTAGTAGGTAGTATTTAGATTAAATATAAAGAACATTGCTGAATCTCTTCTGGACTGAAAGTTGACATTAGTATAAAATAACATGAGTCTTTTAATTGTTATAACACCTAAATTATTAGGTGGTAGATGCAGTATATATACGAGGACGTTATTCGGTAAGCTAGGACGTAATTCCAAGACCCTAGTCGCAAGATATCTGCGTCCTCCGGACGTAAATCCTAGGCATATAGCTACGTCCGGGTAGGACGCAATTCTCCTAGGACATAATACATTATGACACCGGCTTTAGCCTTTGGGCACTTCCACGAAAACTAAAAGAACTAAATTAAGCATTTAAGAAGAAAGTGGTAAAATAGCTAATGATCCCAGTACCGAGCATGCTCTGTAGCGAGCAAGCGATATTCTGAGTTGTCAGTCTTTTGGCTTTAAGCAAAACATGTAGTTAGCTGTTCTGTCAGTGTAACAGCTAAGCAAAAAGCTGTACCACTAATGTTATAATTATGCTGTTATTCCAGTTGGAGCTGATAGCAGCACTGGATTGTGGTGTTAGAACTTTCTCTGATACATAGCTCTGGTTCTCTCTTTCTCTTGCATGTGGTACTGGTAAATGACAGGCTAACAAGAGATGTGTGAACTATTTAAAAAATACTATGATGGGAGGTGATGAATATTTAGCTAACTATAGTGGATAACTGTTAATAACTGGTGGAGATGGTGTACATGCAGACTGGTATTGAGTATCTGCTGCATGACTTAGTTCAGTCAAGGTTAAAATGTCTCTGCATAAGTACTTCAAGTGAGCATCAAATGTGGAGCAGATGTCAAAGGCAACTCACTAAAAATTAAGTTTACCGCATTAATTGGAAAATACATATTAATAATTATAACTAACAATAATTATTTTTATACCATAGATGCCATTCCTATTCTAGGGCACACTTTAATATCAGCTATTAGCTAGTACTAATAGTAAAACTATGGCAAAATTATAGCTAGCTACAAATAAAGTAGTTTGTGTTATCAGTAAAGTGCACTGGAACCATTGCTCTCAGCATTACCATCCATACTCTCTACTATCCAGTTGCTTTATCTTGGTTCCTTCAGGTTCACAGTATAGATTTACATCTTTGAGATCACTTACAGCTGGATTAATGGTAGAATGAACATGCTATCTCAACACTGCTACATTTAGCAACAACTTTATCATTACCTTCATTGACACCTTCTTCAAAGATGATATTTTCACTTGATGGATTGACAATTATCATAATATTTGTTTCCTTCTTAGCACTTTCCTTTGCTTGCTCCTCAAATTCAATGTTTGTTTTATCATCATCTGGCAGCTTTCCTAGATCAATCTTGGTTCCTTCAAAAAGGAGTGGATTGCTGAATCCTTCAGACATAGTTGAATCAGTCGGTTTAACTTTTAGTGCAGTTTCTCCTTTTGGAAATGTATTAATATCATAGCCTATATAATATTCCACAGGTCAAGTTTTACTATTGGAGCAGATGACATTTTTGTGCATTATGCTTGCTTACAAAAAAATCCAGTTTATAGGAATGTATGTAGATGTGAACCAACCTTTAGAGTAGGTGCTGCTAGTATATTTTGGCTTTGCTGACCAAGATGGATTTTCACTTGTATGCTGTATTAATGGTATTGTAGATAGTACAATGAAACCTCTTTTGTAAAGACCTTAGGGCACTAGTTTGTACATGTGATGTAGCTAATACACATTGAATGGAAGAAGTGTTATGTACATATTGACAATGAATATCATTAATGAATTCATATAATCAGAGCAGCTGGGATAACTGAACTTCATAATTATATTATGTAAGATTTCACTGGTAAAGGTCACCTCAGACATAGCCACAAACTTGTAGATGTAATGTGGAAAACAGGTAGAAAATGAACGAATAGCCATCATATTCCTTACCAGTTTTGTATCTTTTTCTTTTGTTCCAAGTATTTTACTAGATAAAATAGATAGTCTTGGCTGTATCTTGCTCCATACCTGTAATTAATAAGATTTGCCAGTATTGCTGCAGTGAACCCTGTCTACAGTGACCACAGGTTTGCTTACGGAATTTTGAGAGGTCAACTATGACATTAGAGCTAGCTATAGCACAAATACTGATACTTGTAAAAATTTATTGTATATCACTCTTCCACCTCCTCCCCTTCTCTCTCCAACCCTCCTTATACCCATATATGGACAGAGATAGCATACATTATTACAGAGTGGTCAATAGAGACATGTTTCACATGATAGAGAGTTATCTGTGACTCCACACTTACTGTTTCATTTCGAACAACATGAAAGAAGAAAATAGCTGCACCCTAAATGATTGATAACAGCTAATGATTGTTATAATAAATCTACAGGGAGAAATAAACAACTGTTATTATGTTCAAGAAAATGATTTCCATCTAGGACAGCTAGCTAACACCATTTCTCTTGATAGCTCTCTCTGTACAGTTACTAACCTGTAGTGAGTTGAATATAGTGAAGAGCCATGCAAACACAGTTGAATTGGAATTGATAGTTAGAATCCCAAATGTCCATGTCAGTCCAAGAAGAGGCAGTAAGATGATTGAAGCAGCAAACAATGACCTAAATAATAATAAATTAATAATAATAATAATAATAATAATAATAATAATAATAATAATAATAATAATAATAATAATAATAATAATAATAATAATAATAATAATAATAATAATATTAATAATAATAATAATAATAATAATAATAATAATAATAATAATAATAATAATAATAATAATAATAATAATAATAATAATAATAATAATAATAATAATAATAATAATAATAATAATAATAATAATAATAATAATAATAATAATAATAATAATAATAATAATAATAATAATAATAATAATAATAATAATAATAATAATAATAATAATAATAATAATAATAATAATAATAATAATAATAATAATAATAATAATAATAATAATAATAATAATAATAATAATAATAATAATAATAATAATAATAATAATAATAATAATAATAATAA
This sequence comes from Diacarnus erythraeanus, assembly GCA_964016965.1. Lineage (NCBI taxonomy): Eukaryota > Metazoa > Porifera > Demospongiae > Poecilosclerida > Podospongiidae > Diacarnus > Diacarnus erythraeanus. The sequence goes on along the minus strand of OZ024670.1, from coordinate 7,954,632 downwards.
TAATAATAATAATAATAATAATAATAATAATAATAATAATAATAATAATAATAAATGTGGGTCGAGCTTAAAAAATTCTGTAGCATTTAATGTAGTGCTGTATACTCTTAAACACTGAACAGCATAACAGCTAATGTACAATGTCACAATCATTAATTATTCAACCCTGATATAGCACCAGCTAAAGTAGGGATTATATAGTATAGAGATAAATAATCATGACATGTTGACAGAATGATACTACTGTATGTATCATGCACATTAGTTATAACTATTCGCATTAGATAACTAACATGTTAGCTACTAGTTGTAATATTTTTGGCAATAGCTTACTTTGCCATGGTAAAGTTAGCTTTTTTGCCAGCCTTCTTTCTAGAATATCTCTTTTTCTTGCTCTTCAACAAACTGTTCAAACTCAGAACTAAGAGTATCACATTAATCTGCATGTACATGTATATCTCAATAATACTGGAAGAATGCAGAGCATTATACGAGTGAGGAAAAAATGGTCATGTTTAAAAGTCATTAAGTTGATCTTATTTATCTCTCTAGTGTGGAGCTCTCTGCTCATGCTCAATCCTTTTGTTTACACTATGTGTCATGCTTACAAATACTGCACTGCACAGTACAATTCTGACAAGTCTATCCTATGTAGCTACATTATTTGCTCACATCAGGAAATCTACCAAATACAGTATATTAAGTAATTTTCAATACAATTATTATGAAGCCAACACTAACGAGACTCTAACTAAATCAAGTACATTAGCTAATTACACTTACAAGAATAATGACAAGCATTGGAGCAACAAAAGCATAAATAGTTCCCTTTTCAACCGACAGCCAGCAACTACACATGAAATAATTATGATTATTAGCTACAGAGAGGAACTAGATAACAATATGAGGTCAAGTTATATGATGATTAGACATTTTAGAGGATTTCACTTCATAACTCAAGTGTCCTCATAATTAGTTTGGAATAGAGAAAACACAGGGATTGCAGGAATGCCATGGTATCTATGCATCTTGAGTATTAATGCATTCAGTTACACTGCATGGTATGTGTGCAAGAATTCTATAATGACTTACTATTTTAGAATACCATCACTGCTTCGTACTCCATAGTAGTCATGTCTAGAAGCCACACTGATCACCACAATAGGAATTGGACTCACTTTATTACAAAAGAACAAACTATTGTAATCAAGACCATAGAACTTAATGTAAAATATTAGCTAATACGTAGATAGTATTGGTAATAAGTCACTTCCACCTTGAGATGCAAATCCCTCCACCTCCCATTCCACATTCCTCTTCACCTCTTTACCAACCTCCACTTCCCATTCCATCTTCCTCCCTCCCTCCCTCTCTCCCCTCCTCCCTCCTTCTCTTTCCTCCTCCCACTCCATTTCATGTGAGGCTTGATTCACTCACCCCTAATAATGCCTCAGAATCAGCCCCAGAATTTGCACTGGACCAAAGAATACATTACAGTCACAACAACACTCAACTTAATAATCTCACCATAGCCTATAAGGATGAATAGCCACCATCGACGGGTTAATCTACTGAAGACCACAACAAGTAGAAGATAGAGGAGTATTCCTTCACATAACATCCAACAGAAAGCAGACAGGAACAGGTAGTGCAAGAGAAGGGCCACAAACAGACAACCTCCCTATTTATAAAAAAAAAATGTTTAGTGCTGGGACTTATTTTAATAGACTGAGTGACTGTCTTAAAATTAATGTTGTCTGGTATTTTGTTATACAATGTATATCTAATTATTATGTCCCTATAGTTAGCTATACCAGAGAAATAGCAACTATTAACTATGCACATTATAATGATATTCATAACCACTAGTGTAAGCTGCATGTAGATCTGATCTAGAAGAATCTACAGTGGAAATTACATAGTCCTCTCAAAGAACTTTCTAATTGTCTATTCAGATAAACTACTGATGCTTGTCATACAATTGCCATCAATTATTAGTAGTTGTACTTAACTGTGGTCATGCTTCCCAGCTCAATACCAAACAAAAACACAACAATAGTAGCTGTAACTTACTGTAGTGATCTTTCCCAGTTCAATACCAAACACAAACACAACAATAGTAGCTGTAACTTACTGCAGTAGTCTTTCCCAGCTCAATACCAAACACAAACACAATGAAGGCAGCAAGTAAAGTAGATGCAAGATTCAAATGAACAAAAAAATTCACTGATTGGAAAATCTTCTTCCTAAAAGTAGAAAAGAATCTTTAATATCTAGATAATATAGTGTTAATAGTTCCTGTGCATCTGGAATAGATGTACAGTAATTACTTTTCCAGTATAAAGAGTTTAACTGTGACATTTAACCTGAAAAGTGGACATAACTATAATAGATGATTTTCACCGCAAAAAGTAATAGAAGCACATTGAAGTAATGCTAAAGAATTTTGTATACTAAAGTAACCTAGATTAGTATACTGTTACCTTTGAGCCAAAAAGAATAGTATTGTTAGAGAAAGACATAATATTGAAACAGAACATCCAAAGTAAGAAACAACTTGGAGGGCCTTCAGTTCACCTTCTGATACAGTCTAAGCAATGAGAGAATTACATTTATAAGAATTAGTTTAATGATCATCTGAATATAACCTCCCTCTAGCTAAGTAAGCTAATGTGTTGAATAATAACATTGAAGTTATAACTACATATAGAACCTCTGATAAAGGACCCTCCAAATAGGACAACCTCTCCACAAAGGACAACTCCTTCAAGATAAAAGTAGTCTTGTTGTAAGGGACAGCAAATCTTTGTCCTTTTTCCACTGTTTAAGGTGCAAAATAAATAAAGAGTTGGCCTTTTGTCTTGAAACATCTTTACACAATAAAGACATACACAAATGTTGGTAGTTAAAAGTTACTAGAATATGCTTTCCCAACAACAGGAGGATAATCAAAATGTTAAAACATAATGGATTTAATATTTTGAGCTAATTGATTAGATATAAAGTTGATTTTGAGGTTAACAGAAGCTATACACAATACTATCAGCTTGATTAGAAGGTTACTAACCTCTAGTCCTCCAGCCACATCTACTAGAACAGTAAAACTGGTTGTGTGGTTGCTAAGACATTGCACACTGGTTATATTCTTCCCTTTGGTAATGTTAGCAGTAGTGACTCCACCTGTACTGAAACCTCCACTTCCAATTCTAAATTTAATAGATACAATCATAATTATTTTGTGTGAAAATTTTTCTGTGGGTCAAGATTGATATACTACAATGTTTGGGGGATATTTTGCATCCAAAAAAGCTTTCATGTGAAAATTTTTTTATAGAGACACCACAAAAGTTTAAATATCGGTACAACTAAACCAGAAAATTAGTTTATGGGGTGGACTCATTTGGTAGAGATCCTACTAATTCATGAACTGTTAGTTTGGATATATTAAAGTGTCCATAATATAAATGTGCCCTCATTTCAAGAGGTAATGTACTGTATTTTAAGAAAATTTCACTTGAAAAAATTATTCATAACTAATTCCACTTTCAACTGTAATAATTTTTTATTTTCAAAAAATTGATTAGTTATGAAAATTTAATTTCCTTAACAGTATCAGCTAGAAGGTAGTTGTGATCTAATCAATCAATCAAACACACACACACAATTAGGACATTGGAGTTTGTCCCAGAAACAGAAAAAAATACACTACTCATTTAATAGAGATTTAAAAAGTTATGTAAATAATGTTATTTTGTATAGCAGCTACTTACGGTTCAGAGAAATTCCAGAATGCACAAGTGTAGTTGAAAGAATTCTTAAACTATAGAATTTGCAATAACATTGGTATTAGTTTTCATATTAACAAAGTAGAACCTAGCTATAGGCTCCATAATTTATACACTTAAACTACTCCATATACTAAGTAGCTACGTACATGCTGGTATAATGCTGTTCTATTTATGGAGAGGTAAGACTCATAGCCTTCACAATCTTCATAAAGACATTTGATTAGTTACAGGAGGAGACATGTCACATTACAGACCTCCATTTAGACCTCTATTAATTAAGAGTATCTCACAGGAAGCTATATATGTATATTGATTACTGTTTTCTAAGGATTAGCTATATGAAAAACTTATTTTCACTATTAAAATAACTAGCTATGTATTATGATGCTGTTAGATTGTTCCTGCAAATGCTAGCTAGTGCTGACAGTCTCGATGAACAGGTTCTACTAAAAGTCTATACAATGACAAGCGCTCCAGAAATGGACTAAATCAGTTATATTAATAAATAATCACAGGATCAGACAACTTAACAGAGATATCTAGCTAAAAGACAGTTCTAGCCTAATGATCCCAGAGTTAATGATAAAGTCCTGAGTCAGCTGATTGATTAAATGATAGAATGTTTTCACCGAGATTTTGATTGTGTATGCATTAAATCATAGTTTTTGATGTTGCTGTAAGCTCAGGCTTGATGTTCCTACTGTTATATAGTAGCACTGTGCTACTGTTGGGTTGTGGGTGGATCATCTGTTAGAGGATTAACAGATGCTCAGGTAAACTTGGAATTATACACTTACTGTGGAAAAGGTGAATTCAAGGCTTATTGGTTCTTCCAAAAGAACTCGTGACTGGTCCTTTCTCTCACCAATCTGAAGTGAGTAAATCACAGATGTCTTCTTTGGACTATCTGAAGAATCCAGATACGAAAGAGGAAGAAAATCTTCCAAGTTGTTGAACAGAATATGAACAACTGGTACAGCTATTGTATAAGACAGAGAGATATAGTTTAAATAATATTATGATAAGAGGCATTGGTATAGCAAAAAGTCATACTTCTTTATCTAATAGCTAGCTACATGTGAAATATTCAAAATGTGATAATTATTATTATAAGTACAACAAAAAAGTATTTTAAAAATCTTGACCACAGATATGAATTTCCATATAAAAACATCATCCAAATGGAGGAAGGCTGTACCAGCCTTTAAAGAGAGGTGTTCTTCTATTTATACATTATCAGTAAATAGAAGAGTAATCCTGGATCGGTACATAAAAACTTAATCCCCTCTCCCCTCCAATCCCCTCACAATGTGATAGTCAACTTACAGGAATTCGTAGTAAGATTCTCTGTAATCAGACCTGCCGGTATTCTTGCCATGATTGGTATGATCCTGGATGTGTAGTTAACCAAGTCTTCTTCAGTGGGAAAATTTAAATCTTCATCAGTTATTAGTGAAGAGACGTCATACTGGTTAGCAGATAATGCTAGAAGTCAATGAATGTCAAGAGACATAATGATTAGCATACCAGGTTAGCTCAAGATAGCATTTTTATTGGTCAGTGGTACTAGTATATCAAAATAAGCTTTTATTGCATTGCACAATACTAGGTATTGGATTATTATTGAAATTATACAATGACATACCAATATTTGGTCTTGAGAACCTTCTGGGTGCTTCAACTTCCATTGCTAACATTAAACCATACCTCTCGGCATTGTTTAAAAGAAGTTCACTGCCATTCATCGTTTCTACCTACAGAAGATGTGAAGATATATTATACAAAGTTTCACTATTAAAGATTTCAGACTGTCTTATATCAACATCAACAACAACAGCAACAACAAAAACAACAAAAACAACAACAATACAGATTAGAGAGATGTCATGATACACTATTGCTCAGAAAGAATTTTCTTGAAAATTTCTACAGGAATACAGCCTTGGTTTATAATAACGAGGAGTATAACTCACAATTTGTAGGCTGAGCCATCCAGCTGTGTTATTCTCATCAAGAACATTATTGAAAACACTAATGACATCATCCTGCAAGTTTGAATAGTAATAGTAACAATAACAAAACATTCTTAGGATGTGAAGAGAGAGAGTATAGAATTTTAAAGTATAGGATCAAAGGTATGTACTTTTTAGGACTTGTAGAATGAAGTAGGAATAGATGAAACTCAGATACTTAAACTGTTTAATCTCTGACACTCAGAAGCTGATAAAAATACTGTAATGATCACTTGTCAGCCAATGAAAAAATATTAGTATCTGTTTCTGAAATGAAAGGCTACACAAAACGATGAGTTGTGTTCAGAATTACAAACCAGGCTTAATGAATAATACACATTACTAGATAATATTACATACGTACATACCACATCAGGTCTTGTTACTGAAGGTTGTTGCAATGCATCAGCAAAGTCTTCCAGTATATTGTTATCCAGTATGTTGATAACCCTGTGGAATAAGCTATTGATGATCTGAAGATCAGTTGGAAAAAGAGGTAGTTCACGTCCGGTGGTGATATTTGCCAATTGAGAGGTAACAATAGCACTCTGATTTAACAGCACTTCTGAGTCATTGAATGAAAATGCTTCAAGAGACTGCAAAAATACAGTATAATATGTATTTAACCCAGATTTTATTCCTAACCTTGTATAAAAGTGAAGCATCAAAGGGTCATAACAGCTACAACTACTATGAGATTAGTGAAAATATAACTTATCTATACTAGTTACTATTGCTATCATTACCTCCTGTAGAAGGTCAACAAATTCCGGTGACGCACATGAGAGAACATCAGTCCTGGACCACACCCCATTACTATCACAATAACGAAAAGCATTTCCTGAAAATAATATAAATTTAAATTTCTGATGACAACACAAAGCTGATGGGTCCTCTTCATGCATACACACAAGATAAGTCCTTTTAGATAATTATCAGAGCATATCAACCTGTGAAGTGGGAAGAGGATATGTAATTCCTATGTATAGCTAGGTAGATGGTGAAATGGTGAATACTTCTATAATAGATTCCTACCTGCACATACATGAAATATTATTTACATAGCTGGTTATGGAGTATTATTCAATGTTTTTACTATCCATACTAGAGTTTCATGCCCTCTTTCCACCTCTGACTGCTTAATATAATGCAGTAATATTATAAATAGACTTTCATCCTGCATTTGCGGTAATGAAATTCTACAGTGAAAGATAAAAGGGTTTTACCAATAGATGTCCTGCCAGGGCAACTCTGGATACTTGTAGTATCTGGAGGAGTATAGGGCCAGATGATATCCCATAACGGATCAGTTTCCATTGGACAACCTGGAACTATAAGGAACAAGAGATAACTAAAACTCATTAATAAGAGTTTGAGCTAGTGCTAGTTCAAAGATTGTTTGTTATCACCAATTATTTTTCACTCTGTACTTAAGTCCTGAAAAAAAAGAAACTTGTTTCTATTATGCATTCCTTATATACATAAACTATAGCGCTAGCCTCTAGTTCTTACCCTAGCCTCTGGCAACCCTTTATTCTAGCTAGCTTCCATATTACATTGCAGTCCAGTCAGCTATGATCTAGAGTTGGATCAAGCTGTCACACTGCCATAATAGCTTGATAAGTCATAAAGTGTGGGTGAATCAGTGATAGTACAACATTCAATATAATAATAAATGCCTCATCAGCAGGCAGCTAATTGGATGTATGTATACATCTGGAAAAGCTTCATATAATAGTGGTTAGCAGAGCAAGATTGACACTAGGGAGCCAGTACAGAAAAATGTGCTGTATGTATGTATATTCTGTGCATTTTGGTACTTACTCACCATCTACCCATCCTCTGCTCACCCACTACCCACCCTCTACCCACCCTCTACCCACCCTCTACCCACTCTCTACCCACCCACTACCACGGTGTGACCCTCTGAATGCTTCCATGATACCAAATTTACAACTACAGAAACAAAAAGATTTAATCCTCCATAAAAAATATTGTAGAGTTATCTAAAGTAATAAAAGACAATGTATACATCCCTCCCAGCAATGTTATAGAAAAACAACAATTATTGTACGCATAATCTCCTCCTCCATGATTTTAAAGAGGACCTTATGACACATGCTTCATGCTGTTCAAGGTAATAAGTGGTCATTATGTTGTTATCTCACACAATACCACAAACATAACTCAAAGTCACTACAAACATATATAGCTTTTGCATTAAAGTTAGCAATAAATCATAAAATACCCCTTATATGCTTAACTTTTGAAGCAGTTAATATGTTCAACTTTATTCAAAGCAGATTTTTCCTTCTTAAATTTGTACTAGAGCTTTCTATTGTCTTCCATGGAAATAATACTTCATGATTGATTGTAGAAGTAAACAAGTTAGTAAAAACAATAACCACCAGCTAATTGCAAGTACATTCTGTCACTACTATCTCCAACTACAGATAAAATCACAGAGTTCCATTTTACAGAACTCTGATTATTGATTCTATGTTCAGTTACGTATAATCTCAATGGTCATAATTAGACATTCTGCTGACCTTCTATGTTGGGAACCAATGCTTGGAGAGACCTGTATTTGCTGGTTTTTGTTGTAAAACAAACTTGCCTCTTACTATCCACACCCTCCACACATAATATGCACATGTAGAACTACATAGGAGGCTGAGGGTTGGGGCTAGAGGGGCTAGAGCCCCCAAGGTGGGGCTCAGACTCCCACCTGGACTTGTTAGAATGTGCACAGCTTCCTAGCATGGGCAAGGCTCTGTAAAAACAATCACATTTATGTAATATATACTACCTGATTAAAATTTGCAAGTGCATGCAAACTGTTCTACACTACTTTCTATACTGCACCTCACCCTTAGCCCCCCCAAAACTAAAATGCCTCAGCCACCTCTGTAACATAGAAACTTTATAGTACAATCCTTATTATACTGAATTACAACTTTAATTCTTACCACTAAACATAGCTATTCTAACTGACAATCTTCTACACCAGGTATTATGTATGCCAAACCAGAAGAGTCAATATAATGATTATAACAGTCCCTAACGGTAGATCTAACACAGAGCTGGGCATTTTACAGCCAGCGGGCCACATCTTGACTTCGGCTATCCTCGCCTACCTGACTTGGTTAGTTAGAACATAAATCAAATCACTTATGCTCAGCTGTGTTGCTTTTATTTTGAAAAGATTGCTGTTTTGTTATTTACATAGTGACATACAGTGTAGTAGCAACTAATCAAAAATACTGTAAACCCATTAAGTTAACTATTATTTTCTGTTGATAGCTAATAGAACAATACTTACAAGACTGAGTAGTAGGAGGTGTAGTAGGTGTAGTAGGAGTAGTAGGAGTAGTAGGAGTAGTAGGTGTAGTAGTAGTAGTAGTAGTAGTAGTAGTAGTAGTAGTAGTAGGAGTAGTAGGAGTAGTAGGTGTAGTAGTAGTAGTAGTAGTAGTAGTAGTAGTAGTAGTAGTAGTAGTAGTAGTAGTAGTAGTAGGAGTAGGAGTAGTAGTAGTAGTAGTAGGAGGAGGAGGACCTTGGGAATGTATAAGCAACAATTATTATAGGAATTTCTTTGAATAGTATAATAACACAAGCTTAATACAAATAGCAGAAATGTTGGGAGCTAATGCCTGGAAAGACTTGTCTCCCACCATTTCCCATGCCCCCCTCCACCCCTCCCCCCCCACCACCACCACCCACCTAGCCTGTAGAGTTATATAAAAACTACATTGTAGAGAGCTTACCACACTGTTTTTTCTTAAGATCTGGTTTGGAGAGAGTAGACACTGCACAATTATTATAACTCAATTAATATTAACATAGATACAAACCAGTCCAATTTCATGCATTTCACAGCCATTCAGATGTGCAATAAAAGTAGGAAAATGCATCCGATGTACATCATTTGTGCATATTACTTCATGTACCATGTCCTATAGCACCACTTGACATAAAGTAATTTTATCTATCTTAGTGGGTGTGTTGTAAAGCAGGTGTCCAGGAAGTGAATCTAACATCTAAATGAGGCATACTTTGTGTGCATTGTGTTCTTCTTTCTCCTTTAAAACTGACCCACTAGGATAAGTAAGATGTAATCCTAGTACCTGATACAATAGTTACCTATTGACACTGCAGGGAAAATAATAATTAGTGATCCAAAACAATAAAGAGACATCATTTCTGGCTCCATGCCAAGCAACTACTTTTCAAGTTGTAGTTATAGAATTATTTTTGATAGAGTTCCTGACATTCAACACATCCTAGACATTTGCTTTGTCAGCTACTTATATTTACCACAGAAAAATCAATTTTTAATAATTCAGTGTAATCTTGCATGAACACACACACACACACACACACGCACGCACACACACACACACACACACACACACACACCCACCCACCCACACACACCCACACACACACACACACAATAAAACTTCACCCCTCTTCGCTTAGTGAACACATAATTCCAAAATTGGATTAGTAGTAAGTGGTGGCCATACAAGTTATCTTAGTGGCATTCCACACTATCCCACAGATTATCTTAATCAAAGTCAATATAACTTCACTCTGTTTAGAAATTACTACACATCCATTATGATTATGTTACATAGCTTTAGTGGAACCTCTGAATAAGGAGATGTTGGGATCAGGCCTCCTTATCTCAGATGTTAATTTGCAATCTAGACTAGGCATTTTTAATTGTAGAGGTTGTCCTTATTTCAGAGGGTCCTTACCAGAGAGTCTTTATCAGAGGTTTTATTGTTTTCATGGAATATGGACATAATACTTTCTGGAATAGCTACAGTGTGAGGTATGTAGCTACAGGACAGAGTAATCGCCAGTAATACCACTGTACTACAACCATTACAACTTAGCTAAATACACTGCTGGGTAAGAAATCCCTTAAGTCTGACATAGAAGTACATTTTAGATAGCTGGGACTTGATCAATGTCACTATGGACAAGGAATTCTAACACAGAGATGTAGCTAATATCTGTTATACTGCTGGTGTTAATTCTGATCTGAGTATGAATGACAGGTACTAGAAAAAGTATGACTAACAACTGGAACAAACTCCACAAGGTGTTCTGCTTCTTTGCTGTAGAGCACTGACATGGCATGGGAAGATAACCACTTACATATTGTTTAGACATTAGACTTTAACTTGAGGTATATAAGTAGCAGAAACTGATTTCACACATATTTGATTATTGAGGGGAGTATGGTCATCTATTGAATACAGATGTTGTGACTCCCCTTTTGTATGCTTGGTTACTTTACTATACACCATTTTTATGTACATGTGCACTAAATGTGCACATCATGGATAAACTATATTTGATCATTACTAGCTAACTATGTGGTAATAAAGTCACATGTAAGCATACAAATGAGATAGTTACAATACACTTAGTTACTTACTTGAGATAAAAAGCAATATTACTGCTATAAGTGAGGTCACTGATGCCATGATAGAAGTAGTGAAGTCCAAATATAATAGTTAGTAGCTGATTATTCAGTCTGTACCCCCATGGAGAGGTTGATGCTGCAAAATAAATTCAGTCTGCCCAAGCAATGTAACCTCACCCACCCTATTTTATTCTAATTATTCTATTCACTCATCCAGATCAAATTGACTGCATACCACACAGAGCAATAAAATATCAATTTGATCCATTACCATTGGGCCCCACATTATTGCAGGGGTGTAGACAACTTTAGGGGGAAGGTGCAGGAGTGGGATATGCCCGAAGTGAAATCCAAGAGGTGTAAGAGAGCAAATTTGAGTAATATTCATTAAGCAACCATAATTAATATTTTAATATGTACAGAAGGATAGGCTAGGTTCTATTTCATTTGAAGATAGTGGATTCTATACTGAAACATTTCCAACATCACTTTCAAGCTAGTAAAACTATATTTTAGAATACACTGATCGAAAAGCCTAAATATTATAATATTAGCTCACCAGTTCAGGATGATCACTGGCTAATTTAGGCTGATAGCTGGCCTTAAATATATTGGATGATTCATCTGGCTTTAAAGGAGTGGTAAACCATTATCTTAGAGATTCACAGACATGGTACTAGCTAATAGCAACTAGTCAAGCAAGTTTTCTAGGCATCTGTTACAATGTTACCATGCTTACCTGTTAACCACTACTGTCATAGTTAGCTAAATACTGTTTACTAAACATGCAGTTTACAAATAAACAAACAAACAAGAGCTTATTAGCATTTTCTGAAAAATCTGGGGGGGGGGGGGGGCTTAAGCCCCCCTAGCCTACACCCATGTATTGTGGATATGCCTTGCACTTAGGGCTGTCCCAATTATTCTAATAGTCTTCATTGTTACTGAGTGAAGGAGTTCTTTAAAAGTATCAAGTAGCAGCAGAACCAGAAGGACTATAGCTTGAAAGCTATACACCAATGACTCTAGTTTGTAGCCTAGCTGAGCATATGTTCTATTAGAACAGTTGACCTTTGTGACCTTTTCAAGGTTTGAAGCCCCATTAGACTGGAATAATTCTCTTATTCCAGCAGACACTTTATTATTATTATTATTATTATTATTATTATTATTATTATTATTATTATTATTATTATTATTATTATTATTATTATTATTATTATTATTATTATTATTATTATTATTATTATTATTATTAGAGTTTGCTCTTGATATTTCAATCTTTTGGCTTTAAGCAGAACATAAAGTTAGCTGGTTGTTAGCTATAATTATGCTGTTATTTCCAGTTTGAGCTGATAGCACTGAATTGTGGTGTTAGGTACCCATGAACATTACATATTCTGGTAGTCTCTCTCTTGCATGTGGTACATGTACTGGTCAAACAAGAAATGTGTGAACTATTTTAAAAAATACTATGATGGAAGCTGATAAAGTATCATCCATATAGCTAGTGGATAAAAATTACTACAGTTTGTAACTGGTGGAGATGATGTAGGTAAAAGTTTACACATGCAAACTAGTATTGTGTAAACCCAAGAACAGCTACTGCATGACTTAGCTCAGAATATCTCTTCGTAAATACTTCAAGTAAGTATCAAATGTGGTAGTTTGAATGCGGAGCAGATGTCAAAGGCAGATCACTAAAGATTAATAGTTTGCAACATTAATTGGGAAAATATTATAACCTTTTAATAATTTTTATAATAGAGGCCCATTGCTATTTCAGGGCTCTATTATTAGTACTAATATCAAAACTATATAGCTAGCTACAAGTTTGTGTTATATAACATTGTTGATATCAGTAAAGTGCACTGGAACCATTCTCAATAACCTCAGCATTACCATCCATACTCTCTCCTTTACTTTCCAGTTGCTTTATCTTGGTTCCTTCAGCTTTATTATCTTCACAGTAAAGATTTACATCTTTGTGATCACTCACAGCTGGATTAATGGCAGAACTTCCCTCCATGGACATGTTATCTACTTCTGCCTCACCCTCATTGACACCTACTTCAAAGATGATATTCTCACTTGCTGGATCGATACTTGTTTCCTTTTTCTTTGCTTGCTCTTTAAATTCAATGTTGATTTTATCATCATCTGGCAGCTTTCCTAGATCAATCTTGGTTCCTTCAAAAATGAGTGGATTGCTGAATCCTTCAGACATTGTCGGTTTAACTTTTAGTGCAGTTTCACCTTTTGGAAATGTATTCATATCATAGCCTATAGAATTGAATAGCTAATAATCATTGTATTCCACAGGTCAAGGTTTACTGTGTGGAATCTATTGGGTATATAGAAGCTTGTGATGATATTTTAACAGTGCATTGTGCATTATGCTTGCTTGCAATAAAAATCCGAATGTATGTAGATGTGAACTAACCTTTAGAGTAGGTGCTGCTAGTATATTTGGGCTTTCCTGACCAAGATGAATTTTCACTTGTATGCTGTATAAATGGTATTTTGGATAGTACAGTGAAACCATCTTTTGTAAAGACCTTAGGGCACTAGTCTGTAGCTACATGTAATACACATTGAATGGAAGAAGTGTATATTGGCAATGAATATTATTAATGAATTCATGTAATCAGAGCAGCCTGATAACTGAACTTCGTAATTATATGCAAGGTTTAACTGTATTCTGTTACCTGGTAAAGGTCACCTCAAACACAACCACAAACTTGTGGATGTAATGTGGTAGAATAGCTATTGTATTCATCATATTCCTTACCAGTTTTGTATCTCTTTCTTTTGTTCCAAGCATTATACTGGATAAAATAGACAGTCTTGGCCGTATCTTGCTCCATACCTGTAATTAATAAGATTTACCAGTATTGCTGTAGTGAACTCTGTCTACAGTGACCACAGGTTTGCTTATAAAGTTTTGAGAAGTCGACTATGCCTTTAGAGCTATAGAACAAATACTGATACTTGTAAAAATTAATTATTATTCTCCCACCTTATTTATACCCATGGGAACAGAGATAGCATACATTATTACAGAGTGGTCAATACAGACATGTTTCACATGATAGAGAGTTATCAGTGACTCCACACTTACTGTTTCATTTCGAACCACATGAAAGAAGAAAACAGCTGCACCCTAAATGATTGATAACAGCTAAAAATTTAGTTCAATAGTTTAATAAATCTACAGAGAGAAATAAACAACCATTATTAATCTAGGACAGCTTGCTAACATCATTTCTCTTGACTCTTTCTGTACATGGCTGTTACTAACCTGTAGTGAGTTGAATATAGTGAAGAGCCATGCAAACACAGTGGAATTGGAATTGATAGTTAGAATCCCAAATGTCCATGTCAGTCCAAGAAGAGGCAGTAAGATGATTGAAGCAGCAAACAATGACCTAACAACAACAACAACAACAACAACAACAACAACAACAACAACATAGTAAATCTGGGTTGAGCTTAAAAAATTCTGCAGCATTAATGTAGTGTCTTAAAGAAACACTGAACAGGTGAACAGTATAACAGCTAATAATTTGTACAATGTCACAATTATTAATAATATATTCAACTCTGATATAGCACTAGCTAAGGTTGGGATTATAAGTATAGAAATAACCTAAATCATGACATGTTGGCATAATGATTTGCTAATTATAAATTATATCACTGTATGTATTCCACATACACATTAGCTATATATAACTTATGTGAATAGATAACTATAACTAGTTGTAATATTTTTGGCAATAACTTACTTTGCCAAGGTAAAGTTATTGTAGAATATCTCTTTTTCTTGCTCTTCAACAAACTGTTCAAACTCAGAACTAAGAGTACCACATTAATCTGCATGTATATGTACATCAATAATACAAATATTGCACAGCACAGTACAGCAAATTCAATCTGAAAATGTACATTATCTGTTCACATTAGGAAATCTACCAAATACAGTATATTAAGTAATTTTCTAGACAATTATTATTATTATGATGCTAATATTCTTAAGACTCTAGCTAAATCAAGTCCATTAACTAATTACACTTACAAGAATAATGACAAGCATTGGAACAGCAAAGGCATAAATAGTTCCTTTTTCAATCGACAGCCAGCAACTGCACATGAATTACAAAGTTTATTATTATATATACAGAGGAACTACTCTGTTCTAGATACCAATAGAGTCAAGTTATTTTAATCTGAGGTTATAATAAGATGATACAAGAGTGTCCTCAATTATATAAAATGGGTTGGAATAGAGTGAACAAAGGTATTACAGGAATGCCATCATTTCAAGAACCTCTAGAAATATGAGGCTTCTTGAGTATTAATGCATGCAATATTATGCCAATACAGCATGGTATATGTGCAAGAATTTTTAGTGACTTACTATTTCAGAATACCATCACTGCTTCGTACTCCATAGTAATCATGCCTTAAAGCCACACTGGTCACCACAATAGGAATTGGACTCACTTTATCACAAAAGAACAAACTATTGTAACCATTCAGTAAAGACTATAGAACTTATACATAGGTTCCATCCTCCCAGGGAAAAAAAAATCAGTCAATTCAGACCACACCCATCAATTTAAGTTACAAATTTATTACAATTATTTCTGATGTATCTGGTGTGCAAATTTTGTGCAAGCATGCATAGGATAATTATCAAACTGGTTGCTGTCTGATTGCTTCAGGCAATTACTATACAGCTCCTCTGTAATATTACTAATATACTCTTTTGTTGGCTAGACCATTAACTTTTAGTCTAGCCAAAAACTACTATTGATAGTGTAGCCAGAGGTAAACTTATTACATAATCTAATCTACTACACAATTTCCTATAGTCAATAGGCCATAGGGTAATTCCATAGGTGGCAGAGATTAATAAGGTCAATTTCAGTGGCTGCTACAGCCTAATTCATGGCAGTTGGAACCTACGTATGTTACTATGATAATAGCTTATAATAATTATGGTGGTCACTTCTACCTATGAGATGCTATTTTTCTCAAATCCCTCACCTCCTTCCACCACCTCCCTTCCTACCTCCTTACCCTACATCTCTCCCCTACTCTCACCCCATCTCCCTGTGGGCTAGATTCATTCACCCCTAAGAATTAGTCTCAGAATGTGCACTGGACTAAAGAATACATTACAGTCACAACAAGACTTCACTTTACTAATCTCACCATAGCCTATCAGGAGGAATAGCCACCATTGACGGGATAATCTACTGAAGACCACAACAAGTAGAAGATAGAGGAGTATTCCTTCACACAACATCCAACAGAAAGTAGACAGGAACAAGTAGTGTAAGAGAAGGGCAACAAACAGACAGCCTCCCTATTTATAAATTATGTTTAGTGCTGGGACTTATTTTAATTTTAGACTGAGAGACTGTCTTAAAATTAATGTTATCTGGTATTGAATTATGTCCCTATAGAAATAGCAACTATCACATTCATGCATATTATATGACCATAAGTGTATGTTGTATATCCTTTCTTGGAACTTACTGTAGTCATGCTTCCCAGCTCAATACCAAACACAAACACAATGAAGGCAGCAAGTAAAGTAGATGCAAGATTCAAATGAACAAAAAAATTCACTGATTGGAAAATCTTCTTCCTAAAAATAAAAAAGAATCTTCAATATTTTTATAATAATTATAGTGTTGATCAGCTTTGTTAGTTAGTTCCTGAATAGAAGATGTACAGTAACTACTTTCCAGAGAGTTTACCTGTGACATTTAACCTGAAAGGTGGACATGACTATAACAGATGAGATTATATTTGAGTATCACCTCAAAAAGTAATAGAAATACATTGAAGTAATGCTAAAGAAGTTTGTATACTACTGTCACCTTTGTGTCAAAAAGAATAGTACTGTTAGAGACAGACATAATATTGAAACAGAACATCCAAAGTAAGAAACAACTTGGAGGGCCTTCAGTTCATCTTCTGACACAGTCTAAGCAATGAGGGAATCACATTTATAAGAATTAGTTTAATGATCATCTGAATATAACTTCCCTCCAGCTAGGTAGCTAACATGTGTTGGGCAATAACATTGGAATGACAGCTACAATACTACATAGAACCTCTGATAAAGGACCTTCCAAATAGGACAACCTCTCCACAAAGGACAACTTCTTTTGATGTATATTAACCAAGACTTGCTGTAAGGGACAGCAAATCTGTGTCCTTTATTCACTGTTTAAGGTGTAAAATAAATGAAGAGTTGGTTTTTTATGTTTTAGTCCTGAAACATCTTTACAAATAATATGTAATTGTATAAAGGAAATGTTGGTAGTGAAAAGTTACTACAATATGCTTTTTCAAAAACAGGAAGATGATAAAAATATTTAAACATCATGGAATAAACTCATTATGATTAGCTACGAAGTGAGGAGGTTGAATTTTGAGGGGGTTAACAGTAGCAATATGATTAGAAGTTACTGACCTCTAGTCCTCCTGCCACATCTACTAAAACAGCAAATGTAATATCTTTACTGATATTTTACTAGCAGAAAACTCAGTAGGATCTTAAATATTGATTCTTATAAATTCTCTTACAAATTAAAAGTAGCTACTATTTTTATATACCTAGGTAAAGCATGATGACTGTGCATGTGGTATGAAGTGTTAACTCTGTGATGTGAGGTGTGAAGTGATGACTAGACAGTGTGAATGATGACTAAGTGAAATCACCTATATACATATACTACACTCCTTCCAATGACACAAAAAGAAAAGTAAATTACTACACAAAATGAAATACACACATAGCTACAAGTTCACTAGAATACATACAAGTTCACCAAGATACCCTTTGTCCATAGTAATCAGGTGAGTGTCTGTTTCTCGATGGATATCTTGTTGATCTAGGAGGATCTGCTGAAGGTATACTGTTGGAGGGTTCTGAGTTACTGACTTGCTCAGTGGGGTTTCTTAGTTCTATGCCTGGTTCCCAGCTTGAGTCAACTGGTGGTGTGATATTTGTCATATCAGCTTCTTCTCCCAACTTCCTAATCTGGTCAGTATGTCTCCTCCATTCTCCATGTGATGGCACTTGCACTAGATATGAAAGTGGTCCAAGTTTTTGTTTAACTATTCCTGGCATCCATTTATTTCCTCTAGAACTGTAGTTTCTTACCATCACTTTCTCTCCCTCTTGAAAATTTCGAGTGACTGCATGTTGGTTTCTCCCTTGAACCTGGTTAGCTTGTTGGTTAAGTACGTTTGTCTTCACTTTGGGTCTCAATAGGTCTAGTCGAGTACGTACTTCTCTGTGTAAAAATAGTGAGCTTGGACTTCGATTTGTCGTAGCATGAGGAGTTGATCTGTAACATAGAAGAAAATTACTAATCCTTTGGTTCCATGGTATGTTGGTACTTTCAGCTGCTTGCATTGCTCGCTTAAAAGTCTTAACAAATCTCTCTGCCAGGCCATTTGAGGAAGGGTGGTAAGGTGAGCATAGGATGTGCTTAACTCCATTCATCTTAAGAAAGTGTTCAAACTCAGCTGAGGTAAACTGGGGTCCATTATCGGATACTATTTGAAGTGGTAGTCCGTATGTTGCAAAAAGATTTCTTAGCACGAATATAGTCTGCTGTGAGGTGGTAGATTTCATCTCCACTATCTCTGGCCACTTTGAATGTGCATCAACTAGTATGAAGAATGTCTTCCCTAGAAAAGGTCCTGCAAAATCAATATGAAGTCTTTGCCAGGGCTTGGCTGGCCATACCCAAGGATGTAGTGGTGCCACTGGTGGCATGTCTCTTGTGCTCTGACAGGTAATGCAACTCTTCACGAGTGTTTCAATTTGATGGTCAATTTTAGGCCACCAGACATAGCTTCTGGCGATACTCTTCATTCTAGTAACTCCGGGATGACTGTTGTGGAGTTCTTGCATGACTTCTCCTTGCAGTGTTTTTGGTACAATGACTCGAATTCCCCACAGTAGAATTCCATTTTCAATTGTGAGTTCAGTGCTCTTTGATTGAAAAATTTTCAGTTCTTCTGTGAGTGAGTCTGGCCATCCATCTTTGGTGTACCGGAGGACTTTGCTTAACACAGGATCAGTGCTAGTGGCTTGTCGTATCTTGTTGGCTGTTACTGGTAAAAAATCAACTTGTGAGAGGTTGAAAATGCTAGCTTCAGGTGAGTTTCCTTCATTGGAATCATCTTTCAGTGGTAATCGTGATAGGCTATCAGCATTGGCATGTGAGAGGGTATCCTTAAACTTGATGTCATATCGATATGCTAATAGGAAAACTGCCCATCTTTGTAGTCTTGCTGCTGCTAGTGAAGGTATTCCTTTCTTAGGACCCAGAATAGTGAGTAGGGGTTTGTGGTCCGTGATTAGAGTGAATCGTCTTCCATAGAGGTATTGGTGGAATTTCTTTACTCCAAATATGAGAGAAAGTGCCTCCTTCTCCAGTTGAGCATAATTCTGTTCACTCGAGGTGAGAGTTCGTGAGGCAAAAGCGATAGGATGTTCACTGCCATCTGGAAAGACATGGGAAATGACGGCTCCTATCCCATAAGCAGATGCATCTCCTGCTAGAGTCAGGGGTAATTCTGGATCATAGTGAGTGAGTACTGTAGAAGAAACTAATGCTTCCTTTGCTTCAGTAAATGCCTTCTCACAGTCTGAGTTCCAGTTCCACTTGGTATCCTTGTGTAATAGGAGATTGAGAGGGTGAATCAACGATGCTAGGTTTGGTATAAACTTCCCATAATAGTTTAGTAGTCCAAGGAAAGACCTCAGTTGCTGAATATTCTCTGGTGATGGGGCCTTGACTATTGCATTCAACTTGTCAGGAAGAGTGTGAATTCCTTTCGAGTCCACTCGATACCCTAGAAAATCCACATGATCCTGCATAAACTTGCACTTGGTTTTATTTGCTCTCAGTCCATATTCCTCTAGGCGTCTCAAAGTCTGTTCTAGACTTCTCAGATGTCCTTCATCATTTCTTCCAGTGATCAAGATGTCATCAATGTAGCATTGAACATTTGGTATACCTTGTAAAATAATGTCCATAACCCTCTGGAAAATGGCTGGTGATGATGCTATTCCAAATGGAAGTCTAGTGTATTGATACAGTCCCTTGTGAGTGTTTATTGCAGTGTACCTCCTTGAGTCCTCTGCTATTCTCAGCTGTTGGAATGCATTTGCTAAGTCCAACTTGGTAAACTTCTGTCCACCTGCTAGAGTTGCAAACATTTCCGACGGATTTGGTAGTGGATATTGATCCACGTCCATGGAAAGATTGACAGATACACTATAGTCTCCACATATACGGAAACGTCCATTGGCCTTTGCAACAGGGACAATAGGTGCTGCCCATTGACTATGAGATATTTTCTCAATAATTCCATCTCCCTCTAGTAAGTCAAGTTCTGCTCCCACTGCATCTCTAATGGCAAATGGCACTGGCCTTGCTTTATTGAATTTAGGGTGAGTTTCTCGTACTTGTAGTGTTGCCCAGTGTGACTTAATCGTTCCGAGATCATCCTTAAAGACGGTGCTATAGCGATGGAGTAATGTCTTCAGTTCCTTTGTTTCGGTATCAGTCTTCAGGTTGAGGATTTGTCTCCAGTCTAGCTGAATAAACTTTAACCAATCACGTCCTAGTAGTGTTGGGCCTTCTCCCTTCACCACAATCAGGGGCATTTGCTGCTTCTGTTTTCTATGCTCCACCTGAACCTGGATTTCTCCCAGTACCGTCAACTTCTGTTCTGTATAAGTTCTAAGAACAACATTAGACTTTTTAAGTGATACCTGTGGTAGGAGAATCTTTTTTGTTTCTTCTGAGATGAGTGAAACTTCTGCACCCGTATCAACAGTCATTTTTATTGGTACTCCTTCAATCAGCATCTCACATTCAATTGGCTGGTTCCTCGATTTAGTTCCAATAGTAAAAAGATGCAAGTCCTCTTGTTTGGTCTCCTCTGCTTCCTTCTCATTTTGTTCTTGTTCCACATAGTGTGCTTGAATGTTGCGTTTTCTTCTTGGTGAGCTACTCCATCTTTTGTTGCTTGGTTTCTTTGACCTGCATGCTGGAGCAATATGACCCTTCTTGCCACACTCATTACAAGTAGCGTCTATGAATTTGCATTGTGATGGAGAATGATTATTTCTGCCACATCGATAACAGAGCTGCACTTGTGACTTGCCATTGTGTTCTCTTGGCTTGTTGGGCATGCGAGCTTTATGCAGGCTATGCACTACCGCATCACGTCCATGCAATGCGTTTGCATTACTGTCAGCTGCTTCCATACTTAGAGCAGTGTCCAGGGCATTTTTGAAAGTGAGGTCTGCAATTGTTAGCAAGCGTTTCTGTATGTTTTCAGAGCGAAGTCCACACACTAGTCTGTCACGGAGAGCTTCATCCAGATTTGCTCCGAAGGAACAATGGATTGACAATCGTCGTAGTTCTGCCACAAATTCTGTTATACTCTCAGTTGGTAGCTGATTTCGACGATGAAAATGGAATCTTTGAGCGATCACTATCGGTTTTGGTTCATAGTGACTAGAAAGTGCTGTGACGATCTCATCGAGAGATTTGTCTTGAGGTAAATCTGGTGCTACGAGATTTCGTAATACAGCATATGTCCTCTCTCCCAATTCACTTAAAAAAACTATTGCCTGCTTTTCATCTTGGATTTCATTGGCTGCAAAGTAGATTTTAGCTCTTTCAATATAAGACTGTAGAGAGTCCGATTCTGGTTTGAAGGGACCGAGCTTGCCGTAGGTTTTGGCCATATCTCGTCGCCAATTGTAATATCTTTACTGATATTTTACTAGCAGAAAACTCAGTAGGATCTTAAATATTGATTCTTATAAATTCTCTTACAAATTAAAAGTAGCTACTATTTTTATATACCTAGGTAAAGCATGATGACTGTGCATGTGGTATGAAGTGTTAACTCTGTGATGTGAGGTGTGAAGTGATGACTAGACAGTGTGAATGATGACTAAGTGAAATCACCTATATACATATACTACAGCAAAACTGGTTGCATGATTGCTGAGACATTGCACACTGGTTATATCCTTCCCTTTGGTAATGTTAGCAGTGGTGACTCCATCAGTACTAAAACCTCCACTTCCAATTCTAAATAGATGCAATCACAATTACTATTCAATCTTATTTTTGTGTGAAAATTTTCTGTGGGTAGAAATATAATTATGCATTGGTGGATATTTTGCATCCAATAAACTTTTATATATTTTTTGTGCAAAAATTTTTGTTATAAAGACACCACAAAAATTTAAATTTCCTGATTTACGGTACAACTAAACCAGAAAAATTATTATTTCTCCATGAAATTGCTATTTAATTAATTGGTGGTTTCATTTGGTGGAGATCCTACTAGTTCACAAATGGTTAGTTTATACATATTAAAGTATCCATAATTTTATTTTGGGCAGTGTACTGTATTTTAAGAAAATTTCACCTGAAAAATGATCATAATTTCACATTATATTATAATTTAAAATTAATATTAAAATTTAATTTCCTTACAGTATCAGCTACGAAGATTGTTGTGATCTAATTAGCTATTATGTAATTGAAAACACACAATTAGGACATTGGAATTTGTCCCAGAAAAGGGAAGTTTCATTGTATCTATGGTTTGTTATATAATAGTCTATTAATTGTTTCATTGTATCTATGGTTTGTTATATATAGTCTATTAATTGTTTCATTGTATCTATGGTTTGTTATATATAGTCTATTAATTGTTTCATTGTATCTATGGTTTGTTATATATAGTCTATTAATAATTGTTTCATTGTATCTATGGTTTGTTATATATAGTCTATTAATTGTTTCATTGTATCTATGGTTTGTTATATATAGTCTATTAATTGTTTCATTGTATCTATGGTTTGTTATATATAGTCTATTAATTGTTTCATTGTATCTATGGTTTCATCTTGTTTTCCCTCTGAAAAAAATACACTGCTCATTAGATTATTTATTAAAAGTTAATTATGTAAAATATTAGTAGCTACTTATGGTTTAGAGAAATTCCAGAATGTACAAGTGTAATTGAAAGAATTCTTAAACTATAGAATTAATTGGGATTTGTAATAATAATTGGACTTGTAGTATTAATTTTCATATTTATACTTAGATAAAAATTATAGAGCCTTTAGCTAGACTCCATAATACAAACACTCCATACCAAGTAGCTACATACATGCTTGTTTCTATTTATGGAGAGGTAAGACTCATAGCCTTAACAATCTTCATAGAGACATTATTTATGAGAGGAGACATGTCATGTTACATACCTGCAATTAGTCCTCTATTAAGAGTGTCTTACAGGAAGCTATATGTGTATACTGAATACTGGCTGGGAGATTAGGGCTAGGGCTAGTTTCACTACTAAAAATTTAATAGGCGGATAGGTGGAGGAAGCATTTTTGTTTTGGGGGGGGGGGGGGGGTGGGAGTATTGTGTGAGTATTATACTTTTTAGGTAACTAGCCAGTTATTCAAAATTAGATTTTCTTCTTTCATTAACTAGCTGATATAAAAATAGAGGCAATTTCTATTAGGTCAAGTTTATGGAACTCCTTGGGAGATCTTTCTCCTCCCTCATTATGACTTCTTTTAGACATGTAACTCATAGAGCCTCCAACTAGAAGTGAATAACTTCAGTATAAAAATTGCTCACCTTCAGTATTTTTGTAGCAAATTCCGTAGCTAGCTAGTTTCATCATTCGTAATCACATTATTTTATTGTTATAAGACACTCACCTACACACCTACGTGTGCATGTATCTTTGTGATTAATAATGATAAAAAATAAACTAGACTGTGAGCTAGAATTGAGGGTCTTAGCTATCATAGTGCTTGACAGGGGCCACTGGAACAAGCTAGCTAGGTAACAAACATTATGAATTAACTTACAATAAACAAACTTACTGTTTTTATCACCTGTTTTAAGGAATATGAACTGTATAGACAATTCTTTAAGCCTCTGGACAATGTTATTTCACAGCTGTTAACTAGCTAGTTTAATCTCGCTATGCTTATATATAAATTGAATCAGTCCATTGAATCAGTCCGTATTTATAAGTGTAGCTAAATCCATGTCGTTGGAGGCTCTGAACTCAGTAAGGTAGTGTTGCCATTATAGCTAGCTATTTGATCAGCAAATGCTGTGCATGTGATACTTTTCATTATGGTTTCACAGTTGTAATAGTTACTAGGCACAATTTTTATGACTAATATCTTTTGGGGGGGCAGCAATTGCCCCCCTGCCCCCCCATTCCTCCGCCTATGAAATTAAATATTATGTATTGTGATGCTCACGTAAACTTGGAACATTATATACATACACTTACTGTAAAGAAGGTGAATTCAAGGCTTATTGGTTCTTCCAGAAGAACTCGTGACTGGTCCTTTCTCTCACCAATCTGAAGTGAGTAAATCGCAGATGTCTCACTTGGACTCCTTGAAGAATCCAGAAATGAAGGAGGAAGAAAATCTTCCAAGTTGTTGAACAGAATATGAACAACTGGTACAGCTAATTGTGTAAGACAGAGAGTTATGGTCTAAATATAATTCATACTAAACTGGTATAACAGAAAGTCATAATTTTTTATCTAACATATGTGAAGTACTCAAACTGTGATGTTTCAAACTATGTATGTAAATACAACAAAAAGTTAGCTATTGAAAGCGTTTTAAAAAATCTTGACAACAGAAATGAATTTCAATATAAAAAACATCATCCAAGTGGAGGAATGCTATCCCATCCTCTAAAGAAAGGTGCTCTTCTACATATGTATTATCAGTTAATAAAGCAGTAATCCTGGGTGGGTACTTAGAGACTTAATCCCCTCCCACCCCACCCCCACCCACCCACAATGTGATAGTCAACTTACAGGAACTAGTAGTAAGATTCTCTGTAATCAGATCTGCTGGTACTTTAGCCATGATTGGTATGATCCTGGATGTGTAATTAACCAGGTCTTCTCCAGTGGGAAAGCTTAAATCTTCATCAGTCACTTGTGAAGAGACATTAAACTGGCTAGCAGACAAAACTACAAGTCAATGAGTATCAAGATATTATAATAGAAGACTTCCAATATTATAGAGAATTAAGGAGGAAGATATAGTCATGGTTTATCATTGTATTATTGCATGTTAAATTCAAAGAAGTTAGGTCTCTGAGTAATGGAGTAGTAAACAACAATTGCTTCATTTAAACTAACAGTGTCCCAAGAACACATACTCCAATACTATAAAAATGTAACTTGAAACCATAAGTTCTAAATAATTGACTACACATGCAGAGGGAAAACATCAAAACCATGTGTCTACTCTGTAATATGTAACTATGTATTTGCTGGTGTATAGGAATTTATCCATGCACATAATAATAATAATAATAATTATAATGTAGATAGCTAACAACTAGCTAATAAAACTATACCAATATTTGGTCTTGAGAGCCTTCTGGGTGCTCCAACTTCCTTTGCTAGTATTAGACCATACCTCTCAGCATTGCTTAAAAGAAGTTCACTGCCATTTGTTGTTTCTACCTACAGAGATATTGTACAAAGTTTCATGTTTCAGTCTCTCATTATGTAGTGTAGTAGTACATAGTAGTAGTAGTGGAAGTAGTAGTAGTAGTAGTAATCATGACAACAACAACAACAACAACAACAACAACAATTCAGATTAGAGAGATGTTATGATTATGTAATCTAGTATTGGGACACAAATTACTATAATTATTATAATAATAGTTCAAAATTGTACAAAGGAATAAATTTTCTTGAAAAGATACTTTGAAGCAATTTCTACAGGAATACAGTTTTAGGTTTGTTTTCTAATAATGAGTAGTACATTACTCACACTCTGTAGACTTAGCCATCCAGCTGTGTTACTCTCATCAAGAACATTATTGAAAACACTAATGACATCATCCTGCAAGTTTGAGTAGTAATAGTAACAATGACAAGTGAGAGGAAAACATTCTTAGGATCTGAAGAGACAGTATAGAATTATAAAGTATAGGATCAAAGTTAGAGGAAGAAATAATAATTAGGATTCGTGGAAAGAAGTAGGGATAGAAAAGTTAGTTCATAATCATAAAACTCAGATACTTAAACTGTGCAATCTATGACACTCAGAAGCTGATACAAATACTTCAATGATCACTTGTCAGCCAATAAAGAAATATTAGTATCAGCTCACAATGTTTCTGTAATGAAAGGCAACACAGAACATTGAGTCGTGCTCAGAATTACAAACCTGGCTTAAAAACTATTACAACACATTGCTAATTATTACATACCACATCAGGTATTCTCACGGAAGATTGTTGCAGTACATCAGCATTGTCTTCCAGTATGTTGATAACCCTGTGGATTAAGCTATTGGTGATCTGAAGGTCAGATGGAAAAAGTGGTAGTTCACGTCCAGTGGTGATATTTGCCAATTGAGAAGTAACAATAGCACTCTGATTTAACAGCACTTCTGAGTCATTGGATGAAAAGGCTTCAAGAGACTGCAGTATAATATTATATATTTAACCCAATGTTCATTCCAAACCCAAGGAAGTAGCTATAATCCTACGTATGTAGAGGCAGATCCAGGGGGAAGGGGGGGCAATTGCCCCTTTTCAATACCTTGTAGCATAATTATAAGAAACAGTTTAGTGTGTGGTTGTTAGCTGTGGTGCAAAACATATCATTATTATTGTAATTTACGATTTAAAAAACATGTGAATATTCATTAGAATGCTAATTAGATAGAGCCTGCAGCTGTACTTTTGTGAACTGAGCCTCTTCAACATGCCTGGAATTGAAAAACATCCAACAGTGACATAGATCATTTTGTTAGACCATTCAAAAGTTCAGTTGTTGAGAAGCAGCTACAGACTGAGGGTGATAACGCCTCTGTGTTGTACAAATTCAAGAAGTTTAAAGTTTCTATCTGAAGGACTTCCTATGTACCTCACTTTTTGAAACATTAATTTTTCTCCTAAATCATATCCAAAATATTGCCACAACATAGGAGTAGCTCTGTAGAGGCAACTGAGGCACTGGCTTCAGTATATTTTTGCTATTGTAGAACTAAATGCATTAAATTTTGATGCAACAGTTAACTGACAATTTTGTCTGTAGTGTGTTAGAGTGCCTAATTAACACATGATGTCATCATAGCCAAGAATAGCTCAATTGTCTTGTATCAATGCAATGCAGCATTGACAGCCTCTATGACAGTGCTGAAGCATACTTCAGGAGGAATAATTGAACATTGCGTCAACGAATTTTCTGAGTTGGATTCCTAAAACTAGTAGATAAAGATTTTTTTAAATCTGCACACAGTTTTCAAACCTTGTTTTCACATTGCCTATTGGTTCTGTGCCATGTGAAGATTTACTTTCTGCAATGCATAGACTGACAGGGTTGCCAACCCCCAAAGGAAAAAAAAAGGAGACTTTTTGTAGGCAAATCAAATATTGTTATAATTCTATAATAATTATTATAAGTTAAGTTGTTTGTAAGTGGCTGACTTGCTCAGCTGGAGTAGTTCAACACTTGGTTGCTGCTCATAATGATAGGTATCTGTCAAAAAAATCATTTTGGTTGCTACTAAAGCAGATAGAGTTGAATTAGAAGCCTGTTCCGAGAATCAGTTTTTATTGCTTCTACCATACTGAAAATACGTTCAGCTGAAGCATTGCTACGAGGAAGTGACAGCATCAACTTCATAAGCTTAGGAAAATGCTTGAATCTTTGAGATCCACCTCTAGTAAGACAGCTAATTTCATGCCAAAATGCACCCAATAATATTAGCAAAAAAGAGGTTAATAGTGAAATATAGCAGAGAAAACAGGAGGTCAGGAGGGGACCCTTAAAATCAGGAGAATCCTGATAAATCAGGAGAGTTGGCAACCCTGGACTGAAGTCTTGGAGTAAGTCAACTATGAGTGGAGAAAGGAGGTTATGTGGACTTGCTCTTCTTTTATATTCACCGAGATATGGATGTTTCAAGAGAAAATATCCTCTAAAGATTCAGTTCAGCTGGGAATCATAGAAATGGACATCTTACAGTCAAGCAAAGTGTCATCAAGTACTTAGCTATTAACATAGTGCATGTGGGTGCCTATTAGACAGCCTGAAATGCCACCAGATTGAGACAGAGGTCTAAAATACAAAAATTTCCTGGGGAGGGGGAGGGGCATGCCCCCAGATCCCCTAGATGTTACACTTTCTGCACTATGTGGTCACAAATCCCAACCCTATCCTGCCTTGGTATGAAAAATTCCTGGCTACTCCTCTGCACAATCTTTCATATCTTGTCAATAATTCCAGTAGCTAACTGTTGCTACAGTTGAAAGAACAAATTCAGCTCTCAAGTGCTCCACTATTCAAAATCCTGAGATCCACCTTAGCGATATCACTGCCCCTTTCTTTTCAAAATCCTAGATCCGCCACTGCAGTATGAACTCTAATTAGCTAGCTAGAACACATGATTAGTCCAAGTGCATAAGCTCCAACATTTTGAAAACCAGTTCCAGGACACTGGTCACACCCACCAACCACTCTCACATCATAGCTAACCCCACCCAAAAACCACACCCATCAAAGCATAATGTATTTGTACAAGGATGCTGACTGTGCATGCATGTATACTGTAGATACTGCAATGCACTCTACAACAACCAAATCTACACGTAGTAGTTTTCATAGATATTGCAGTCTATAGACATAGTATAGTAGTACTTAACTCTACTACTCCAGCATCCAGGACAAATGGCAGGTGAATCCAGGACACAGGATAATGTCAACAAATCAAGGACTGTCCTGGACATTCCAGGACGGTTGGAGCCTATGCAAGTGTTCAGAATAAAAATTCTGATTCACTGCTAGCTTACAGCATGCCATATTCACAACACATCATAATATTAGCTATATCTCCTTAATCAGACTCAAAGCTATGTAGCTAGCTACTATGCATTATATTGTGCAGGAAAGGATGATGATTATTCAAGGGTGACATCTTCTCTTTTCACTAGCTTCTAATCAATGAAAAGCATGAAACTCTTTACCTATGTCCATATCTGAACCATGGATGCATGGTCTGTGTGCTCTAATTAGAGTACAGATAATTTCCTTGAGTAGCTATGGCAACTATTTGCTCTGAAGGTCTCTATTTGCAGGTGATTATTATCCAAGAGTAGCATTTGATCAAGAAATATGGATTCCAAACTACACACCGAATCTTTTTGACTGTTCCTAGATACAGTTAGCTTTACTGTCACTAGCTATGTTTTTGCACATTTGTAAGTGTTTTAATGATATAGAAGTATGATCTCATATACATAGTAGTGAATCACCAGAGGGTCATAGAAATAATCTACTACTACTAGTTACTATTGCTATCATTAGTCAACAAATATTGCCGATGAAAAATGAAACATCAAAAGGCTACAACTACCATAGCTACTGAGATTTCAAAACATTATTGCTATTGTAGAGACTTGTTAGCTACTACTAAACTGGACTAGGCACACTCTCACAGTTATATACAATATTTAATACTCATTAATGATTATAATCATGTGAATGGATGAATGAATGGATTGGGTAAAGGGTCATTAGTTGCAAATGAGTTCAAAGTTCATTGCTGCTACACTATCATTACCTCATTTAGAAGATTACCAAAATCTCTTGATGCACACGAGAGAACGTCAGTCCTGGACCACACCCCATTATCATCACAGTAACGAAGAGCATTTCCTAAAAATAATATTTCTAATGACAACACAAAGCTGATAGGTCCTCCTAATGTATACACACGAAGTATGTCCTTAGACAATTATCAGAGCATATCAACCTAAGAAGTGGCTATGTAGCTATAGTATTAATGTAGATGGTTAGATGGTGAAATGACAGTAGATTCCTACCTGTTCATTATTATATGAAAGACTATTTACATAGCTAGTAATTAGTTGGTTATAAAGTACTATTTATAATGTTTTTGCTGTCAGTACTATCTGGTGGAGAGTTTCATGCCCTCTTTCCACCTCTGACTACATAATAATATAACTAACTACCTTTAATAATACAAACAAAAGCTCAACATTTATCCTGCATTGGCAGTAATGAAATTCCAAACATAGCTACAGTGAAAGATATAAAAGGGCTTTACCATTAAATTCTGTTCCACCAGGGCAACTCTGGATACATGTGGTATCTGGAGGAGCATAAGGCCAGGTGATATCCCATAATGGATCAGTTTCCATTGGACAACCTGTAAGTAAAGAAACAAGAGCTAAAACTAGAGGCTGGGCTAGTGCTAGCTCAAAGATTGTTTGCTATCTTATAATTATACCAAATATTTTTCACTACTTAAGTCCTGAAAAAAAGAAAGAAACTCATTTCTATTATGCATTCCTTATATACGTAGCTACATAATTAAAGCACAGTTCTTACCCTAGCCTCTGGTAACTGTTATGATCTAGAGTTGGACCAAACTGTCATAATAGCTTGGTAAGTGTGGGTGAATCAGTGATAGTACAACATTCATTCAGTATTATATTGGTTGGATATAATAACTGCTCCATCAGTTAGCAGCTAATTGGATGTAGCTATACTTCTGGAGAAGCTTCATAATTATAAATAATTGTGGGTTAGCAGAGCAAACTGATACTAGGGAGCAGGTACAGAAAAATGTTCTGTATGTATATCTATTCTGTGCATTTTGTTTAACTCTACCCACCCTCTACCCACCCTCTACCCACCCTCTATACTCACTCTCTACCTACACTCTAATCACCCTCTATCCACCCTCTACCTACCACAGAGCCTCCAACCACATAGATTTATCTGTATTTTTACGGATTTACACCTATAAATATGGACTAAGGAAATTGATTCAATTTATACAAGATTAAACTAACTAGCTAACAGCTGTGAAATATGGAGGCAGATTTGTCTAAAAAAGTTCATTCATATCCCTTAAAACAGGAGTAAGTTTGCTTATTGTAAGTAAATTTATCGTGTTTGTTTACTGGTATATTGTTATTTATATAAAGCTTGTTTCAGTGTCTCCTATCAAGCACTACGATAGCTAAGACTCCCAATTCTAACTCACAGTCTAGTCTATTATTAATCTCCATGATACCAAAATTAATTACAACTACGGAAACAGTCCTCCATGGAACTGTAATCATCTAAAGTCTGAATAAAATATATACAATGTATATATATATCCGTCCCAGCAGCTCCATAAAATATAGAAAAACAGCATAATATAGCTATATACGTACAACCTCCCCATCCATGATTTCAAAGAGGACCTTAGAACACATGCTTCGTGCTGTTCAAGGTAGTGAGTGGTCATTGTATTGTTATCTCACACAACACCACAAAGATAACTCAGGGTCATATTATGTAGCTTTTGCATTAAATAAATTTACCGTGCTTAACTGTCGAAGTAGTTAATATGTTCAACTTTATTCAAATCAGATTTTTCCTTCTTTACTAGAGCTGGCTATTGTCTTTCATGGAAATAATACTTCAAGGTTGATTTTTGAAGTGAACAAGTTAGATAGACAAAAAATTGTTTACCAATCCACCAGCTAATACAAGTACATTTAATATGTCACCACTATACTATCACATCACACAATTCCATTTTACATTCTGGTTATTGATATACAGGCTCAGCTGTGTCATCTCATTGGTCACAATTGGATATCTTGCTGACTTTTTATGTTGGGAACCAATGCTTGGAAAGACATGTAGCTATTTGCTGATTCTTTTGTTACCATTCCCACCCACCACACATAATAGTATGCCTAATGCAGAACTACATAAAAACCACCTTCTTCTGGTTCTCCTTCTTGGCTCTCTTCCTGGCTTGTTTCCTCCTGGCTTGTTTCCTCCTGGCTTGTTTCCTCCTGGCTTGT
The DNA here is from genome assembly GCA_964016965.1 of Diacarnus erythraeanus. Classification (NCBI taxonomy): domain Eukaryota; kingdom Metazoa; phylum Porifera; class Demospongiae; order Poecilosclerida; family Podospongiidae; genus Diacarnus; species Diacarnus erythraeanus. Next base: position 7,922,408 of record OZ024670.1, on the reverse strand, counting down.
TTCCTCCTGGCTTGTTTCCTCCTGGCTCGTTTCCACCTGGTTCTCTACTTCTCCTGGTTCTCCTCCTGGTTAATAACACAAAGAGCAGAATGCTTATAGCTAGTGAACTTAAGAATGTTTTGAGCATGCACATCTGTGAGATCAAGCTATATCAAGTTGTACTTGGATGTTTTCTTTTTTAAAAGTACATCCCTGCCCTTCACCCCTACCTTCTATACCTTACATAGCTTGTCACATAGATACTCTGGAGAATTAATTGAAGGGAAAATTATTGTTCATGTAAATAAAAGAAATTCATTTTCATTATCATCCTAGTCATTTTATTGCATTATGAATATAAAAAGTGTTTACAATAATTACATGTCTTAGCTATGATTAATAGCTAAACTATTAAAGTAGCTACTGTGTTCAATTTACAACTTCATCAGAACATCATGGTTATTTTTTTTTAATTTATTCTGTATAATAGCCATTGTCTTCCATGGAAAAAATACTGATTATAGAAGTAAAAACGTAAGATAAAGACATCACAAGTATATTTAATATGTCACACCACTAAACTCCAGAATTCTAATTTACAGATCTCTGGTTATTGATTCTATAGCTCAGCTGTGTCATCTGATTGGTCACAATTGGATATCCTGCTAAACTTCTATGTTGAAAACCAATGCTTAGAAAGACATGCATTTTTGTTGGTTCGATTGTTGTAAAAAATAAACTTGTCTTTTAACCTCCCCTTTACTTATTTTTGGCTAGAATAGTAAGTTATTTCACTACTATGGGATGTTGCCATGGTGAATACATAGTCTAGTGGGCCTGTAATGTCTGCACAGCAGTCTACACCTGATCCTTCAGATTTTTTGAGTAGGTGGAATGAAGCGTTTTTGCCAGTAACGTTTTTGTGGGGCAATAAAATGAAAACCTATAGCTGCAGTCATTAGCTAATTACCTGGGAAGTTAGAGGTTGGACTCTAATGTAGGTGATAAATTTTGAGTCAATAATAATAACAATAGCTGTTGTTGTTGTTGCTGCTACTGCTGTTGTTGTTATTTTATTGTTATTGTTTTTGTTATACATAGTTAAACTGAGTAGATAAAATTCTTTAGTATCTTTGTGATAGGTAAGATCTTTGTAGCTAAGTTTTATTGTTTAAACATTGAAGGAGATTTTGGCAGATTTATCATAGCTAGCTACGTACTTCTTGAACACAGCTGTCATAATGCTTCAAAAATTTTATTGATGATCAAAGCTGCTGGCCTTCTGTTGAGCCTATAGACTCTTATTTATAAGGATCAGTTCACACTGCACACACACATTCATTGCTCTGATTTTGCGGGCAGTGGTCGTTGGAGAGGGGTGGCGACTGGATGCAGGTGGTCGTTAAGGCAGGTTTCACTGTACTGTCATATTATTATATCACACAGAAAAATACATGTTTTTCACATGCATTTCTAGCATGACATTTTGATTATAGCTAACGGTGTTAAAAAGCCATTAATGTACAAAATCTACTAGCTAGCTAGCTAGCTAGTATAATAATATTGCATTGTTTATGGGAATAAGCAATGGGCTATTGAGTGTCTATAGAGTTGCTGTATTAACATACCTGAAATGCTCAGAATTAAGGCCAATACTGTAACAATACGTGAAACCATCATGGTGGAATGTGGAATACTCAGGAGAAATGATCAGAGCTAGCTAGCTAAGTTACTCAGTCAGCTAGCTAACTAGAAGTACAGCTACAACTAGCTAGATACTATCCAGTTCGTTCTTCAAGACTGCAGCTAGCACTCTAGCAATAGGCAGGCAGACACGCTCGCAGCTGATGGTTGTAAAGTTGCAAAACATAGCTAATAATAATATTTACCATAATAATTCCCCCGGAGCTGGCGGTCTTAGGGTATGGCCTCCCCCGGAGTTAATATCCTAGGGTATAGCCTCCGCCCCCAGGATATTTTCTCTTGGCAAGAACAGCAGAGGTTGATGGTGGTAGCAAAGTTAGTAGGCCAGATCCTAGGACAGAAACTCCTGGGAAGAGATTGTTACTCTATAGATTACAGATTACAGTGAAGAAAATTCTTGTGTGGGGAGGCTATACCCTAGGACAGAAGCTCCTAGTATAGAAACTTCTGGGAAGGGAAGAGATTATATATGACAGTGCAGAAAGTTCTAGTTCTAATGGGGGGGGGAGGCTATAGCAGAAACTCCAAGTGCTGGGAAGAGATTATATAAGAAAGGCCTGGATTCAAAGATAACACACTTTACATTCTTTCAGACTTTTAAACTGTGGTATGGCAGAATGGTGTGTGTTTTGGATGCAAAAAGGTGCCACAACCACTAATACTTAAACCACAGTGATTTATCATAGTAACTAACAACTAGTTAACAATAAGTTTAGATTACTTAAAGTTATGCAAATCCATTACACAGTTTTCATAAGCCAGGTTTCTTTCCTTAATAATATCTTTTATAGATAGTGCTCACAAATGGATTCAGTTAATGGTGTTGACCTGAGGACTGGTTTCTATAGATTTAAGCTGTTGATTTAAGGTGCAATCTTCTCTAAAGCAAAAATTTAGTGGTGTAAAAATATTGCTAAAAATACCTAGCTAATATCCTTAGGGAACAAGCCTCCCAGACCTTCCTAGATATACCTTGCCTCCATATAAAGTAGCTACCATAATCCTTATTTTCTTTCATTGACAATTTTTAGTAGAAAGCCTGAACTGATGCTATGCACATTGTAATGCTTAAAACACAGGCAATACACATTGTAATTCTTAAAGCACAGATTTCACAATTTCACAACTAGAGTACTGTCAAGACAGGGTTCTATCCAGGAAGTGGGAGGAGAATTAATATTTGAAACTGTGCCTATTTCCTTTAAAGTTTAATTTAATAGTATATAGCCACATAATTATACATAAGTGAAAACATGATTTATGATGCTGACTGTGTTATGTGGCTAGTATGAATTATATTATTATACTGATGTAGAAAAAGGTGGGAGAAGTGGGTGGGTGGGTGGAAGAGTTTAAACTTTTTGGGACTTTACAGTTTACCATTATCAGCTGGTCATTAGAATATTTTAGGGTTGGTTTAAAGATGTGATTGCATGAACTGAAGGAAGCTCTTTTGTTGTTGGATGAGCATGAAAAACTGACTTTTTAAAGACCATTGTTATTGGTACAAGGGTATGACCTTACTTTCATCTGTGTACAAGTAATAGCTTAGCTACAAAAGATTCAAAATACACTATTCCTTTATATGTAGTAGTTAGTCTGATGAGAAAAAATCAATTTGTTGCAAGTTTATTATACTGGCTATTAACTCAGTATTCTAAAAAATATTTTATAGCTACTTTTGCTGCATATTATTATTATTTGCATGCTGAAATAATTATTAATCCACAAAAAATTAGTAAAAAAAATTAAATTTAGGCTGTGTCGTTACCGGTTGTGAAATTATCCCCGGTTCGGATATTATTAGGAACTTCAACAGGAAAACCACACCCTTTTACACCAACAACACCATGCTTCTTTATTTTTGTTCAATTTTTGGCGCTAGGCTATTATTTTATGTGTTGTGGGTGTGGTTTAATCTGGTTGGTATTCTAACAGGCTTTTTAACAGGTATAATTTCTCAACCTGTACCACTAATGTTATAGCTAATTATGCTGTTGGAGCTAATAGCAGTACAGGATTGTGGTGTTAGAACATTTCTCCAATACACAGCTCTGGTTCTCTCTTTCTCTTGCATGTGCTGGTTGCTTCAGTGACAGGTTAACAAGAGATGTGTAAAAAATACTATGATGGGAGGTGATGAAGTATTTAGCCGCAAGTCTTAGCTACGTATAGTGGATAGCAATACTACTGTTGGTAACTGGTGGAGATGGTGCTTACACATGTAGAGTGGTATTGTGTAAACACAAGAACAGCTGCTGCATGACTTAGTTCAGTCTGAATAAGTATACTTAAAGCAAGCATCAAATGTGATAGAGTGTGGAGCAGATGTCAAAGGCAACTCACTAAAGATTAACAGTTTACCACATTGATTGGGAAAATATAATGATTATTCCACAGATGCCCATTACTATTTTATCACATTTTAATTATTATTAGCTTGTACTAATAGTAAATGTATAGCAAAATTATAGCTAGCTACAGTAGTTTGTGTCATCAGTAAAGTGCACCAGAACCATTGCTCTCAATAACCTCAGCATTACCATCAATACTCTCTACTTTACTTTCCAGTTGCTTTATCTTGGTTCCTTCGGCTTCATTATCTTTACAGTATTGATTTACATCTTTGTGATCACTTATAGCTGGATTAATGATAGAATTTCCCTTCAACATGTTATCTACTTTTACCTAAACACTACTACCTTTAGCAACAACTTTATCACCACTACCTTCTTCAAAGTTGATATTTTCACTTGATAGATTGACAATCATAAAACTTGTTTCCTTCTTAGCACTTTCCTTCTTAAATTCAATGTTTGTTTTATCATCATCTGGCAGCTTTCCTAGATCAATCTTGGTTCCTTCAAAAATGAGTGGATAGCTGAATCCTTCAGACATTGTCGGTTTTACTTTTAGTACAGTTTCTCCTTTTGGAAATGTATTCATATCATAGCCTATGGAATTGAATAGCTAATGATCATTATTGTATTACACAGGTCAAGGTTTACTGTGTGGAATCTATTGAATAGAAGCAGATGACTCTATAATAATTATTTTAACAATGCATTATGCTTGCTTGCAATAAAAGCCTAAAGTATAGCTAGCTAAATATTATTGGGATGTATGTAGCTAGATGTGAACTAACCTTTAGAGTAGGTGCTGCTAGTATATTTGGGCTTTGCTGACCAAGATGAATTTTCACTTGTATGCTGTATAAATGGTATTGTAGATAGTACAATGAAACCTCTTTTGTAAAGACCTTAGGGCGCTAGTTTGTACATGTGATGTAATACACATTGAATGGAAGAAGTGTCTTGCATAGCATATTGGCAATGAATATCATTAATGAATTCAGAGCAGCTGGATAACTAAACTTCATAATTACTGTATTCTGATACCTGGTAAAGGTCACTTCAGACATAACCACAAACTTGTTGATGTAATGTGGAAAACAGGTATTGTATTCCTCATATTTCTTACCAGTTTTGTATCTCTTTCTTTTGTTCCAAGTTTATTTTTACTAGATAAAATAGACAGTCTTGGCCGTATCTTGCTCCATACCTGTAATTAATAAGATTTACCAGTATTGCTGCAGTGAACCCTGTCTATAGTGACCGCAGGTTTTCTTATAAAGTTTTGAGAGGTTAAGCTATGACTTTAACGACACAAATACTGATATTTGTAAAATTTATCCCATTATTCTCTCTCCAACCCATCTTATATATACCCACGGGAATAGAGATAGCATACAGAGTGGTCAATACAGACTTGTTTTCACATGATATAGGTGTATTAGTGACTCCACACTTACTGTTTCATTTCGAACAACATGAAAGAAGAAAATAGCTGCACCCTAAATGATTAATAACAGCTAATGATTTAGTTCATAATAAACAACCATAATTATATTCTTTAAGGAAATAATTTCCATCTAGGACAGCTAACATCATTTCTCTCGATAGCTCTCTCTATACATGGCCATTACTAACCTGTAGTGAGTTGAATATAGTGAAGAGCCATGCAAACATAGTTGAATTGGAATTGATAGTTAGAATCCCAAATGTCCATGTCAGTCCAAGAAGAGGCAGTAAGATGATTGAAGCAGCAAACAATGACCTAATAGTAGTAGTAGTAGTAGTAGTAGTAGTAGTAGTAGTAGTAGTAGTAGTAGTAGTAGTAGTAGTAGTAGTAGTAGTAGTAGTAGTAGTAGTAGTAGTAGTAGTAGTAGTAGTAGTAGTAGTAGTAGTAGTAGTAGTAGTAGTAGTAGTAGTAGTAGTAGTAGTAGTAGTAGTAGTAGTAGTAGTAGTAGTAGTAGTAGTAGTAGTAGTAGTAGTAGTAGTAGTAGTAGTAGTAGTAGTAGTAGTAGTAGTAGTAGTAGTAGTAGTAGTAGTAGTAGTAGTAGTAGTAGTAATAATAATAATAATAATAATAATAATAATAATAATAATAATAATAATAATAATAATAATAATAATAATAATAGAATTAATGTGGGTTGAGCTTAAAGATTTTTTAATGTAGTGTGAATGATGCTATATACTTTTAAAGAAACACTGAACAGCATAACAGCTATAATATTGTTATTGTACAATGTCACAACCATTAATGATTCAACTCTGATATATATAGCACTAGGGATTATGGTAGGCTTTGTGAAACTATGCTCAAGTTTTCCCCTAAAATTCTATTCTTGGATTCCTGAGTTTTGTACGTACCTAACTATTATTCCTTTACAGTGTCCCTATTATTCTCAAAAAAATTAATTATCATTGTACTGTAACATCACTGACAGTTGTATGTAGTCCTCTAAGGTTAAATGCTGCTGTGAAGAAAAAGAGTCTGACAAAATAGAAAAAAACTTGCTCAGCAGCAGCAGAAGATGGCTGTACCAGGGCAACTAAGGTGAAGGCTTTAGCCCAGTTAGAAGAAATTCTGGTCCACTTCATCAGACAATGACAGCTAGTTATTCTAATTAATGCTCCTTAAAATTTAATTGCAATTATCTACATCATAATGAAATAATATCATGGAAATGTATGATGTGACCACAATTCTTCTCCTAGCATTATTCTTCCTGCTTTCAGCTCCCTATTATTCTCAAAATTATGCTAACAAGTTTCACAAAGCCTAGATTAGTATTGAGATAACCTATGTAAATCATGACATGTTGGCAGAATGATTTGTTTATACTACTGTATGTATTCCACATTAGCTATAGCTAACTATTCGCATTAGATAACTAACATGTTACTAAATAGTTGTAATATTTTTGGCAACAGCTTACTTTGCCATGGTAAAGTTAGCTTTTTTGTCAGCTTTCTTCCTAGAATATCTCTTTTTCCTGCTCTTCAACAAACTGTTCAAACTCAGAACTAATAGTACCACATTAACCTGCATGTACATTTCACATAATACGAGAAGAATGCACTTTACTATGTAAGTGAGTGCATGTTTGGAAACGATGATCATGTTTAAAATTAATGTCATTAAGTGTATGTATTAGCTATGATAGATATCTTTTATTAATCTATCTAGTGTGGGGCTATCTACTTATCCCCAATCATTATGTGTCATGCTTATAAACACTGCATTGCACAGTACAGTAAATTCAATCTTATAAAAATCTATCCTTTGTACATTATCTGCTCACATCAGGAAATCTACCAAATACAGTATCAATTAATGACAATGTAATTTTCAATGTACTGGACTTTGTATAACATTATCATTACATCATCACTATCATAATTAATGTCACGTGATTACAATAAGCATGGTTGTATTGAGATGGCGACTTGAGAACTGGCGTTGAGATTAGCCTGTATTGCACATGGTCCTTCGAGCCGGATCTCAATCAACTGTGTCTGATTTCTCAGTAAAGAAGGGGGATCCCGCCTAACAATAGACGATGGCCGAACAGCTGGCACGCAAGAAGAGGATTCGTGCTGGGCACCGTTCGTCAGCCACAAAGATGATCGGCCAAATATACGAAGCCTTGGAAGGGGCTGAGATCAACTTATCAAGGTTGAGACATCAGAAGGAGGGACTCGAAGAAAAACTGATACACCTCCAACGTCTTGATCTAGAAATACTCGACTTGCTCGCCGAGGATGATGATTTCACAGAGGAAATAGAGCAAGCGGATGCCTGTAAAGGCAAGCTACAATTGGCTATCATTGACCTTGAAGCTGCTGTGGTAGCTAAATCGACAGATGTCCTGTCCATTGAAACATCACCGAGGGAAGGCAGAGTTGAGCCTGTGCCTAGTGAAAGGCCCAGAGTATCCTCACCCACACCTAGTCCAAGGTTGAGTCCATCAAGTACCCCAAGTCCAGGACACCACGGACCGAGGGTGAAGCTTCCTAAGCTGGTGCTAAAGAGATTTGCAGGGGATCCAACGGAGTGGACGACCTTCTGGGACTCATTTGAATCGGCTGTCCACACAAATCCCGACTTGACAGGTATGGACAAGTTCAATTACCTACATTCACTCTTAGATAAGTCAGCAGCTGAAGCTGTGTCTGGACTCAAACTTACAGCGGCTAATTATGAAGAGGCAGTATCAATTTTAAGGAAAAGATTCGGAAACAAGCAGCAGATCATAAACAAGCATATGGATGCTCTTTTAGCTCTAGAACCAGCCACATCACACGGCCTCAAGAGTCTTCGTCACTTCTTTGACAGAGTGGAATCTCATGTTAGAGGACTTCGTGCTCTGGATGTGCCATCATCTTCGTATGGTGGACTCCTTACATCAGTACTCATGAATAAACTACCACAGGATATGAGGTTGGTGGTTAGTAGGAAAGTTTCTGAGGATGATTGGAACTTGGATGTTCTGATGAAGATTGTAGAGGAGGAGATCGATGCACGTGAGAGAGCTGGTTCGCTAGCACCCACTGGACCTCTGAAGAAGCACGTCTCTAAGGATGGTCAGCCAACAGCAGCATCTTTGTTTACGAAGGGATCCGTCATTTCTTGTGTGTATTGTGACCAAAACCATCAGTCGGCCTCATGCAGGATGGTGACAGATGCGGAGACCCGGAAACAACGATTGCGAAGGACTGGTAGGTGTTTTATCTGCCTCAAAAGGTTTCACATGGGACGAAATTGCCGCTCGGGCCTTAAGTGCCCCAATTGTAATGGACGACACCACGTCAGCATCTGTCAGAGTTTGAAAGAGGAGGGGAAACCTTCAGACACTACTGGTACCAATGTTGGAGGGAAGAAACCATGGACTGCCCCTACTACCTCAATGTACGCTAGTGCAAGGACACCTATACTTCTTCAGACCGCTAGAACCCATGTCTCCCAGCCAGAGAGACCAGACCTACGTGTGGACACCTGTGTGATATTCGATTGTGGGAGTCAGAGATCTTATGTAACAGAGACACTGAAGAATAGACTAGCCTTACCGGTGAAATCTGTGGACACTCTGATGGTGAAAACCTTTGGTTCAAGTGAAGAACAGGTCCACCACTGTGAGGTAGTTGATTTACTGCTGGAGACGCGGGGAGGTGAATGCCTTCAGTTGTCCTTCCTTGCCGTCCCCCTGATCTGCGATCCACTGGTGAGTCAGCCACTAAGTCATGTAGTGAAAATGTTCCCACATTTAGCCGAACTGGACCTTGTGGATACTGGGAATGAGTCGAATATTGATGTGTTGGTGGGCTCAGACCTATACTGGAAATTGGTGACTGGCAGAGTGGTCCGTGGGGAGAATGGTCCGACAGCAGTTGAGACTGTGTTTGGTTGGGTGCTGTCGGGACCACTTGACTTGGCAGCACAAGAGCCCTTCAATGTTAATCCCACATGTGTTTTGAGGATTGAGTCACAGTCGCTCTCGGCAGACGACACCCACCTTGACTTCTGGTTGAAAAGGTTTTGGGACTTGGAAGCCATCGGTATTGCAGATCAGGAGCCTTCTGTTTATGAAGATTTTGTGAAGAAGATCTCATTTAATGATGGGCACTATGAAGTGCACCTACCTTGGAAGGAGCCACACCTACCTTTAGATGATCACTATCAGTTGAGTTTGGACCGACTCACCAAATTGCTCCGACGTCTTAGACGATCACCAGATATATTGAAAGAATACGACTCTGTTATCAAGGAGCAGCTGTCCCATGGAATTGTAGAACTCGTGCCGGAGACAGTGGCATCCGCCAATGCTCATTATCTACCACATCATGCGGTCATCCGACATGACAAAGACACCACAAAGCTTCGTATTGTGTACGATGCATCAGCAAGAACATCAGGACCCTCCCTGAATGACTGCCTGTACGTTGGACCACCATTCGGACAGAGCATCTTCGATATCATCTTACGATTTCGGATACATACTGTTGCACTCGCTGGGGACATTGAGAAGGCATTCTTGATGGTCTCTGTTGTGGAAAAGGACCGAGACGCACTCCGATTTTTGTGGGTGGATGATCCTTTCAAGAAAGTTCCTGAAGTGAGGACTTTGAGGTTTAGACGAGTGGTCTTTGGAGTGGCGTCTAGTCCATTCCTCTTGAATGCTACCATTCAGCATCACATTGAACAATACCGTTCCATGGATGCAGAGTTTGTTGATCAGTTTCTTCGTTCCATCTATGTTGATGATGTCACCTATGGCTCTACTGACATCAGAAAGATGTATGATCTTTACCACTGGTCCAAGTCTAAGCTCGCAGAAGGTGGATTTCATCTGAGAAAGTTTGTAACCAACTCTTCGACTATGAGAGAGCTTATTGCTGCTGATGAACTGCCAATTAGTGAGACAGATCCAGATGGAGCCATTGCTATAGAAGATGATTCTTATGCCAGTAATATGTTGGGTGACTTACAGGTTACCAGTCCAGGGGAGAAGAAGATACTTGGAGTGTGTTGGAACTTTGATGAAGACCATCTGATCTTTGATGCCCGGTGCATATCTGGTGCTGCTGATGTCTCTCACCCAACCAAGAGAATAGTGGTTTCTGTTGCTACTCGGTTCTATGATCCTTTGGGGATCCTTGCACCCTTCATTGTCCAATTCAAGATGTTATTCCAGGAATTGTGTAAGGCCAAAATTAGTTGGGATGAACCCCTCACCGGGGATCTGTTGGAGAAATGGCGCAAACTGGTTGCCGACTTGAAAACAGCACAACCTCTAATTGTTCCCCGACAATACTTCAAGGAGATTGACCTAATGGGGGGAGTATACACTCTGCAAGGTTTTTGTGATGCCTCTCTGCGGGCATATGCAGCTGTGGTCTACCTCCAAGTAGAAACACCAAATGGAAATCATGCTCAATTTGTTGCTGCCAAGACACGTGTGGCTCCAATTTGTGGACAGACGATTCCTCGTCTTGAACTACTAGCAGCTGTGCTTTTGGCAAAACTCATCAAGAACGTTTTCAGTGCACTCGAACAAGAGATACCTCTTGTCAAGTTATCATGTTTCACAGATTCAAAGGCAGTGCTACACTGGATCACCTCTACAAACAAAGAGTGGCGCCAGTTTGTCCAGAACAGAGTTAACCAAATCCGAAGTTTAGTATCAAGTGAGTCTTGGGCGTATTGCCCTGGCTCTGAGAATCCGGCAGATATGCCCTCCAGAGGTGTGGGTCTCTCTATGCTGCTTAAGGAGTCACGTTGGATCAGAGGTCCTGCCTGGCTGTCTAAAGGGGAGCAACCACAAGGTGAACCCTTCAGCTCAGCTGTACCCAGTGAATGCGTGCCAGAGATGAAGACACCAAAGGCACTCTCCCTACTTATTGATGGTTCTCAGTCAGCCGATCCTATCCTTGACTGTGAGAAGTACAGCTCACTCCAGAAGCTCTTACGAGTCACGGCACTAGTATTCAAGTTTGTGCAGGTTTTGCAGTCAAAGGTGAAGCCAACTGATACTGAAGCTGTTAACCCTAAAATAACCCTTGAAGACATGCAAGAGGCTACAATCTATTGGATCCAGAAGTTGCAAATCCCACTGTGGGGAGACAAATGCTTCCAATCCTGGGAAGTGCAGTTTGGACTTTATAAGGATGAAATGGGACTCCTGAGATGTCGGGGAAGGTTGGGTAATGCGGATCTTCCTTACTTCACCAAGCACCCTATACTCCTGAATGCCAATCACCACATTACAGAACTCATCGTGCGACACTGTCACCTATCTGTCAAACATGGTGGTGTAAAGGAAACTCTGACAGAGCTTAGATCATCTTACTGGGTCGTTCGGGGACGGAACTTTGTTAGAAGACTACTCAGACAGTGTGTTGTCTGTCGAAGGTTTGCAGGGAAGCATTATTCCGTCCCGTTGCCAGCTCCACTACCTGGATTTCGTGTCAGAGAGGCGCCACCGTTCTCATCCACTGGAGTGGATTTTGCTGGGCCCCTGTTTGTGCGAGATAGCAAGGACAAGGTATGGCTGTGCCTATACACATGTTGTGTCACACGTGCAGTTCACTTGGATATTGTTCCAGGGCTCTCTGCCCAGACATTCATCCACTGTTTTAGAAGATTTGTTGCACGTCGTGGGTTACCCCAAAGAGTAGTGTCGGACAATGCGAAGACATTCAAATCAGCTAAGAGGTTGATCAAGATGACACTGGAAGATCCCACTGTCCGGAGATTCTTTTCGAATTTACAACTGACTTGGACATTCAACTTAGAGAAGGCTCCATGGCAAGGCGGCTTCTTCGAGCGCCTTATTCAATCTGCTAAAAGGTGTCTGAAGCGCACGATTGGCAACTCCAAACTGTCATATGATGAATTGCTAACAGTCGTTACGGAAGTTGAACTCATACTAAACTCTCGACCGCTTTCTTATGTGTCAACAGAAGATTTGGAAGAACCCCTAACTCCGTCCCATTTGATCACTGGACGAAGACTGCTGAGCTTTCCGGGAATGATAAGCAGGAAACAAGAGGATCCAGATTACCAAGTGACTCCAAGCTCTCCAACTGATCTCTCTAAGAGAATGCGACACCTAAATAAGATTCTAGATCATTTTTGGAGAAGGTGGAGGAAGGAGTACCTGACTGAGTTGAGGGAGGCACACGGTCGTAAGCGAAAATGTTCGGAGAGCAGTACAGTAGAAGTTGGAGACATCGTACTTGTTCATGACAAGGATCATCCCCGAACATTTTGGAAGATGGCGAGGGTGGAAGAGCTTATCAGAAGCAGGGATAACCAAGTAAGAGGAGCACGAGTACGAGTTGGAGCAACAGGGTCCATGTTACGTAGGCCAGTACAAGCGTTGTACCCACTTGAAGTTCATGCCGCAAAGGCAGAGCAGTCAACCGAAACTGAACCCAAAAGAATTTGTGCAACCGAGCATACCCGCCCACTCCGAGCAGCCGCACAGATGTCTCGGCAGATGTGGCGTGAGAAAATGTGTTAACATTATCATGTATTCAGTGTCACAGTTGGCAGTGGCCAACTGGGGGAGTGTACTGGACTTTGTATAACATTATCATTACATCATCACTATCATAATTAATGTCACGTGATTACAATAAGCATGGTTGTATTGAGATGGCGACTTGAGAACTGGCGTTGAGATTAGCCTGTATTGCACATTCAAGACAATATGATGCCGATACTCTTAAGACTCTAGCTACATTAACTAATTACACTTACAAGAATAATGACAAGCATTGGAGCAACAAAAGCGTAAATTGTTCCCTTTTCAACCGACAGCCAGCAACTGCACATGAATTACAAAGTATATTTTTATACAGAGGAACCACTCTGTTCTAGATATCAATAGGGTCAAGTCATGAGATTAAAAAATAAGATGGCTCCACTTCATGACTATAGTGACTCACTATTTTAGAACACCTTCACTGCTTCGTACTCCATAGTAATCGTGTCTAGAAGCCACACTGATCACCACAATAGGAATTGGACTCACTTTATTACAAAAGAGCAATAAAGACTATAGAACTTACTATGATAATCTTATAATAATTATGGTATTGGTGATAAGTCACTTCTACCTGTGAGATGCTATTTTTCTCAAATCCCTCCACCTCCCATTCCATATACCCACACAGTCACAACAAGACTCAACTTAATTATCTCACCATAGCCTATCAGGATGAATAGCCACCATCGACGGGATAATCTACTGAAGACCACAACAAGTAGAAGATAGAGGAGTATTCCTTCACATAACATCCAACAGAAAGCAGACAGGAACAAGTAGTGTAAGAGAAGGGCCACAAACAGACAACCTCCCTATTTATAAATTAGCTATAATTATGTTTAGCACTGGGACTTATTTTAATTAATTTTTATAATGAGAGACTGTCTATAATGTATATCTAATTATTAGCTATATCCTTATAGTTAGCAATACCAGAGTATCTATCAACTATGCATATTATATGACCATAAGTGTATGTTGTATATCCTTTCTTGGAACTTACTGTAGACGTGTTTCCCAGCTCAATACCAAACACAAACACAATGAAGGCAGCAAGTAAAGTAGACGCAAGATTCAAATGAACAAAAATATTCACTGATTGGAAAATCTTCTTCCTAAAAGTAAAAAGGATCTTCAATATCTAGTATTATATATAGATATAGTGTTCATCAGCTTTGTTAGTTCCTGTGTATCTGGAATAGATGTACAGTAACTACTTTCCAGTATAGAGAGTTTACCTGTGACATTTAACCTGAAAAGTGGACATGACTATAATAGATGAGATTATATTGAGTATCACCTCAAAAAGCAATAGAAACACATTGAATTAATGCTAAAGAATTTTGTATACTAAAGTAACCTAGATTAGTATACTGTTACCTTTGTGCCAAAAAGAATAGTACTGTTAGAGACAGACATAATATTGAAACAGAACATCCAAAGTAAGAAACAACTTGGAGGGCCTTCAGTTCATCTTCTGACACAGTCTAAGCAATGAGGGAATCACATTTATAAGAATGAATTTAATGATTATCTGAATATAGCTTCCCTTCTGCTAGGTAGCTAACATGTGTTGTGTTGAGCAATAACATTGGAATGACAGCTACAATACTACATAATAAAGGACCCTCCAAATAGGACAGTACTTCATAAAGACATACACAAATGTTGGTAGTGAAAAGTTACTAGAATATGCTTTCCCAACAAGAGGATGATCAAAATGTAAAAACATCATGGAAGAAATTCTAAATATTGAGTTAATTGATTAGCTACAAAATAAGGAAGTTGAATTTTGAGGGGGTTATATAACAGTATACACAACACTATCAGCTTGATTAGGAAGTTACTGACCTCTAGTCCTCCTGCCACATCTACTAAAACAGCAAAACTGGTTGTGTGGTTACTGAGACATTGCACACTGGTTATATCCTTCCCTTTGGTAATGTTAACAGTAGTGAGTCCATCAGTACTAAAACCTCCACTACCAATTCTAAATAGATGCAATCACAATTACCTAATTTTGTGTGAAATATTTCTGTGGGTAGAATTATTATTATGCATTGGGGGATATTTTGCATCCAAAAAAGCTCATTAAATATATTATTATTTTTTGTGCGAAAAGTTTTGTTATAGAGACACCACAAAAATTTGATTTAAGGTTACAACTAAACCAGAAAATTATTTCTCCATGAAATTGCTATATAATTTAAAGGACTGGTCTCATTTGGTGGAGGTCCTACTAATTCACAAACTGTTATTCTGTTGTCTATAATATAAAAGTCATTTCAGGATGTAATTTGGGAAAATTTTACCTGAAACTTCATAAACGAATATGTACCTAAAATTAATAATTCCACTTGGCTACCAACTAATTGGTTAACATTAATATTTTTTATTAAAAAAAAAGAGTAGTTATGAAAATTTAATTTCCTTACAGTATCAGTTACGAAGGTTGTTGTGATAAAATTAATTGAAAAAACACAATCAGGACATTGGAATTTGTCCCAGAAAAGGGAAGTTTTATTATATCATCTTATTTTTCCTCTGAAAAAATATACCGATCATTATTAGCTATGTAAAGAACTATTTTGTATAGCAGCTACTTACGGTTTAGAGAAATTCCAGAATGCACAAGTGTAATTGAAAGAATTCTTAAACTATAGAATTAATTGGGATTTGTAATAATAATTGGACTTGTATTATTTTCATATTTAAATTATAGAGCCTTTAGGCTCCATAATACAAACAATTAAATTACTCCATACCAAGTAGCAACATACATGCTTGTATAATGTTGTTCTATTTATGGTGAGGTAAGATTCATATAGCCTTCACAATCTTCATAGGGACATTATTTATGAGAGAAGAACATTTCACATTAAAGACCTCTAATTAGTAAGTCTTCTATTAAGAGTGTCTCACAGGAAGATATACATATGTATGTATATTGATTACTGGCTGGGACTAAGACTAGGGCTAGTTTCACTACTAAAATACTGTAAAGCCTGAAATTTTTGCTAGCCATAAATTTTAGTGAAATTAGCCAAATGAATTAAAACACTAAATTTTATGGCCGCCAAATTTTTTAATTATAAAGGTCAAAGTTCACTTATCATGTGCAGCTGCTATTAATCAAGTTAGTTTAGTGTCCCAGCTACTCCAGAAGGTGATGATGAGGCTACCAAAGCTCTCAATAATTGAGTAAGGTTTTATAAGTGGCTAAAGAAAGGAAGAAGAGAGGGCCCTACAAGACCTATGAAGATGTAACTAGGTTGAAAATAGCCAAGTACTCATGTGATGTTATTATCAGAGGATTTGAGAAGAGTGGGATTCTAGAGACAATCAGTGACAAAACTAGTTAATGTTTTTTCATAATTTTTTGAATGTAACTGTGCATGCATAAAACGCTAAATTTAATGGCTGTCAATATACCATGAATACCCAAAACGCTAAATATTTTGGCCGCTATAATTTCAGGCTTTACAGTAATATGTATTGTGATGCTCATGTAAACTTGGAACATTAGTACTTACACTTATTGTGGAAAAGGTGAATTCAAGGCTTATTGGTTTCTCTAGAAGAACTCGTGACTGGTCCTCTCTCTCACCAATCTGAAGTGAGTAAATCGCAGATGTCTTGTTTGGACTCCTTGATGAGTCAAGAAATGAAGGAGGAAGAATATCTTCCAAGTTGTTGAAGAGAATATGAACAACTGGTACAGCTAATTGTGTAAGACAGAGAGTTATGGTCTAAATAAATAATGATATAATTCATAGTAAACTGGTATAACAAAAAAGTCATAATTTTTTATCTAACATATGTGAAGTACTCAAACTGTGATGTTTCAAACTATGTATGTAAGTACAACAAAAAGTTAGCTATTGAAAACGTTTTAAAAAATCTTGACAACAGAAATGAATTTCAATATATAAAACATCATCCAAGTGGAGGAAAGGCCGTCCCATCCTCTAAAGAAAGGTGCTCTTCTACGAATGTACTATCAGTTAATATAGCAGTAATCCTGGGTGGGTACTTAGAGACTTAATCCCCACCCCCAACCCCACCCCCACCCCACAATGTAATAGTCAACTTACAGGAACTAGTAGTAAGATTCTCTGTAATCAGTTCTGCTGGTACTTTAGCCATGATTGGTATGATCCTGGATGTGTAGTTAACCAAGTCTTCTTCAGTAGGAAAGCTTAAATCTTCATCAGTCACTTGTGAAGAGACATTAAACTGGCTAGCAGACAAAACTACAAGTCAATGAGTATCAAGACATTATAATAGAAGACTTCCAATATTATAGAGAATTAAGGAGGAAGATATAGTCATGGTTATGGTAAAGTAAGATCATTGTATTATTGCATGTAATGAAATTAAAGTTAGGTCTCTGAGTAATGGAGTAGTAAACAGCAATTAATCCATCTAAACTAACAGTGTCCCAACAACACACACTCCTACATACTATAAAAATGTAACTTGAAACCATAAGTGCTAAATATTAATTAACTTCACATGCAGAGGGAGAACATCAAAACCATGTGTCTACTCTGTAATAAATTATGTATTTATGCTGCACATAATAATTATTATATTATAATGTAGATAGCTAATAACTAGCTAATAAAAGTATACCAATATTTGGTCTTGAGAGCCTTCTGGGTGCTCCAACTTCCTTTGCTAGTATTAAACCATACCTCTCTGCATTGCTTAAAAGAAGTTCACTGCCATCTGTTGTTTCTACCTACAGAGATATTGTACAAAGTTTCACTATTAAAGGTTTCAGAAGTGTAGTAGTAATAGTAGTAGTTTTTTAAGTTAGTAGTAGTTTCACTAATTTTTATAAAAGATTGGCTTCACGTCTTGCTGATAAATGGGACCAACCATATAACCACACTATGAACTGGCTATGATGTACTCTTTCTTACAGTTTGCTTAGATCAGCTATTCTATGTGTACGTGGTACTAGGTCATCATGTGGAAATACCATCAAAGTCTCCCCTGTTGACCTGGTTTGTGCTGAAGCTAGTCTCCATGATATTGAATTCTAAACCTTTTTATCTCAATTCTATTGCATTATTGGTATTATTATTGTTATATATAAAGTAGTAGTAGTAGTAGTAGTAGTAGTAACAACAACAACAACAACAACAACAACAACAACAACAACAACAACAATAATTAAAGAGATGTCATGATTAACTAATCTAGTATTGGGACACAAATTAAAATCTTTAATTATCAAAATTGGAATTAATTTTCTTGAAAGGATACTTTGAAGCAATTTCTACAGGAGTACAGTTTTAGCTAAGGCCATTATCAAAATGTTTGCTCTCTAATAATGAGGAGTGCATTACTCACAGTCTGTAGGCTTAGCCATCCAGCTGTGTTACTCTCATCAAGAACATTATTGAAAACACTAATGACATCATCCTGCAAGTTTGAATAGTAATAGCAACAATAACAAGTGAGAGCTTTCTTTAGGATGTGGAGGGACAGTATAGAATTAGAGGAAGAAATATATTTGTGGAAAAAAGCAGGGATAGAAAAGTTAGTTCATAACTCAGATACTTAAACTGTGTAATCTATGACACTCAGAAGCTGATAAAAATACTGTAATGGTCACTTGTCAGCTAATAAAGAAAATATTAGTGTCTGCTGACGATGTTTCTGTAATGAAAGGCAACACAGAACATTGAGTTGTGTTCAGAATTACAAACCTGGCTTAAAACACATTGCTAAAAGTTACATACCACATCAGGTCTTCTCACTGAAGATTGTTGCAGTACATCAGCACTGTCTTCCAGTATGCTGATAACACTGTGGATTAGGCTATTGGTGATCTGAAGGTCAGATGGAAAAAGTGGTAGTTCATGTCCGGCAGTGATATTTGCCAATTGAGAGGTAACAATAGCACTCTGATTTAACAGCACTTCTGAGTCATTGGATGAAAATGCTCCAAGAGACTGCAACAGTACAGTATAATATTATGTATTTAACCTAGTGTTCATTCCAAACTCCTGAAATGAAGTAGCTATAATCCTATGAACTCTAGAACACTTATCCAAGTGTTCAGATTAAACTAAAAATTCTGATTCACTGCTAGCTATATACAGCATGAGCTCCCCATATTCATAACACAGTATGACCTCATAATATAGTAGTGAATCACTAATGGGTCGCTTATCAGTGTTGCCAGGTTGCTGTCTAAAAAAATCCACAGAGTAAAGAAGGACCTGATGATTGTGTGGTCGAAGATTCATAGTCCCACTTTTGCCCCCAGATAAATACTTTGGTTACTACTACTTGCATTGAGCATTGCTAATCAACTAGATAGAAGGACACTATTTAGAAAGAAATTTCTGGACAAAATCCAGAAAAATCCACAGAGACTCTACTTTTGGCCTTGATCCATCCACAGACAATTTTCTGCTCCAAAAATCCATAGATTGTGGATAAATCCATGAACCTGGCAACAATGGCTTATACAGTACTACTACTAGTTACGTACTATAGCTATCATTAGTTACCTCCTCTATTTAGAAGGTCAACAAATATTGCTGATGAAAGTGAAACCTCAAATGGTCATAATAGCTACAACTACCATATAGCTACTGAGATTTCAATACATATTGCTATCATTACCTCATTTAGAAGATTACCAAAATCTCTTGATGCACAAGAGAGAACATCAGTCCTGGACCACACCCCATTACTATCACAGTAACGAAGAGCATTTCCTGAGAATAATATTTC
Source organism: Diacarnus erythraeanus (assembly GCA_964016965.1). NCBI lineage: Eukaryota > Metazoa > Porifera > Demospongiae > Poecilosclerida > Podospongiidae > Diacarnus > Diacarnus erythraeanus. The sequence goes on along the minus strand of OZ024670.1, from coordinate 7,902,571 downwards.
TGATGACAACACAAAGCTGATGGGTCCTCCTCATGCATACACAAGAGATATGTCCTTAGACAATTATCAGAGCACATATCAAACTAAGAGGCTATGTACAGTAGCTATTAATGTAGATGGTGAAATGGTGAATACTTCTACCTACCTGCACATACATGAAATATAGCTAGCTGTTAGCTGGTTATGGAGTATTATTTAATGTTTTTTCTGTCAGTACTAGCTATCTTGTGGAGAGTCTCTCCACCTCTGACTGCTTAATAATAACTACCTTTAAATTCTGTCCCGCCTGGGCAACTCTGGGTAATTGTAGTATCAGGAGGAGTATAAGGCCAGATGATATTCCATAGTGGATCAGTTTCCATCGGACAACCTGTAAGTGTAAGAAACAAGAGCTAAGACTCGTCAATAAGAGGCTAGGCTAGTGCTAGGTCAAAGATCGTTTGCTATCTTATAGCTAATTACACCTATAGTGTAGTAATTTTTTTTTCACTGTCTATTTCCCTGTACTTAAGTCCTGAAAAAAATACAAGTCATTTTCTATAATGCATTCCTTTATTACACTTAAACTATAGCACTAGCCTCTAGTCCTTACCCTAGCCTCTGATAACCCTTTACTATAGCTAGCTTCCATATTACATTCAACTAGAGTTGGACAAAGCTGTCACGCTGCCATAATTATTTGATATGTCATAATGTGTGGGTGAATCAATGATAACTAGTAGCTACAACATTCATTCAGAACTGCTTCATCAGTAGGCAGCTAATTGGATATTATTTACACCTGGAGAAGCTTCACATGAATAATTGTGAGTCGACTTATGCTGTATGTATGTGTACATTTTGGTATTTTTACTTAACTCTACCCACCCTTTACCTACCCTTTACCCACCCTCTACCCACCCTCTACCCACCCTCTACCCACCCTCTACCCACCCTCTACCCACCCTCTACCCACCCTCTACCAACACTCTACCCACATATTACCCACACACTCACTCTCTACCCATCCTCTACCCACCCTCTACAACTGTGACCCTCTGGATGCCTCCATGATGTGAAAATAATAGCTACTGCAAGCTTGACTGTATAAATAAAAAAGTTAGATAAAATTGTTGGGAGGACCTACCAGGAGGAGGAGAGCTAGTAGTAGAAGTAGCAGTAGTAGAAGTAGTAGTAGTAGCAGTAGTAGAAGTAGTAGTAGAAGTAGTAGGAGAACCAGTAGTAGAAGTAGTAGGAGAACCAGTAGTAGAAGTAGTAGGAGAACCAGTAGTAGAAGTAGTAGGAGAACCAGTAGTAGAAGTAGTAGGAGAACCAGTAGTAGAAGTAGTAGGAGAACCAGTAGTAGAAGTAGTAGGAGAACCAGTAGTAGAAGTAGTAGGAGAACCAGTAGTAGAAGTAGTAGGAGAACCAGTAGTAGAAGTAGTAGGAGAACCAGTAGTAGAAGTAGTAGGAGAACCAGTAGTAGTAGTAGTAGTAGTAATATTTCCTTGGGAGTGGATAGGCAACACTGCATAATAATTATAAGTGGAAGATAACACAATGTCTTCTTTCTAATATCTGTTTTAAAAATACACCCCTGTCCTTTCACCCCTACCTTCTATATTTGTTACATATAGTAGCTACCCCTTCTCCTGTTATACATTCAAAACATCATGGTTAAATTGCTATTGTCTTGCATGGAAAAATACTTCATGGTTGATTGCAGAAGTAAACAAGTTAGCTAAAAACAAAACTTGTTTATCAATCAACAAGCTATTATAATGTATGCAAGTGCATTTAATATCATCAGACTCACCACTATGCTCCAACAACATCCAAATATAGAATTCATTGATTCTGTAATTACATAGGCTCAACTGTGTCATCTCATTATTGGTCACAATTGGATATCTTACTGACTTTCTATGTTTGGAACTAATGCTTGAAAAGACATGCATCTGTAGGTGTGTTTGGCATTTGT